>CM066043.1:99076796-99385672 GCA_033557465.1 Ichthyophis bannanicus | reverse complement strand
TGAATTTCAAAAAAAAAATAGCCGCGACGTGAATCACTCGCGGGTTTAGAAAGGCATTTAAAGGGAAGAGAACCAGTTCCATCCCGTCAGCAATGTACAGCAAATCGGGGAAACCTGCAAAACGTGATCATGTGATTACATGTGCACAAGCCCCAAAGTGCAATTTAAAATTAGAAAATGAGCCATCAAAAATATTAAAAATAGATGTTTCAGCTGGGACACATTTATAGTAATGGGGAAAACCAAAAAACAAACCCAGGAAAGCTCCAAAAAAAGAAATGAACTTTGGAAAGGTGTACGGAGCGGAGACTCTGTTTCCAAAAAACATTTCCTTTTTTGGAGCAGTCCTGGGAGTGTTTTTCAAGGGTTGCCCATTAATATCACTGTTGCCCAGCTTGGGTAATGTTTCCCCCCTTGTTCCGTGGTCATTCCCGGGTTTTATTTGCACGTGTCACCACACAGGGTGAAGGAGCCCACAGTAAATATGCGCAGAGCAGGTTTGCGACTCCATCCTGACAGGTGTACTATCTCCAGGGAGTGCCAGTCTCTGTGGCCACAGTGTGGTGCAGCAGACAGAACCAGTACCTCTAGGACCAGAGGCTCATAGGTTCAAATCCCAGCTGGTGCACTTGCCAGCCCAGTCCCTATATTTTACCCACCACCAACAAAGATAGCACAGACACCCCTGTATTGCAGGGAACATAAGCATGGGTGAAAACACCCATATAGTGAAGACACCACTCCGTGATTGCAGAGAACATAATCATGGGTTCCAACACCTGTATTTTACCTAACACACACCCGCGCACACACCCCATAACAATGGGCAATACGTACAGGCGTCCTCACAATTCAGTCCTGGAGTGCCACAATGCAATCAAGCTATCGGGTTCTTCCATATAAGGACATTTCGTCATGTTGGCGAGGTGTACAGGGTGGTGGGGGGGCAGTGGCTTGCAAAGCACACCAGACAGTGCCTTAAGAAGTGTAGGCTGGCACTGGCCACCACAACAGACAGGCTCTATTGGATGTCCGCCATGGACTCCCCAGGGAATGCAGCTTCTATGTGGCAAAACGGTGGTGCAGTGCACACAGTCAGGGTTTGCATAAACAGAAGGTCACAGGTTCAAATCCGGTCTGTGGCTCCTGCCAAAACAGTCCCCAGAATGGAAACCCTATGAAACATGGCATGAAAGACTGAACCTTTGCTGCTGAGAATCAAGATTGGGTGAGAGAAAATGTTTTCCTTTTCTCCCTCAACACCACACACCAAATAAACATGTGCATCATCTACAGCAGATTCACCCAAATGCAGTCCTGGAGGGTCACTCATCATGCACTTATATGCAGGCGCCAATATAAGGCCATGTGAGCATGGTGATGGCAGGGGAACTGGTGGCAGCTGTGCACAGCACACCATGGCCTAGCCCGTATTAAGTGGGTGCTGTGCACTGCAACTGACAGGGTCAGTCTGACAAACAGCCAGGTAGACCCCTGGGAATGCACTGCCCCTGTGACAAGACAGTGGTGCAAAGCACACAGGCAGTGCCTTCAGGAGCTGAAGGTCACAGGTTCAAATCCCGTGTGTCAGCCCGGCCAACCCAGTCCCCACAATTGTCACAATCACCACACAAATGTTCTAAAACTAACAGAACCTGTAGTGCAGATAAGGCAAACATGGGTAATACATCTATATTTTCTTTGTAAGTGTACATATATGAGAAACATGTGCATTACATACAGCAGATTCCCCCAAATGCAGTCCTGGAGGGCCACAAATGATTACCATCTTATGATGTGTGAAATAAATATGTGTTTTACCATTTCAAAATGCTGGTCCATGGTCTGCAGATGTATCACATGCATATTCATGAGGCACAGTTGCAAAAGATGATCAGTGTGTGGGACAACAGGACTGCAGTTGGGGACCTCTGGCTGAGAGTACCAGCCAACAGGAGCAGAAATGTCCAGACCCACAGGCTCCAGTACCCAAACACTACTGGACAGTCATGATATTGGGCCTTGCGTCCTTTTAAAAAAACTAGTACGTGCACACCTTAGCACTGTCACCATAAACCTGGAAATACACTACACATATATCAACATGTAGATGTGAAAAGTCACAGATATCAAATCCTATGTTAAGCACAATATGGTTATTGAGCAGTATCATACCAATATGTCAGATGTTTGTGGAGTGTGTCTCAGGTCTGGTGCATGACAATGTTTCCCACCCTGTGGTGTGACACCAACAGTATTCCATACCATAGCCATGCCTGCACTGGCTCCAGGACTGCTGAGATGGCCTAGTCTTCAAAAGCTAGCTATAGTAGCACAGTGATGGCAGAGGTGTGGGATTGTGTGGCTGTACATCCAGTGTGTGATGTCTTAAACACCTTACTCAGCGCACAATGTTTGCACTGTGTCCAGTGTTAGCTTACCAATGTGCATAATGAGAGCAAGGTATTGTGGGTATACCTCTGACAGGCTGCCCTTGCCAGGATGCATGAGAACAGATCATAAGGCAATGTATTGGACATTGTAGTATGCGTCCATCAGCATCACGGACAGGGTAGCACCTGCATGTCTTGCTGGAAGGTCACTCTCACCCTGACTGAGCAGTCACCATGGCATGGCTAGGTCAGCCATAGTGGCAACAACATCTCCTGCAAGTGATATCTATGGGTTGCCTTTTGGGGCCCAATCACTAGCTTAACTGCTTGGTGAGTGTGCAGACATCCCAGTTTTGGGTGCACACATATTCTCCAGTAATATGCACGATGGACGAGCTAGCAGACTGCTTGCACCTAGTATGTCTAAGCTGGCACACCTTGAAGGGTGCAGTGTCAGAAGCTTTTCTGTGTTTGCTGCTGGAGAAATGTCCGATAGCGGTGGTGGGCTGCTGAGCATATCCAGGCCTGCTGTCTGGTATGGATGTGCACAGAAATGCATGGACCGCCCTGTATGGTGTTTCCTACATCAGCTGGACCCAGATTGGGCAGTTTCCCTCCATCAGCACCATTGTAGTGATGGGGAATGTGGATGTGTTGGTGGGTGATCATGAGTGATAGTGCTCAGTTTTTGGTGTTGTAACATCATCCGTCTATGTATTCCAAACCTCCCCCTCACTCAACTAACCTAAGTAATGTGGTCATGGCCACCACACAGGATATGTCCAATTTGTTTTCTGAAAATTCCACAAGGAATAACGTCACAGAGAAATAAGAGATGGACACAAGTGTATTTCGCAAAGCATCTATAAGACCTACCCATCAGACACAGTCACTGATGTGGACTCACAATATAGCCTATCTCAGCTAAGCCAGTTGATGTGGACATGGTGTTGGGTGTCCCCTCTCACTCTCAGGGTGAGACCAGGACCCGCACAATGTGATGTTCAGTATCAACACTGTGTCAGTAATCTACATGCTCAGTAATAATTAGCAGCCTGAGGTGGTTGTGGCCTTCATAACCCATCGTTTTGTTATGTCTAGACTGCTTTTGTACATGTGCAGTGCATCATGGGTATGTGTTGTTTTACCCTATCTTCGTAAAGAAATCAAACAGGTCATGTGGTGGCCCTCAGTCCTACTGTAGGCAGCCAGGGGTGTGTTAGTATCCAGGGTAGTGGCTCAGAACCAGTCACCCATGAAACCCTAGGCAAGTCGGGTGTTTAGGATAGCCCTAATGAAGATGCATGAGATATATGCATCAGAGATATCATGCCAACGTGAGTGCTGAGTGGCTCTCCAGGGCTGTATGTCAACACCTGTGCCCTACACCTCTGTCATCAATGATTGTAAGTGGGCAAGGTGCAGATGTCCAAGACATAAAAAGGTTTCCATAGAATGAGTCACATGCCTCTCTGCCTCTCACCACCACCACCACCAACATATTTTAGATGCTATAACTTCATGGTGTTGTTGAAAATTGAGGAAGTATGTGACACATTTGATTAACGCTTTTTCCAGTCTATGACATCTGCACTTTGCACACTCACACTCCTAAATGAAAGAGGTGTAAGGCAGGGGTCTCAAAATCCAGACCTAGAAGGCCACGAACCAGTCAGGCTGGCAGGATAGCCCTGATGCATATAGATCTCATGGATATTCATGAGGGCTATCCTGATCACCCGACTGGCGTAGGGCGCCAAGGAGCACTGATTCACAATCACTGAGCTATGGAGATGTTGGCCACCTGTGACATCACAGCGTGTAGAGCCATAAGTCATAGGTCTGATCCCACAGTGGGGTAATCTGATATGGCTGTCAGAGGTGTTTCCCCTTTGCAAAGTCATTTGTTCCTGCCACCAACAACACCCTCAGTGCTGTAGCCTGAAGGTTACTCCAAAGACTCCAAAAGGTGGCTGAAATTGAATGTTAGAAGGTGCTGTGGTGGACACTGCACCTCATATGGTCCTCTCTGGAGTGCCTCCTAGGGTACCTGATGTGCCACCCTAGGTCATAGCATTGTCCCAGTGTGTTTGCTCTCATAAAAAAAACCTAACAAACTCCCGACAAACCACAGCTGATATTAGGGAGTAATGTGCCAGCAAGTCATATTGATTAGGCTGCCTGTGTGAAGGAAAAACCTAGCTCTGTAACACAACGTGGTATGGCAAATAATGTGGCACACCTCATCCACTATCTCTGTATGTCAGCACACCTATGTAAGAGAAATGTGCATGTGTGTCGCATGCCAACCTCCATCAGCTCATTATGTGTGTTATGCAAAATAATGTGGATGTAGACTGTCCACATACCAAGGCCCCACATCATTGCTGGCCTCACATTGAGATGAACTGCTGAACATGATCTATTGCAACACATATTCCCATATGACCACGGTGACTGGTAGGCCACTCTGATGTGCTCTGTGGACCCCTGTGGATAGGGAAGTTCTGTTTTCTATCTTCAAAACACACAACCATATCACAAGGGTGACTGATAGCCCCCTGTGATGGGCTCTCATGACCTCTGTGGATAGGGAGGCTGAATTAAACAGTGTAAGCACACACAAACATATCACCAATGTGACTGATAGCCCACATTGATGTGTTCTCAGCACCCCTTGTTGTTTTATCAGTCGTATTGGCAGTCATTGCAATGTGAAAGCCATAGCACATCACATCATACAAAAGCCTAAGAACCATTGTGTAGATGTTGATAGGTTCAAGTCCCAAATGTGTATACATGATAAGATCATAACATTTTTCCTGTGTTTTAAATAAGTGACACACAGCACTGTATATGCAATTTGTGGAGCGCATGTGCGCAAGTCTTTGCGCCAAACTGTGTATTTGATGTGTGAAGTTGCGTGGCGCAGTTGCACGTGAAATGTCGCAAACATGCACCTGCTGCGTAGCCCACATGCACGTACTACGTTCGGGGCGCACATAGACGCCATACGTTGCAAAACTGCGCCATCTGCGTGGCGCAGTTGCACGTAAATCGTCGCGCCAGTTGCAGTGCGCATGCACGTGATGCACGCTGCGTGCAATCAGGTGATAATATCTAAACATGGCGCCCAGAACAAGGAAGCCCTCCTTCACCCCCCCCGAGAGCTCAGGTACCTGTCCCGGCTCATCGCCCCCGCCAGCATAAGCTCTTCCCCGGGGCCACCAGGCACAGGGACAGCTCTAAGGTCCGTAGGGCCTGGGAACGTCTCCAAAGACGTTTTAATCGACAAGCAGATTACCCAAGGGAGGTAAGTGTATGGGGCCAGGTCATCCCAATCATATATTTAGCCTGTGCTCATTGCAAATGTCCATGCTGTTGTGTTGAGGTACTGTGAGTCAGTAATGTGCAGCAGATGAGAAGACATTCCATAATGTGTCTGTATCATTTGTGACTGTTTTGTCCTGTACCCAGGTGTTGATGGACATGGTCATATAGGTCACGATGCTATCCATGTGGCATGTCAGCTGCTGGTGTGGCTGTGACACAACATACTGTAATTATGTAAGACCATAGATCAGCAGATGTAAATAAACAACACAGCATATGGATATGGTGGGATCTGTAGCTGGAAAAAAACACCTTGGGTCCAGCACAAGGATATGTGAAACGTAGCATTCATGGTATGTCAGTCACCCAGGATATGGGCTTTGTTCCCAATGTTTTCAATACGCACACCTATCTGCAGGGCTCCAGAGAGCTCATCACAGTGGGCTAGCAATCACCCTGGGGAAATGCTTGTGTGCCCAGCCAATTTCACACATCCACCCTATCACCAGGGGGACAGAGAGCCCATCACAGTGGGTTTCCTGTCATCCTGGTGATATTGGTCTGTGTGCTGCTAAAGTTCCAAATAGTCCCCCTATCTGCAGGGGTCCAGAGAGCTCATCACAGTGGGCTAGCAATCACCCTGGGGAAATGCTTGTGTGTGCCCAGCCAATTTCACACATCCACCCTATCACCAGGGGGACAGAGAGCCCATCACAGTGGGTTTCCTGTCATCCTGGTGATATTGGTCTGTGTGCTGCTAAAGTTCCAAATAGTCCCCCTATCTGCAGGGGTCCAGAGAGCTCATCACAGTGGGCTAGCAATCACACTGGGGAAATGCTTGTGTGTGCCCAGCCAATTTCACACATCCACCCTATCACCAGGGGGACAGAGAGCCCATCACAGTGGGTTTCCTGTCATCCTGGTGATATTGGTCTGTGTGCTGCTAAATTTCAAAATAGTCCCCCTATCTGCAGTGGTCCAGAGAGCTCATCACAGTGGGCTAGCAATCACCCTGGGGAAATGCTTGTGTGTGCCCAGCCAATTTCACACATCCACCCTATCACCAGGGGGACAGAGAGCCCATCACAGTGGGTTTCCTGTCATCCTGGTGATATTGGTCTGTGTGCTGCTAAATTTCAAAATAGTCCCCCTATCTGCAGTGGTCCAGAGAGCTCATCACAGTGGGCTAGCAATCACCCTGGGGAAATGCTTGTGTGTGCCCAGCCAATTTCACACATCCACCCTATCACCAGGGGGACAGAGAGCCCATCACAGTGGGTTTCCTGTCATCCTGGTGATATTGGTCTGTGTGCTGCTAAAGTTCCAAATAGTTCCCCTATCTGCAGGGGTCCAGAGAGCTCATCACAGTGGGCTAGCAATCACCCTGGGGAAATGCTTGTGTGTGTTTGGCCAAGTTAATACATACACCCTATCCCCTGGAGTCCATGAAGACCCTCACAGTGGCTAATCTGGCACCATGGGGATATGGTTGTGTGTGCTTTAACAGTTTGCTTTATGCTCCCTATCCCCTGGAGTCCAGGAAGACCCTCACAGTGGCTAATCTGGCACCATGGTGATATGGTTGTGTGTGCTTTAACAGTTTGCTTTAGGCTCCCTATCCCCTGGAGTCCAGGAAGACCCTCACAGTGGCTAATCTGGCATCATGGGGATATGGTTGTGTGTGCTTTAACAGTTTGCATTAGGCTCCCTATCCCCTGGAGTCCAGGAAGACCCTCACAGTGGCTAATCTGGCACCATGGGGATATGGTTGTGTGTGCTTTAACAGTTTGCTTTAGGCTCCCTATCCCCTGGAGTCCAGGAAGACCCTCACAGTGGCTAATCTGGCACCATGTGGATATGGTTGTGTGTGCTTTAACAGTTTGCTTTAGGCTCCCTTTCCCTGGAGTCCAGGAAGACCCTCACAGTGGCTAATCTGGCACCATGGGGATATGGTTGTGTGTGCTTTAACAGTTTGCTTTATGCTCCCTATCCCCTGGAGTCCAGGAAGACCCTCACAGTGGCTAATCTGGCACCATGGGGATATGGTTGTGTGTGCTTTAACAGTTTGCTTTAGGCTCCCTATCCCCTGGAGTCCAGGAACACCCTCACAGTGGCTAATCTGGCACCAAGGGGATATGGTTGTGTGTGCCTAACAAGTTATATGCATTCTCCCTCTCCCCAGGAGTCCTGTGACCTGCGCAATGGGTCCTGTTAGTCACCCTTTTGCTAAGGTGTATGCAGCTGATGATGTGTGGTAGGACACCCAACCCACAGGGGGCCAGATCAACACTTGCTATGGTGGGTATGTCATTAAGATAATGTGGTTGTTCATGGCAGGTTGGTTGCACCTATCCCATAGTCTGTGAGGTCAACATCTCATCACACATGTCTATGATGTCTCCAGATGATATGTTAGCTGCAGATGTTTATGTGTGTAACAGCACCCCATCCCCATGAGCCATTAGATGTGTTTGCAAAGACCTGTAGCAGATCTATGTCCCCATACCGTCATGCAGATCTAGGTTCAACATCTTACCACCTAATATAAATCCAACACCATCAGACACATGGACATCACTGATGGTGTTGCAATGACACATGCAACTGTTGTAGCTGGAGAACACATACATAAATCCACACATGAGCACTGGTGCAAAGAGCTGTTATGGTGGTTTGGCCCCTGTCCATGGTGCTGCCAACCACACATGCTGTCAGCCTAGCTGAGCCAGGGCATAGGAACATAGCAACAAACATAGGCCATACAGGGACAATAACTACCCCCACACACACATTATGCTGTCAGCAACAGTGTCCAAAGTAGGTTGGACATAGCCAGCAGGTTCTCCATAAGACACACTTCACACAATGCAGCTAGTGGTTCAAGCAGTGATATCGTGGCCCCTGTCAAAGGTGAAAGTTAATGATAGTGGCCCCTGGCAAGGTAAATAGGCCCACCCACACAATGTTTCAGGTTAGTATACAGTGCCAATGATTGGTGGGATATCAGGTTGCCATTGGGTTTGATTCCCAGGATGTCTAAAGATCGTGACAAAAGAAATGTGTGGAACACAGCACATGCTGGGTAACTGTGCTTAGCATGGACACCATCATTGGCAAACAAAGTGTGCCATGGTGCTTCAATGTCATACAAGGGGGCCCCAGGGTAGTTCAATGATATGCTGAGGGTGCCAAGTACACAGGACATAGCTGTCACTGCACACATGTGCACAGACAAAGCTGGGAATGCAGGTGGCACTGGGAACCCAAAATGGCCTGCAACAATCAGGACGTAGGCCTGACATGTGTGTCTAAATTCTTGCCAAAAGAGGATGCATGCAAACACTCCCCAGTGTAGACTTTTAATCCTATCTTAAGCAACCTAATGTGTCTGTGTGCGGTGATGTTGTCGGTGCTAAATGGCTCTTCCAAGGTCATGGATTACCACACATCCAGAAGGTCATTGTGCCTGGCATTGAAGGAAACCAGCTATTGTAGTGACACACCTGTGGCATTGTCTGGCTTGATGTCTGTATGTTCACCTATATGCCACCAATTACACGAATTCCAAGTTCACATACACACACACACTAGAACCATCACAACAAAAGTGAATTTCACTTTGTAGGACTCCCCCGGTTTGCCAATAGGCCCTAATCCAATATATATCTTCGAGACGCATTCCTGGTCTGCCTCTCACGCTCCATGTAAGCTTGATTGAAGGCCCTTCCAGGCATGCCCTGGTTGGCCTGGCTGCCTTGCCCTACACCTACAATATGTCACCCACTCCTATCTGCCACTCCCACAGGATGCTATAGAAACATGTGTGGAAGAAGAGGCCACCCACAGCCCCTCAACACACTTGTGAAAACTGACTAGCATTTACATATACGGTGTTGCCACATGATTGACCATGTGTTGTGTGTAGCTGGTGACAGCATAGTTAAACCCCTGTGAGAGGTGCTCTGCAGGAACAGCAGCATTAGGAAATCACAACCCACCCATCTCCCCTTGTGGGGGGGGGTGTCTCTCTCTCTGTCCCTGTCACACTCCCACTATGTTTCTCACTGTTCTTCCCTGTGTAAGCTGTATACTCTACTGGAGAGAGACATGTTGGACAGGGGGGAGGGCAGCGCAGTCACACTGTGGGATGCTGCCACAGACCTTCACAAAGGATGCGGGTTAGCTGTGACACACACGCTCCCTTGCCACCAACAGTAACCACATGTCATGACATATGCCTGTTGCCCATGGAGATGCCTGCTGACAGGTGATTAACTATGCTATACATGACACACACACAGCAGTGTGGCAGGAGCAGCAAGACGCTGGCCACACTGATGTGTGTGTGTGTGGGCAAACCAGCAGAAGGTGACCACTCAATAATGCCCTCACCTTTTCCTTGCACATCCACAGGTCGAGGATCTCCGGAAGAAGGCCAGGGAGCTGCGCCTCCACCATGGCACCTACCTCCAGCGCCTCCAGGGTGAGAACTAACAGCAGGATGATGTGCAATAATTAGAAAGTGACTTATCAGTAACTGATGTTCCATTGTCCCAGATGCCTGTGTGGTGCCTGCATATGTAGAAGTGCTATATGTCTGACATAACAAAGTGCTGATGACTGTCATGTTCCACAGATGGTGATGTCCCAGAAGATGAGGCCAGCACCTCTGCACACCTGTTCAGGCGGCCAAGAACACCACATGATGCAGATATGGTGGTGTTGGACACCACCGGAGGAGGAGGAGGAGGTGGAGGTGGTGGAGGCGCCAACAACAGCAGCACCAGAGGAAAGAACACAGGAGGGGCAAGATGGACATTGGGAAGGGTGGTTTGGGGGGGAGGCAGGGTGGAGAGAGGGTGTAGGTGATGTGCAGGGGGGGGGAAGTTGGGGAGGGGTCAGGGGGGGAGGAGCACCCAGAAGGGGTGTGGGAAAGTGATGTGGAAGACAGGGCATCACAGGGCACTGTGGCCTCCCCCCAGCCACAACAGTTGCCTCCACCATCCAGGGCCACACACAGGGCCTACGCAGATGCCACCACACAGACAACAGCAACAATGTGTGTGTGTGGTGGCAGATGCGTGGACAACCTGTCTGTGGCCCTGGATGGGATGGAGCAACGTCTACACCAGCTGTCACACTCACAGCAGTGGCTGGCGGCAGTAATTGAGAGGGTGGTTGCCGAGGTGGTACGTCTACCATGTCGGCAACCACCCCCTGAATGGCGTCGCTGGCATCAGTGATTGTGCCAGTGACGTCCCCACAAGTGCCCTGTGCTGCCCTGTCTTCCATCACTGGGCATGCTGGGGGAGGGTGGGGCGCATGTGGGGTTTGTGGGTGGTGTGTGGGGTTTTTTCAGGGCGGGTGGGTGTTTGAGGGGCGGGGAGGGTGTGGTTTGGGGGGGAGGGTGATGGTATTTTCCCCCTTCCCACACATGTAAATATTTTTCCTTTTTGTTTGGACTACAGTAAAGTTATTTTGTTACATACCTTGTAATGCTCACGTGTCTCACTTAGCCTAAGTCTTTGAATGTCAGCATGTGATATGTGTGGGGACAGATATGTTCCTGTGTGGCAAACATGTGTTTGAAACCTAAATTGGCCCCACATTTAGTTGATCTACAAGACCATGTGTGTAGGTGTTTGAAACTAGGGTTCTGCATTAACTGTTGCAACGTAGCAGCTCTCCCAGAGACGTACATGGCACAGGGATGGGCCTACTTGAAACAAAGAGGTGCACATATCAGAGTCTCCAACATATGCATGCCACCCATTTCTGCCTCTGTCACAGGCATCCCTATGGTGGGGTTGGAGGCATGGGATCACTGATGTGGGCAAGGGCAAGGGTCACACATATGCCACCAATGTGTGTTGTATGATGGATTGCACACGGTGATGAGTATGGAAACTAAACAGGCAATTTGAAACATAGTCCCCCTGTGTCCACATGGATGTCTGTGCACACTGTACCGCTGCAGCTCCGAGGCTGTGATGACACAATGTGCATATGACACATTGCATATGTGTGTAGCATGACAATCGTACCTGCCTCTGGCCAAGTAGTTGCAGCACAGGACCTGTGTGTAGGTCATATAGTGCACCCATCACTATATGACCTGTGTGCAGGTCATATAGCGTTTTCCCTCCCCCAACCTCAAAGATACACACGTGACAACATGGACACTCATTGGACACACACACTGTATGTATTGTGAGACAGCTGTTTATTGTCACAGCGTTTCTCACATATTTAAGTATTTATACAAACATGTATATGATAATGTTTCCTTTTCCAACAATGCGGCTTACGTGACACACACACAACATATGATTAGCATATGTCAGCTTTTGACATCTGACACACTAAAAACACCTCCAAAACAAGGTGAACTATATACATAGTTGCTCCAACTGAACATTGCAACATAGACAAAAGTATGATATTATCATGATACTGCAGATATCATTATATTTTATCGGCGACGTGGTCGCCCACGCCTGCCACGTTGGGACCCCCCCCCCTCCCCGGACAGGACCCACTTCTGGAACCAGTGCTGGTGGTGATGCAGGTGCAGCTCGTCGCATCACATCCAGCATGCCCTCAAGGGCCTCACATATCCGAGTGAGGGGCATGGCTCGGACCGCCTCAAGTAATTGGCGCTGCCCACCACACACCTCCCATGTGTTCTGCTCCACTGCAAGGCAGATCCTTTCCAGAACGCGTCGACTGCCTGTGCATGGGATACAGGGTGGTCTATTAGATACATCTCCACTAATGCACCGCCATACACAAACATGTCATGCACATCCCACACAATTGGTAATGTGATAGGGCAGACTAAATCACACAACTGGATAGGGGTAATATACATCATGCCCACAGTAGTATACGCCAGACAAACCCAGAGGGCACATCACACGACGTAGATGTGGGATGCCATCACAACAATCTACAGGCTGTGCAGACACACCCACATACTACTGATGTGGCAACAGGATTGGCCAATGAGAGCTATCACATATCCATCGTGTAGGGGAGGTGCAGCATGCACCAGCCACAAATACACCTGCTGGCCAGCAGCAGTGATGAACAGAGGAAGGTTGAGAAAATGCATCACAAGTGAGGACACAGTTGGAGGGAGAAACACAATTTCTAACGGGTACATGAGATATGTTGTTGAATCAATGGGATGGAAGGTAAGCACAGGGATAACACACCTTACCTGCAAAAGTGCACTTCTGCTACACATATGTGACACCTGAGGGATACATATGCACCTTCTGTGTAACACAGAGGAGGTTTTGGGGACCAGATCTTGTGGCCATGGAACAAATATGGAGAGTTTGGACAGAGCAGGGGGAGCCACAGAGGGGGCCATCAGAGGTGTACACAAACAAGGGAAAGAGAGGACGGCGTATGCTTGGGAAAACACAGCTGGTGTTACGACGTGGTGAAGGACAGTGATGGCCAGAGTTGACGGGGCATTTTTTGGATTTCAGTCGGCATGAGAGGTAGTAGCTGGGGTCTGGCAAGTGTTATAAATGGTAACATATGTATTTAGCCTACCTATGTGATTATGTGTGTGAGTTGCAGACAGGGCCAAGCAATCCTTTGGGCACGTATGTATTTGCACAGAGGCCGCCGTTCCCGGGGTCACCATGCAAGGAACATGTATTTGTGACAACCTCACAAAAATGTATTCAATACCTGCCTAATGCCGCAGACTCACCAGCAATGGCAGAATGTATTGTCCTGCAGTTCCCCCTCTGTTCTCATATTCCCTCTGCAAAACCTAAGGGATTTGTAGAGTGATTGTGTCTACCCTCCGTCTCTGTACAGGGCACAGGGGCTCATGGGAAATGATGCCTATGCTCTTTTGGACGCAAGGGTGTGATGGATAGCGTATCAATAGGCCCGTTGCCCTCAATGAAACGCAAGGCAGACCATGTTCCCTTTCAGTAGTGTATGGCCCTGCAGAGGGTCTCAGTGGACAGAGCGTTCCCCCCCCCCCCCCCCACCGGGACACTCCATTCTGCTACTGCTACAGCAACAACGGAAAACACATTACATTTTTGGAAACACCACATAGCCAATGTGGGCTGAGGGTCAGGACGTGACGTGCGTGGGGCTGTGGTTTGTGGTGGGTTACGACAGCATATGGGTTTTGAGTAAGGTTTTAGGGCGTAAGTTGGCTTTTGTGGGGGTGTGGGACCCGTAATGGACTATGGGTGTTTTGGACCTGTAATGAGCTGTGGGATGCAGACCCATGTCTGATTTATGGGTCTGCGAGTATTTGTGATGGGACTGCACATGAGCTGTTGGGGGATGGTATGAATGGAATGGACTGTTGTGGCTGCCTGGGTTACAATACTCTCCTTGAGGTGATTGCACTGGATGTAGCCTCATGGGGGGCCTGAGTCTTGGTTTGGGATGTGTGCTGGTGACCTAGGTTTGACATGGGCTGGTGTTTTTTGTAGCACATGACTCTGTATGTGCTGATGGGGTTTTAGCTTTGAAATGGGCGGGTGACTATGTTTCAAATGGAAATGGATGGCTGAGCTAGTTATTGCAATTGCCTGGTGCAAGGACTAGACCGAATTGTATGCTGGCTGAGGCAGGAACGGATAGGGAGCTCATGTTGGTGAATGAACAGAATGTGATGGTGCTGGGACACTTTAATGCAGAGAAGTATATAACGTTTGGGTGGGAGGGGTGCTACACGTGCCATATACTTGCTTTTGTGAGGGTAGGTGTTGTTTGAGGATGCCATGATATGAACGTAAGTAACAGTGAGTGAACTGAGGGGCATACTACAGGGAAACAATGGGTATGATCAAGCAGATGTGATATGTGAGAATGGAGAAGACAGTAGAATAGAGCGGTCTGACCAACGAGACATCAGACGATGAGGAGTGGGCACAACCATCATGAAGCCTGCAGAATGTGGCTGTAGCAATTGAAACTGGGGAAACATGCACAAAACATGGGAATGTTTTTTTAATTAATACATTTTACATTGCATATTTCTGCGTTACATAATATGAATTACTATGTGGTTTCCTTGTTTTTGTGCAAGGGACAATGTATGGATCACTGTACTGATTTGTCATAGATTAGTATATTGCTACTTCAAATTTCATTCACAAATGTACCTCTACAGTGTTCATTTACATTCCATGTTAGCCGTTTGTGGCTCTTGGTTTAATATTTGGCTTACTGTAAGTGAATTGTGTTTGCATGTATGATGATGATGTATGTTCAGCTTTTGTACGTGAGCTGAGTTATTTTGTTAACCTTATTCCTATTTGACCTTGACAATTGTTCCCATTCCCCAATATCTTCTGTAACGTCTTGGAGGGAGATTGTCAGTGTTGCAGTTTGTTTGATTGGGTATGGTGATCTGCAAGTCCACGTAATGGTGTCAGGATACGGGGTGTATGATATGGTCTCTACATGGGCAGATGTTGTGCAGGATCCTCAGTACAGTGATTGGTAAAGGTTATAGTCCCTCTTTATCCATATGCTCATTAATATACATGTTTCATTCTCATCACTGTATGGTTAACTACAACACCAACTGCAGGAAAGCCACTTATGATAATGGGGACCATCACAGAGTATTGACACATAGCCCCTCAAGCCGACTGTGACGCACATGCTCACAACCTCTGCTATGTGGTGTTGCATTGGTTTACTTACAGGAAGGGGACATGCTGCTGGGCCTGTCTGTCTGCATTGCAGTCTATGATTTTTATTTACGTACAGGTACAAGTACAGTATGTGCTTTCCAGAAAAACAAACAATTTATTTATGTACGCTTGAGTTACCTATGGAAATCCTTGTCTATGTGTCACCCTACACATTTGCTCATCTCTATACATATGCTATGTTTTCTCTCCTACCTGCAGATGCAGACGTGGTGGAATGGAGATTTTGTGACGTCACATCACAGAGGAGGGCTACATTGCTTGATATATGCTCATTGTTTTTGGAGACTATGGGTTAGTTGTCATCCTGTTGTTAACAAGACATCTGTGTGTCTGCAATGAGGCAGGATGTTGCTTGGCAAATGTCTGTATCTATTTATGAAGTCATAAAGTGCTGGACCGTCAAAAACATTCCTCTTAGGTCTGCATCTGTGGGTCTCAACCTGACCTTAAGCTATTCTGTTGTGTGACACAATAACATCATTTATTGGACCCCACAACCTTTTGTTCTCACACATCCCATATAAATGAACCAAACATGTAACATGTGTGGAGGTAATGTTGCAACATCCACCACACAAACACCAACTACAGACTACTGGTTTCTGTGTTGTGGTTGTGACAGTCTTTTGTCACCCACCTTCAGCATCTCGATGTGATGATGCACCATAGGCCCTCAACTCCGCCATCATCATCTCTGGGAGAGGTGTATGTGTGGCTACTGATGGCATGGATTGTTGGCTGGCCTCCATTGCTGCTGCCCCCAGTGGTGTTCTGCTGTGTACGGGTGGCTCCAGGGACTCATCACCAGCACTTGTGCTGCCCCCTGAGACAGCAGCCTCGGCCTCCACCAGACACATTGGGGCTGCGATGTCCACCTCCTCCTCCACCTCCTCCACCACCGCCTCCTCCTCCTCCTCCTCCTCCACCTCCTCCTCCTCCTCCTCCACCTCAGCCCCCATTACATGTAGTCACCTGCATTGGGAACAATGAGAGAGAGCACACATATGTTTTAGCAATCCACATATGTATACGTGTGTGCTTCAGAAACCACAGACATGATGGGGTGGGTCCGTGCATGTGTGCTGCATACCGGACCCACGACACCCTCCCATACGTGTCTGACCCCACCATGTAGCTCATTCTGGCCCACATGTGCGTGCTGTGCCCATGCACAGATGGCATGTTGCCCATGTTCCTGTTCATGGTCACATTGCACATGTTTCCCCATCGCATCCCTTTCCACATCTGTGCCACATATGTTCACACATGCGTGTTGCTGCCACCACCCTTACACCTGATTTTGCCATTCACTGCATGTGTGTGGTGGATTGTGAGTATGGCACATATTTGTATGTCTGATTATCTTCTCATTGCTACATGTGTTTGGCAGTGACCCATTGTGCAGCGGATGGCAACTAGCCAGCACCTTTGGCCCACTGAGATGCACATGCAGCACTGTTCTGATAGGTTTCATAAAAACATGACCTTGGAAATGACCATCACAGTCATACAGTGCATGGCAATCACAGGTGTGGTTTTGGTTAGTGACTCTTGTGTGTATGTGCTTCATAGTGGCAGATGTTTTGGGGGATGGTTTGAGGAACTAAGTTTGGATGGTGACCACAGACATGTCAACATAACAGGTTGTGTATGGATATATCACACACATGTTCCACCAGGATAGCAACATGATGGGGATTGGGTGACACATATGGGAGTGTCTGTGCAGATGAGTGCTCTGTAAGGAATGGTGATATTATACAAGAACCTCAAAGTAACAGTTACTGTACCTACCTGCATGTGGATGTGCAGTATCAAGGGCCTCAGGCAGTCCACGAAGGTAGTTGTCTCCCAATCGTGTTGCGAGTTCTTGTTCCAGGGGTGAGAGTGTGGGTATAAAGGGGCCCCCGCCACCTGTGCCCATAGCATGTTGTCTCTCAGCAACCATGTGCTGACGCACACCTCTTTTGATATCAGAAAACCTCTTTTTGAGGCTTTCAACATCAAGTGTGGGGCCCCCTGCCTCAGACAGTGCAGCACGCACATCCTCCCACACTGCCATTCTGGTTGACACAGGTGTGCGGCTGCTCATTCGCCCAAATAATACATCATAGTTCTCTATGACATGTGTCAGGAGAATATGGTTTTCCCTGTCATTGAACTTTACAGCTCTCTTCCTCTGTGTTGCAGGCATAGGGATCCTTTTTCTTTTGCCCGTTTGGGTGTAATGTAAAGGCTGTGGCACAGCAGATGGCCCTGGCTGTTCCTGCCTAGGCTGTGCAGTCTGTGCACTGGGTGTCTGAGCAACAACTGGCTGCCCCACATCCTCCACCACCTCACCCTGACCCTCTCTGTCGCTGTCCCTCTCCATCTCCCTCTTGAGCACAGGCACCTCTCACCACACCCTTACTCACCTACACACAGCAGAACAGAGACCACAATACAAAAAACAAGGACACTACAATACAGGACACACTACACAACACTATAACACAGGTGACCTTTAAAGTAAACAAAACACAAGAAAAAGTAATAAGATACTACACTGATCGTATGTTGTTTCCTCTCCCTCTCTCCTGTGCCTACCACAGCCTCTCTCCCTCAAACTCTCTCTAACTCTCTATCTCCCTCCTTCCTCAGAATTACTCCCACGACAGCCTCTCTCCCTATTGCTCTCTCTAACTGTCTCTCTCACTCCTTCCTGTGCACTACTTCCAACCCAGCCTCTGTCTCTAGCTCTCTCTCTACCTCTCTGTCTGTAAGTCTAACTCCTCTACCAACCCTCAACTTGTGCCACGTGTGCAGGCTTATTTATAGTGTTTTTCCACGCTTTTTCTTTGCACATGCGCAATTGTGCAGGCGTGGCGCTCGTGCACCGCGCTCGTGCCGGCATTCGAATGGGTGTCTGTACGTGGCTACACGCACATGCGCAGAGAGACACATTAGTATGCATGTGTAGGATCACGCATGCGTATTACGGCGAGTGTCGCATGGGCGTCTGTATGCGTTTTGCGCATGCGCGAGGCGATGCACATGTGCGTGTCACCACGCACATGCCGACACCCACGAAAAAACAAAAACTATAAGTGAAGGAGAAAAGCATGTCCACGTTGAGGGTTGTAGGCGGAGAAGAGTAGGAGTGTGCTTGCTGAGAGAAAGGAAGGGAGTCCAAACAGGTGTATGTGTAGATTGTGTTGGTGCTGGTTGTACTGGGTATTGTATTGTCTTGTGTGTGTATGGTCTTGTGTGGTGTGTAGGTTGTACAGTGCTTAGGTAGGTTGGTGTGTGTGTCAGAGTTTGTTTTTTGTGTAGTTTGCCGGGAGGAGTTTATGGCGCATATATATGTTTCTGCATGTGTCCTGTGTAGTGGGCAGATGCTGGGGTTGCCGGACAGGGGAGATGGTGTCCATGAGGCTGTGGCACAGGGCATGGGTGTAGTCCCGCAGCAAATCAGACCTGCAGCTGTGGAGGCTGTCCAAGCCTGTGCTGTTCGTCCATGGCGCAGGAGGCGTGCCGAGGTGCAGGCTCGGCAGCCACGCCTCTACAGGCCCCGGCCCCAGCTCCAGGACATGAGAGAGGACCAGGTCATCTCCCTTTACCGACTGAGCACAAGGGCTATTAGGGGGCTCTATGAGGATCTAAGACCTGACCTCGAGCCCCTGACTGATCGGTCCCATGCCATACCAGGTTTAGTCAAGCTCCTTGCTGCCTTACATTTCTTTGCCTCCGGCTGTTTCCAGTCATCTGTGGCCGCAGTGGGTGGCATGAGCCGCCCCTCCTTCTCACGATGTCTCCACCAAGTACTGCGTGCCATGGTCAGCCGGGTGGGGAATTACATAGCCATACCCCACACTAGGCAACAATGGTGGACCCTGAACCAGGCCTTTGAGGCATTAGCCGGGATACCACACGTGATGGGAGCTATTGATTGCACACATGTTGCCCTGGTCCCGCCTAGAGACAGGGAGGTAGCGTACCGCAACCGCAAACACTACCATTCCCTGAATGTTCAGGTTGTATGTGATGCAAATCTGCATATTCTGAATGTGGTCCCTAGGTTTGCAGGGTCCACCCATGACTCCTATATCCTGCATCACTCAGCACTATTCACCCAATTTGAGGACGGACGTTATGGCAACTGTATTTTGCTGGGTGAGTATGTCAGGATTAGTTATCCATGTATGTCTCTATACATGTCTCTATATCTACTCACAGATGATGTTTGGTTTTTTGGAACACATGCAGTTCACATATGATAAATGTTATTCAGAGGACTGCTGTCATTTTAAATTAGTACAGGTGTTCATACGTCTAGTAAGGGTACATACATTAACCCTAGATCATGAGGATCTTAACAGTATATGATCCTAACATGCACCTGGTGTACATGTGAAGACACCACTGTGCATATGGCTATGCTATTGATGATTCCCTCATAGTGCGTGTTGGGAGCAAATGCAGACATGGGATGGGGGGAGGGGTTTTTTTTGCCTTCACATACACCTGTGATGATGGTTAATTGTTGTATAATAATTTAATGTCATTTAAAATTGATGTTATAGACAATCCCTACAACTAACCCCATGTCATGTGTGTGTTAGGTTCACTCACGCACTCTGTAATGGAGTTGTCACCCAGGAGGCAATAGCTAACATGAGGAGGTGTATATTAATATCTGATGGATGATGTTGAGTTTTCCAGCAGGGAAAACACGTGTGCATATCTCTGGGCATACATCTTGGCTATGTCACAGCAGGGTTGCAACACTATATAGGGGGTAGAGTACCTTTTGTCACTGTAGATGAGCAGAAGTTACTGTCATCTTGTCTGCCCATCCTGATTTATCTTCACATTTTGGAGAGGTTACGGTTAAAGCAGGGGGACTAAGTGGGTGCATACAGAGAGATATTGGAACCAGCTGCACAGGACGCTAATGTGCCTATGCATCTGTTTTGTGGGCAAACTAATGAGGGGTACAGTGTGCATGTTTGACAACCGCACCTTCAAAGGGATGTGTATAGGATGGGGACATTGCAGAGGATGCCTATTACAGGAATTAGCGCCCAACACTATACAGCATATGTTGACAGACTACCAAATCTTGATATGTTGACCTTCAACAACAGGATGTCTATAGCTGATATGGTTTTCATTTTTACATAACTCCATGGCATACAAGGTGTGTGTGTGTGTGCCTCACGCAAATGGCAGCGTGTTTTCCCTTGGTTACTTCTGAGACATACACTTTGATTATGTGAGCATTGGATTGCTGTTGTCATCTCACAGTGGCGGTGGTGCAGATGTGGACAGTAACTGCATTACCATACACATGTCGCAAACACACACACAATATCTAAAGGTATAGATGGAACTGTTGTAATATTTGCAATGTGTTTACGGACTGTATAGGCTATGTGTTCATTTTCTGTCATCATATGTATATCTGTAAGAGCTGAATAGTTGTTGTGCTGTATATTTGTGTCAGAATGTTTTTTTGGTTTGTTTGACATGTCTAAACAGCTGTCAATAATGTTTAACATGGACTCCTGCATTTACATGCAACATTTCTTTCTGCAGGTGATGCAGGATATGGTTGTCGGCCCTGGCTGCTGACTCCTGTGCGTCAGCCACGGACACGTGCAGAGCTGAGGTACAATGAGGCCCATGCCTCCAGCCGCTCGGTCATAGAGCGCACCTTTGGCGTGCTGAAGAGTCGCTTCAGGTGTCTGGATAGGACAGGCGGGGCCTTACAATATAAGCCACACACTGTTGCAGAGATAATCATAGCCTGTTGCATCCTGCACAACATTGCTCTCAGGCACAATATCCCTGCAGAGATTAATGAGGATCTTGAGGAGGATCCAACGTGCCCCCCTGTACGTGCCAGTGGTGACACACCGGAGGGCTCAACGGTCAGGCGGAGGTTGATTGCAGAGCTGTTCTCATGTACATATAACTTATCTTAACACACTAATGTTGTATACTATGTGTGTAATGGTTAATGAGGTTTTTGTTTATGTAGAGATTGAATGTGGATGCCACACTGCATTAACAGTTGACTCTCAATGCAAACGTCACATACAGTCATGAGTGTGCCACAAAGAATGTGTGCAGTGCACAACAGCAGTTGTTGGCAGATGATGTGGGGGTTTGTTGATACCTCTCTGGGATGTTTGGAGGGTGACATTCCCAGTTAGTGTCTGCTTCTGATAGCAGCAGCTGTTGTCCGCACACAAAGTGCTTTTTAACATGAAATGTGTGGAGCACACTGACAGCCATATGGTGAGATGTTCACGTTGGGCGGTCAGTCCCTGTTTGTGGACAGTTGTCCATTGGGGTGTGGTAATATTAGACACATTTGTGCTGCTTTGTTTGGTGTTAAGCTCCTGTGAGATGCCTATGTTTGTGTGCTCCTCATGTGTGTGGCAACATGTCACACAAAGCACAATACATGTACTTAGTACTAGTATGTCAGGATGGTATTAGCAATCTGTGCGGTTTGTTAATGTCAACCCTAAAGTATGTCAACATGTATAGGTGAACAAGTAGCCATGACATGGATATGTTGAAGAATGGGGACCTGTGCATTGTCCAGCAAGGGGGGTTGCACTGCAACATTTTTACCTTGGAGAGTCTACCTTCACTGCAGTGTTGGATATCTACACACATCCTGAGATGAACCAGCCAAGATCAGCAAGGGGTGGGTTACAGTATCCAAGTGGTGCACTGAATGGGGTGATGTCTTGTGGTATACCAGGTATTTCAGGGATTAGATGGCATATCTCGCTGATGCTCTCACAACATCTGCCATCATGCGTGTGGTACAGGCTGTTTATGTGTGTAGGTCAGGAGAACACAGACCATATGAACAAACAGATTGCAGACACAAGCAAGCGAGGATTACGTCGGCATACAAACACAGACTTAGGTGACAGCTATTTCTCAGAGGTGCACATGTAGGGTATGCATGCTTTGACATTCGCACTGACACACAGTGGGATGGCATGCAGCCATCAGGGTTTTTTCACAAGCAGACATGGGGGTGTGTTTTTTCCAACATGACGGAAATTTTGCAAGCTATTTGTGCATATCATCAGCACATAGCTGTCAATATTACTGAAGCTATGAGATGTACAAACCAGGCTATGTTTTGGATAAGTGGATACAGGAGGTGGGACTGCATATTTCCAATGTGTTTCGGCAATTGTCAGTGGGTTAACATACAACTTTTGGAGAACACTAAACAGGTAGAGGGGGCATTTTTGGCAATATGGTGAAACCAGGGTAATATTGCGATCTGAGTATGAGGTGAAACCATGGTGGAAGCAGACACCTCTATTGCTCTTTGCGTACACGGACAGAGAGGTAAGGGAGGGGACAGAGAGACTACACACACCTGCGGATCGCCTGCAACTCCTCTGTGATGCCTCTGACATGTATGAGATCTGTACATTGTGATAGGGAGCAGTCAGTAATTATGTGCTGTTGTTGGCTGTGACAGCTGGTTTGAACCCATGGCCCCTGCACCATAGGTCAGTGTCTTCACTGTTGTACTACGGCTCTGTTGTTTGGTTACGCAGCATCGCTCCACTTAGCCTTCCCACGTGCTAATGTGGGCCCCGCACATTAGCGCGACAGACACACGTACGGTCGGGTTTTTATCTTTTTTCTGCCTGACCCGCCCACTCCTTATATGGCACACGCACACTAACGGGGACCCGCACAGCAACGGAGTTTAGTAAACATACCCCTAATTTTAATTTTAATTTTTAATTTTTAAATTTTAAAAAATAAAGTAATAAAAATAGATAAAAAAATAATAAAAATATAAAAAATATAAAAAATAAAAAACTAAAATAAATAAATAAAAAATATATTACAAAAAATAATTAAAAAAATAAATAAAAATTATAAAAAAATAAACTTTTAAAAAAAAAATATAAAAAAATAAATAAATAAATAAATAATAAATAAAATAAAAATAAAAAATAAAAAAAATTAAAAAATATATTAAAAAATGTAATTAAAATTAATTTATTTTTAATTTTCTTTTTATTATTTTATTTATTTTTTTCAAATTTAAAAATAAAAAATAAAAATAAAATTAAAAAAATATTTTTTATTTTTTATTTATTTTAATTGAATTTTATAAATTATTTTTTATTTTTTTATATTTTTTATTTATTTTTTATTTTATTTTATTTTATTTATTAATTTTTTAAATATTTAATTTCTTAATTTCTTTATTATTTTAATATTTAATTTCTTAATATTTTTATTTATTTTATTTATTTATTAATTTAAAAAACTAAGGAGTATGTTTACTAAACTGCGCATTTGTGCGGGGCGCACTTGAGCGCTCTAAAATGATGCATTTAAGTGCTCTTAAGCGCTCCGCACGTGTGCGCGTCACATTAATGGGCCCCTCACACGTGTGGAGAAAACGCACAGGAGCGGGGCTGAATTTCGGCCCAAAAAATACCGCGAGTGAAACACTCGCGTTAGAGGTGATTTAAAGGGAAGAGAAACCATTTCCGTCAGCAATGTACAGCAAAAGCGGGGAAACCCATAAAACGTGAGCAGTGTGATACATGTGCACAGAACAAAATCGCTAATATAACATGAAAATGACCACAACA
The DNA here is from genome assembly GCA_033557465.1 of Ichthyophis bannanicus. NCBI lineage: Eukaryota > Metazoa > Chordata > Amphibia > Gymnophiona > Ichthyophiidae > Ichthyophis > Ichthyophis bannanicus. The sequence continues at coordinate 99,361,597 of CM066043.1, read as the reverse complement.
AATTCCAAATAAATTATAATCCAGCTGGCCAACAGTGCTATTAATGGGCAACAATAACAAACACTCCCAGAAAAGCCCCAAAAAATAGAAATGATTTTTGGAAGGGTCTACGCTCTGTAGGCTCAGTCAAAAGCACTGCAATGTAATGGAGCTTTCCTGGGAGTGTATGTCAGGTTGCCCATTGATATCACTGTTGCGCAGCTTGTTGTAATATTTTTCTCCCTATTTATGAAGGGCATATATGAGTTTTTTGTGCACCCTTGTCCCCATACAAGGTAAACGAGGCCACAGTAAAATTGTGCATAGCAGGGTGTCTGACATTTGCGGCCAGGTTTCCTATCACCAGAGACTGCACTGTCTCTGTGGCCACAGTGTGGTGCAGCGGACACAGCCAGTACCTGTAGGACCAGAGGGTCACAGGTTCAAATCCCAGCTGGGGCTCCTGCCATCCCAGTCCCCATAGTTTTACCCACCACTAAACAGTGAGAGTACAGACACTCTTTTATTGCAGAGAACATAAGCATGGTCCCAACACCTATATGTTACCCTACATCACACACAAACCCTAACAATGGCCATTACCTACAGCCGAGTCCCCCAAAGTCAGTCCTGGAGTGCTACATCTCACTCAGGGCATATGTTTTGCCCAGATAGGGACATGTCTGCATGTTGGCGGAAGGGTACAGGTGGTGGAGGGGGCAGTGGCTGCAAACCACAGCAGACAGTGGCCTAGGCCTGTGCAGGCTGGCACCGTCCACCACAACAGACAGGCTCTGTTGGATGTACAGTCATGGACTCCCCAGGGAACACAGCATACCTGTGGCAACACGGTGGTGCAGTGCACACAGACAGTGTGTGTAGGTACAGAAGGTCTCAGGTTTAAATCCCAGCTAGGGCAACTGCCAATGCAGTCCACATATTTTTCCTACAACTAAACCGTGATAGTAAGGACAAAACTGTATAGCTAAGAACATATGCATGGTTCATACGCCTATATTTTACCACACCTATCACAGACACCATAAACAGGCGCATTACCTAGAGCAGAGTCTCCCAAATGCAGTCCTGGAGGGCCCCACACCATTCAGGTTCCATGCTGCCTCTAATAATGATGCCTGTGCTGCATAGCTATGCACCACCCCCATGGTATGCAGATGTAGCTCATGCATATCTATGAGGGACAGCATGAAAACCCAAACAGTGTTTGGAACACCAGGACTGGAGTTGGGAAACCCTGCCGTAGAGCAGCAGCCAACAGGCCACACACACCCACACACACACCCACAGGCCCCATTGGCCAATGCCTCCTGGAGAGGCTGGACATTGGGCCCTGCCTGTATCTCCCAATACTAGCAGTTGCATACCTCAGCAATGCCACCCTACACCTGGGTATACGGTACACAGCTATCAAACGTTTCCTATGATAACTGGCAGATCTCCAGTCCAACGTAAAGCACAGTTTGCTCATTGAGCTCCACCATAACAATCAGTCAGATGTCTGCATTGTGTGCTGCAGGTCTGGTCTCTGACAGTGTTTACCACGCTGGGATGTGACCCCCTACAGTAATGTGTCCCATATCCATGCATGTACTGTGTCCAGGACTGGTGTGGTGGGTATGGCTGCTGAACCCCTCTATAGTTGCACAATGCTGGCATAGGTGTGGGGGTGGCTGTCTGTCTATCCAGTGTGTGGTGGGTGCAAACACCTTCCACAGGCCACTCTGCCAGTAATGTTGCCAGTATTGGGCTGCCAATGTGCATAATGAGGAGCAAGGTACCATGGGTATAAGGCCGGACAGGGTGGACTGGCCAAGGTGCATCTGCACAGGGCATAGGGCACTGACTGGGACAGTCTAGTGCTCTGCCACCACCTACACAGACAGGGTGACCTCAGTATGTCCTGCTGAGAGATCACTCTCACCCTGACTGTGCAGTGAGCACTGCATGGCTAGGCACCCCCATAGTGCTATATAGTATTTCTCTCATGTGATATATATGAGTGTCTGTTTGGGGCTCAGTCACTGATTTATCTGTGTGCTGTGTCTGCTGACATCCCAGTTCGGGGTGCATGCATCTCCACTGGGAACAAGCACTATGGACTAACTAGCAGACTGTTTGTAGCTGGTATGTGTCCTGATGGAGTGGCTTGCAGGATGCAGTGGCTTATGGCTTGCTGCAGGAGAATATCAGATAGCGGTGTGGAGGCTTACCATATCCTGGTCTAATGTCTGTCTGCTATTGTGTTATGGATGTGTATAGAGTTGCATTGACTGCCCTGTGGGGTGTCTGTTCCTCATCATGACTGGGGTTGATGTGCCCCTCTACTGCCACCTTTGCAGGGAGGTATAGGGTGGATCTATTGATAAGGGACCATGTTTGCCACATTCAGCCCGGGGGGGGGGGGGGGGGAGGGGGCTACAAATGACTGAGACAGACAGAGATATCCATGGTGTTTGTGCAGACACTACCTATCTTACACATTAACACTGCTTTGGACCTCCCGCATGGCCTCCATCAGCCATGGGTGGTGTTGTGGACCTGGTTCTAGGCGCCTCATCGCACACTGGCAGAAAATAAATAAATATATAAAATAATAATTAAATAAAATAAATAAATAAAATAAATAAAAAATTTTAAAATAAAAAATATTAAAAAAATAAAATATTAAAAAATATTTAATATTTAATAAATAAAATAATAAAAATAAAAAATAAAAAAAATAAAAAACCAATAAAAAACAATAATTAAATTAAAATAAAAAATTCAATTAAAATAAATAAAAAATAAAAAATAATTAATTAAATAATTTTATTTTATTTTTATTTTTTATATTTTTAAATTTGAAAGAAATCAATAAAATAATTAATTAAATTAATTTTAATTTATTTTTTTTAATTACATTTTTTAATATATTTTTTATTTTTAATTTTTATTTTTTTTTTAAATTTTTATATTTTTTTATAATATTTATTTATTTATTTTTTTGTAATATATTTTTTATTCATTTATTTTATTTTTTTTTTTTTTTATATTTTTTTATTTATTTTTCTAAATTTAAAAATAAAAAAGTTAAAAATTAATATTAGTTTTTAAAATAAATAAATAAGTAAAATAAATAAAAAATATTAAGAATATTTCGGAAAATAAATAAAAAATAAGGGGTATGTTTACTAAACTCCGTTGCTGTGCGGGTCCCCGTTAGTGTGCTGTGCCATATAAGGAGTGGGCGGGCCAGGCTGAAAAAAGCAAAAAACCGGACCGTACGTGTGTGCGTCGCGCTAATGTGCGGGGCCCACATTAGCGCGTGGGAAGGCTAAGTGGGGCGCTGCTGCAAAACCAAACAACAGAGCTGTAGTACAACGGTGAAGACACCGACCAATAGTGCAGGGGCCAGGGGTTCAAACCCCCATTGCGCTCAACAAAAAAGACCAGCTGAGGCACCAACATTTATGGGCAAAAGTGGTTAGGAGGCATATTAATTTTGGGCGGCAGAAGGCGGCGCACTGTTATTTTTATTACGGCATGAGGCGGCGCACTGTTTAGTGTGGGCGGCAGATGGCGGCGCATTGGTAAGTTTGGGCGGCAGAAGGCGGTGCGCTGATAAATGTGGGCAACAGAAGGCGGCGAGCCGGTGGGCAGAAGGCGGCACGCTGATGTGTGAGGGGGCAGTCCAATAGTGGGAGGGAGAAGTGGCGCGCTGATGTGCAAATAACAGGAACGGAGCCATAGCATAATGGTTAAGACACTGACCACTCGTGTAGGGATCATGGGTTCAATTCCCCACAGTGCCCATTGAAGACAGCTGGCTGAGGCATTATTTTAGGGGCATTTCCATGTTGTGCGGCATAAGGCGGCGCGCTGTTAATTTAGTGTGCCACAAGATGGCGCGCTGATGGCTACAAGGCTGCGTGCGGATGCATAAACACAGGAACAGAGCCACAGCACAATGGTTAGGACCCTGACCAATGGTGCAGGGGCCAGGGGTTCAACCCCTCACAGTGCCCAGTGAACAAGGCTGGCTGGGGCAGTATGTATCATGGTGAGGAGTGCTGTAGGAGGCCTTCCATTTATATTTTATTTCCCACCACTAGTAAACCCGCTCTCACAGTGTGTTAACATACGGATGCCCGTAAAGCACATGTTACAGTGCACTGTCCGCCAAGGCACCCTAGAATGTCCCCTATAGGGCACCATGTATGTTGCGACACAGGATAATGTATAGTGCACCCTATATGGATGGCAACCATAAGGTGGCCTATAGGGCGCCCTATAAAGCACCCTCAGAGGCACCTAATGGGTATAGTAAGCTGTGTGTGGTTTTGCCGGCATAGACATATGTACAGTAAATAAAAATAAAGCTGTGGACAGCCCTATCAAAGGGCCCCACTGTGGGTTTGAACCCATGACCTCTGGCTGTACAGGGAGTGACATAACCATTGGGCTACAGCTCTATAGCTGACAGCAAGCCCCTGGCTGGCTGCAGAGAGCCTGCACGTCACCCCACAGACAGTCTGCTGTTGTAGACAGGATAGGGTTAGGCCACCCGTACCCATGATGCACTGCACATGCAAATCAGCTGTCCACAGATGCACACAAGATGGGGAATGTACCCCAACAGCTACCCGGCCTGGTAGGGGGAATTGTCCATGTGCACCCACACAGCACCTCGGCCTGGTAGGGGGTCCTGAGCGGGTGGACTACCAGCAAAGAGTAGCTACACACCGTCACATTGTGCGGGTACTGTGCTCACCCTGAGGGTGTGATGTGGCGGCCAGGACCAGGTCCACAACACCAGCCATGGCTGGATGAGGCCATGACAGAGCTCCAAAACAGTACTAACCTGTGAGATAGGAAGGTGCTGCAGAAACATGTTGGATATCTCTGTCTGTCTCAGTTAGTGGAAACCCCCATGGATCCCCTTCCTACCCCCCCCCGGGCAGCAAAGTGGACCATCAAACCCCAGTCCTGCTGGAGAACAGACACCCTACAGGGCAGTCCAAGCAGCTCCACACACATCCATAACACAATATCAGACAGACTTTAGGCCTGGATATCCAAAGATGCACCCCAGCACTATCTGACATTCACCTGCAGCAAGCCATCAGCCACTGCACAGCACTCCATCAAGACACATACCAGCTGTGAACAGTCTGCTGGTTAGCCCTGATGGAAATGCATGCACCCAAAACTGGGGTGGCAGCACACACAAGCAGAGAGTTCTGTGAGGAGGCCCCAACAGGAAACCCATATATCACAAGAGAGAAACACAATACAGCACTATGGGGGTGCCTAGCCATGCTGTCAACACTGCACACTCAGGGTGAGAGTGCTCCCCCAGCAGCACATACAGAGGTCACCCTGTCTGTGTAGGTGGTGGCCTGGCACTACAATGTCACAGCCAGTGCCCTATGCCCTGTGCAGATGCATCCTGGCCAGCCCACCATGTCTGACCTATACCCATGGTACCTTGCTGCTCATTATGCACATTGGCAGGCCAATACTGGCAGTAGTGCTGGCAGTGTGGGTTGGGGAAGGTGTTTGCAGCCAACACACACTGTATAGACAGACACACACTCCCACACCTATGCCAGCATTGTGCTACTATTGAGGGGGTGATTAGCCTTGGCCACCACACCGGTCCTGGGCATGGCACAGGCATGGATATGGTACGCAGTACTGCTGGGGGTCACTCCCCAGGGTGGTGAACACCGTCAGAGGCCAGGCCTGGAGCACGCACCGCAGACACCAAACAGATTGTTCGGATGGGGTCAACTAGCAGTATGTGCGTAACATAGGGATATCTATCAGCCTGTACTCTTAACAAACGTTTCAGAGCTGTGTACCTCAGGTGTAGGGTGACATTGCTAAGGTATGCAGGTGCAGGTATTGGGAGATGCACGCAGGGTCCAATGTTCTGCCTCTACAGGAGACATTGGCCAATGGGGCCTGTGGGTGTGGGTGTGGGTGTGTCTGCCCCTGTTGGCTGCTGCTTTACGGCAGCGCTTCCCCACTCCAGCCCAGTTTTGCATCACACTGTTCGGGTCTTCCTGCTGTCCCTCATGAATATGCATGAGCTACATCTACATGCCGTGGGGGTGGTGCATAGATATACAGCACAGGCATTTGTATGAGTGGCAGCATGGAACCTGACTGGTGTGTGGCCCACCAGGACTGCATTTGGGGGATTCTGCTGTAGGTTCTGCCCCTGTTCATGGTGTCTGTGCTCAGTGGGGTAAAAGATAGACGTATTACCATTGCATATGTCCTCGTCACGAAAGGTGTGTCCTTACTGTCACTGTTTATTTGTGGGGAAAATATGTGGGCAGGATTGCTGGTAGCCCCAGCTGGTCTTTGAACCTGTGACCTTCTGTTCTTGCATGCATTGTCTGTGTGCACTGCACCACCATGTAGCCACAGCTTGGCTGAATTCCCTGGATAGTCCATGACTGTGGATCCGGCAGGGCCTGTCTGTTGCTGTGGACTGTGCCAGCCTGTACATGGCTAGGCCTCTGTCTTCTGTCGCTAGCAGCCACTGCCCCCTGCACCACATGTACTCGTCCGCCAACATGCTGGCATGAGCTTCTCCCATAAAAAGCAGGTGACCTGATTGGAATGTGGCAGTACGGGACTGCATTTGGGGTACTTGGCTGTGGGTAATGCCCATTGTTGTGGTGTGTGTGCGTTGTTGGGTAAAATATGGGTGTTTTCCCCATGCTTATGTCCCCTGCAATACAGGGGTGTCTGCGCTATCTGTGTTTAGTGGTGGGTAAAATATAGGGACTGGGCTAGCAAGTGCCCCAGCTGGGCTTTGAACCTCTGACCCTCGAGGTACTGACTCTGTCCGCTGCATCACACTATGGCCACATAGACAGTGCAGCCCCTGGAGGTAGTAAGCCTGGCAGGATGGAGTCACAAACCCTGCTCTACGCAAATTTACTGTGGGCATATGCACCCTGTCTGGTGACAAACGTGCACATAAACCCTGGAAATGACCACGGGAAATGGGGGACAAAATATCACCACGCTGGGCAACAGTGATATTAATGGGCAACCATAGCAAACACTCCCAGGAAAGCTCCACAAAAGGAAATGTTTTTTGGAAGAGTCTCCACTCCGTAAACCCTTCCAAAATTCATTTCTTTTTTCTGGAGCTTTGCTGGGTGTGTTTTCTGTTATTTCCCATCACTATAACTGTTCCCCAGCTGAATTACTATTTTTAATAGTTCTGTTGTGGTCATTTTCTATTTTTATTTGCACTTTTGTGCTGTGCACATGTATCACACTGCTCACGTTTTGCTGGTTTCCCCGGTTTTCCTGTACATTGCTGACGGAAATGGTTTCTCTTCCCTTTAAATGCTTTCTACCGCGAGTGTTTCCCTCGCGGTAGTTTTTACATGCAAATTCGGGCCCGATACTGTGCGGGGAGCCTCTCTCCTCCCACTCTCCACCCATTGACCCCGTCCCTCCGCCCCTCCGGAGCCTTCCTCTGCCCTCCTTTAGCCGTTCCATGCCTCTATCGGACATTTGCGGGCCCGCACTTGTACGGGGCCCGTTAGTGTGCCGCGCACCTTTGCGGGGGTGACACGCACGTGTGCGGGGCGTTTAAACGTGTTATTTAGCGTTTCAGTGCCGCGTTTCCGTGCACTCTTTTGCGGCGCGCACATTTCCAGTTTTTAGTAAACATCCCCCTAAAAATAAAAAATAATATTTATATATTTTTTATTTTATTTTTATTAATTTTTTATTTTAATTTAATTATTGTTTTTTTTTATTTCTTTCTTATTTCTTTCTAATATTTTATTAAGTTTTTTAAAAAAATTATAAAATAAAATAATAAAAATAAAATAAAAAATATTAAAAAATAAAAAATAATTTAAAAATTAATAATTAAAAAAAGTAACAAATAAAATAATAAAAATAAAATAAAAAATAAATAAAAAATATTTTTTTATATTTATTTATTTTTTAAAAATTTTTAAAAGTAAAAAATAAAAAAACAATAATTAAATTAAAATAAAAAACAAAAAATTAATAAAAATAAAATAAAAAATATATAAAAAATTTATTTTAATTGAATTTTCTTTCTTTATTTTTTAATATTTAATTTCTTAATATTTTTTATTTTATTTATTTATTTATTTTATTTTATTATTTTTTTATATTTATTTATTTATTATTTTTTATATTTTTATTTTTTTATATTTATTTAAAAATTTATAAAAATACAAATAAATACAAACAAAATAAATTTAATTAATTTACTTTTAAATTTAAAAAAAATAAATAAAATAATAAAAATAAATAAAAAATATAAATAATAAAATAATAAAAAAAAATAAAAAAAAAAATAAAATAAATAAATAAATAATATATTACAAAAATTAAATTAAAACAAAATAAAAATTATAAACAAAAATTAAAAAAAGAAAAGAAAAGAAAAATAAATAAATAAAATAATAAAAAAAAAAAAAAAAATAAAACACATTAAAAAATGTAATTAAAAAATATAAAAAAATTAAAATTAAATTAAAATTAAAAGTACATTAAAAAAATTATACAAAAAAAAATTTAATATTAATTTTTTAATTTTCTATTATTTATATTTTTAATTTATTTTTTATTTTATTTTTATTATTTTTTTTTTTTCAAGTAATAAAAAATAAAAATGAAATAATAAAATAATAAAATAAAAAGTAATTAAATTTAAATAAAATAAAAAAAAAAATTAATAAAATAAAAATAAAATAAAAAATAAATTAAAAATATTTAAAAAAATTAAAAATAATTTAAATAATTCAATTAAAATAAATAAAAAATAAAAAATATTTTTTAAAATAGAATTTTTTGAATTATTTTTATTATTTTTATATTTTTTATTTATTTTTATTATTTTATTTATTAATTTTTTAAATTAATTTATTTATTACTTTTTTTATTAAATATTTATTTTATTTAAATTTAATGACTTTTAATTTTATTATTTCATTTATTTATTTTATTTTTAAAAAAATTTAAAATTTTTGGGGTATGTTTACTAAACTGCGCACTTGTGCGGGGCGCACCTGAGCGCCCTACAATGATGCATTTAAGTGCTCTTAAGCGCCCCGCATGCGTGCGTGTCACATGAACGGGCCCCGCACACGTGCGATGAAAACGCGCACGTTTGCGGTGCGCTGATGTGCGATAGAGGCGGGGAAAGGCTAACGGAGGGCGGAGGAAGGCCCCCGAGGGGCGGTGAGATGGGGTCAATGGGTGGAGAGTGGGAGGGGAGAGGTTCCCCGCACAGGAGCGGGGCCGAATTTACATGTGAAACACTCGCGGTAGAATGCATTTAAAGGGAAGAGAAACCATTTCGGTCAGCAATGTAAAGCCAAACCGGGGAAACCTTAAAAGCGTGAGCAGTGTGATACATGTGCACAAAACAAAATTGCAACTAACAACTGAAAATGGCCACAACAAAATCTGTAACAATTATAAGCCAGCTAGCCAACATTGCTATTAATGGCCAACAATAAGAAACACTCCCAGGAAAGCTCCAAAAAAAAGGAATGAATTATGGAAGGTCCACGGAGCGTAGACCCGTCCAAAAATCATTTCTGTGTTTTGGAGCCTACCTGTGAGTGTTTTTAATGTTGCCCAGTGATATCAATGTTGCCCTGCTTGGTTATGTTTTATTTCCCCTTTTTCAGAGGTCATATATGAGGTTTATTTGCACGTTTGTCGCCATACCAGGTAAATGAGCCCACAGTAAAATTGTGCAGAGCAGAGTGTCTGCCTCATGTGGACAGTTGTCCTATCTCCAGGGACTGCACTGTCTCTGTGGTCACAGTGTGGTGCAGCGAACACAGCTAGTGCTTGTAGGACCAGAGGGTCACAGGTTCAAATCCCAGCTGGGTCTCCTGCCAACCTAGTCCACATAGTTTTACACATCAAGAAACAATGATAGTACAGACACTCCTTCAGAGCAGACAACATAAGCATGTTTCCAACACCTATATTTTACCTTACACCGCACACACACCATAGCAATGGGCATTACATACAGGCAAGTCCCCCAATTCAGTCCTGGAGTGCCACAACGCAATCAGGTTATATGGGATTTTCCAGATAAGGACATGTCTTCATGTTGGCCGAGGGGTACAGGTGGTGGAGGGGGCAGTGGCTGCAAGCCACAGCAGACAGTGCCGTAGGCGTGTGCAGGCTGGCACTGTCCACCGCAACAGACAGGCTCTGTCGGATGTACAGTCATGGACTTCCCAGGGAATGCAGCATATATGTGCCAAAACGGTGGTGCAGTGCACACAGACAGTGTGTGCAAGAACAGAAGGTCACAGGTTCAAATCCTGTCTGTGGCTCCTGTCAAACTAGTGCCCAGAATTGTACCCCTCTAAAACCTTGCATTAAAGAATGAACCTTTGCTGCTGAGAATCTAAGATCTCTTGAAATAGTCATATTTTTCCTGCAACACTACACACCAAATAAACATGTGCATCATCTACAGCAGATTATCCCGAATGCAGTCCTTGAGGGTCACTCATCATGCACTTTTTATGCAGTATCCAATATAAGGCCATATGAGCATGGTGACGCCAGGGGAACTGGTGGCAGCTGTCCACGCCACACCATGGCCTAGTCCTTATTAAGTGGGTGCTGTGCACTGCAACAGACAGGGTCAGTCTGACAAACAGCCATGGATTTCCCTGGGAATGCACTGCCTCCGTGACCAGACGGTGGTGTAAAGCACACAGGCAGTGCTTTCAGGAGCAGAAGGTCACAGGTTTCAATCCCGTGTGTCCGCCCTTCCAACCCAGTCCCCATACTTGTCACACCACACAAATGTTTTAAAGCTAACAGAACCTGTAGTGCAGTTAATGCAAACATGGGTAATACATCTATATTATCTTTAAAAGTGTACATATATGAGAAACATGTGCATTACATAGAGCAGATTCCCCCAAATGCAGTCCTGGAGGTCCACAAATCATTCACATCTTATGATGTCTGAAATAAAGATGTGTTTGTCCATTTCCATATGCTGGTCCATGGTATGCAGATGTATCACATGCATATTCATTAGCCACACTTGGAAAACATGATCAGTGTTTGGCCCAACAGGACTTGAGTTGGGGACCTCTGCCCGAGATTACCGGCCAACAGGAGCAGAAATGTCAAGACCCACAGGCTCCATTCCTCAAAGACTATATGACAGTCATGATCTTGGGCCTTCCGTACATCTCACAAAACTAGTAAGGGCACACCTTAGCACTGTCAGCATAAATCTGGAAATACACTACACATATATCTACATGTAGATGTGGTCAGTGGCAGATATCAATTCCTACGTTAAGCATAATCGGGTTATTGAGTGGTATCATACCAATATGTCTGATGTTTGTGGAGTGTGTCTCAGGTCTGGTGTCTGACAATGTTCCCCACCCTGGGGTGTGACACCAACAAGTATTGCATACCATAGCCATGCCTGCACTGTGTCCAGGACTGCTGAGTTGGGCTAGACTGCAAAAGCTACGTATAGTAGCACAGTGATGGCATAGGTGTGGGATTGTGTGTCTGTACATCCAGTGTGTGATGTCTGAAACACCTTACTCAGCGCACAATGTTTGCACTGTGTCCAGTGTTAGCTTGCCAATGTGCATAATGAGGAGCAAGGTATTGTGGGTATACCTCCGCCAGGCTGGCCTGGCCATGATGCATGAGGACAGATCATAAGCCAATGTATTAGACATTGTAGTGTGCGGCCATTAGCAGCACGGACAGGGTAGCCCCTGCATGTCCGCATGGAAGGTCACTCTCACCCTGACTGAGCAGTCACCATGGCATGGCTAGGTCTGCCATAGTGGCAACAACATCTCTTTCAAGTGATATCTATGGGTTTTCTTTTGGGGTCCAATCACTAACTTAACTGCTTGGTGAGTGTGCAGACATCCCAGTTTTGGGTGCACACATTTCCTCCAGTAATATGCACTATGGACTAGCTAGCAGACAGCTTGCACCTAGTATGTGTAAGGCTGGCACACCTTGAAAAGTGCAGCGGCTGCAGCTTTTCTGTGTTTGCTGCTGGAGAATGTCCGTTAGCAGTGGTGGGCCGCTGAGCATTTCCAGGCCTGTTGTCTGTCTGCTATCACCGTGTGGGTGTGTACAGAAATGCATGGACCGCCCTGTATGTTGTCTCTCCATCAGCTGCACCCAGGTTGACAGTTCCCTCCAGCAGCCACATTGCAGTGATGTGGAATATGGATGTGTTGGGGGTTGATCATGAGTTCTAGTGGTCAGTTTGGATGTTACCACAGAATCCATCTATGTGTTTAAACCGCCTCCCCCCAAACAAATCACATAATTAATGTGGTCATGGCCAACACACAGGATATGTCCAATGTTTTTGTTCAAAATTGCACAAGGACTAAACGTCACACAGAAATAAGAGATGGATACACGTGTATTTGGCAGTGCATCTACAAGACCTAACCATCAGACACTGTCACTGATGTGGACTCACAGCATAGCCTATCTCAGCTAAGCCAGGTGCTGTGGACATGGTGCTTGATGTCCCCTCTCACTCTCAGGGTGAGCCCAGGACCCGCACAATGTGACGCTCAGTATCACCTCTGTGTCATTAATCTACATGCTCAGTAATCATTACCAGCCTGAGGTGGTTTTGGCGATGCATAACCCATCTTGCTGTTATGTGTAGACTGCTGATTTACATGTGCAGTGCATCATGGGTATTTGTGGTTTAACCCTCTCTTCTTAAAGAAAGCAAAGAGGTCATGTGTTAGCCATCAGTCCTACTGTAGGCAGCCAGGGGTGTGTTAGTAGCTGTGGTAGTGGTTCTGAACCAGTCACCCTTGAAACCCTAGCCAGGTCGGGTGTTTAGGATAGCCCTAATGAAGATGCATGAGATATATATGCATTAGAGATATCCTGCCAACGTGAGTGTTGAGTGCCTCTCCAGGGCTGTATGTCAACACCCCTGCCCGACACCTCTGTCATCAACGATGGTAAGTGGACAAGGTGCAGATGTGCAACACATCAAAAAGGTTAGATAGAATGTCTCATATGCCTCTTTGCCTCTCACCACCACCATTATACAACTTCATGGTGTTGGTGAGAATTGAAGAAGTATATGTCACATTCTATCTACGCTCTTCATGTCTATGTCATCTGCACTTTCCACACTCACACTCCTAAATGAAAGAGGTGTAAGGCAGGGGTCTCTCCAAATCCAGACCTACAGGGCCACAAACCAGCCAGGTTGGCAGGATAGCTCTGATGCAGATAGATCCCCTGCATATTCATGAGGGCTATCCTGATCACCCGACTGGCTTAGGGCTTCAAGGAGCACTGATTCACAATCACAGAGCTATGGAGATGTTGGCCACCTGTGACTTCACAGCGTGTACAGCCATAAGTTATGGGTCTGATCCTACAGTGGGGTAATCTGATATGGCTTTCTGAGGCTTGTACCCTTTGCAATGTCATTTGGTGATGCCAACAACAACACCCTCAGTGCTGTAGCCTGAAGCCTACTCAAGAGCCCCCTATAAGGTGGCTGATATTGAACCTTAGAAGGTGCTGTGTCGGACACTGCACCTCATATTGTCCTCTCTGGAGTGCCTCATAGGGTACCAGATGTGCCACCCTAGGTTATTGCATTGTTCCAGTGTGTTTGTTATCAGAACAAAAATAGATTACTAAAGGCCCCACAAATCACTGCTGATATTAGGGAGTAATGTCCCAGCAAGTCATATTGATTAGGCTGCCTGTGTGAAGGAAAACACGAGTTCTGTACCATAAGGAGGTATGTCTTTATCTTTATCTTTATCTTTATTTACATTTAATATACCGCCCTTGTCGAAACGTGAGAGCGGTTTACAATAAAATAATAAATAAAAGCATTAAAAGAAAGGAAATCCATTAAAATAAGGAAAAGATGGACCAAAGAGGTCACAACACAGGACAAACACTAAACAAACCAGACAAACCGTACGTAAACAAGAGCAGACAAAAAAGATTGGACAGGGCTACTGGGAGGGGAGATCAAATGCCTGCTGAAACAAATGAGTTTTGAGTAGACTTTTGAAATGTTGGTAGGAAGATTCAAGACGAAGAGAGGAAGGTAGAGAATTCCAGAGTGAGGGGCCCAAGAAGAAAAAAGCGGCATGACGTGTCTGCTCAAGGTGAGCTCGAGAAGGGGGGGGGGGGAAGAAACAAGCAGTTAGCATGCAATGACCGGAGCTGCCGATAGGGAGTGTGAAGAGAGACCAAATTTGCTAAGTACTGAGGATTAGAAGTGTGAATTACTCTATGTAGCATTATAAGCACCTTGTATTTAAACCGAAAGTGCAGAGGGAGCCAGTGTAGTCGAAACAAAAGTGGAGTGACATGGTCTGATTTCCGGGCAAAAGTGACAAGACGAGCAGCTGTATTCTGCAGGAGTTGAAGGCGTTTAAGTTGATAGGCAGGGAGATTGGCATAAATTACATTACAATAGTCCAACCTGGACATGACTAGAGCAAGTATCAGAGTGGTAAGGGAATCCGGGGACAGAATTGAACGGACTGAGCGTATTTGACGTAAAGTAAAAAAGGTACGACGAGATAAGGTAGATATGTGTTTGTGAAAGGACAATGATGAGTCAAGGATCACCCCTAAATACCGGAGGGAGGAAGTGAGAGGGATAGGAGTAGAATTTATTTGAGGTGCAATAGCCGGGCAAGAAGAACTCAAAGACACCCACATGGCTGAAGACTTAGAAGGATTCAGGTGTAGAAAATTAGACGAGAGCCAAGTGGCAATGTGAGAGAGACAGTCATTGAGGGGAGTGATATTAATTGCAACTGGAGAGGTGTGAAAGAGAAAGACAATATCGTCGGCATAAATGTAAGTGGAAACTGGAAATTGTTGGGCCAGAAGGGGAAGTGGAGCAAGAAAAATATTGAAAAGCAGAGGGGATAAAACTGATCCTTGGGGAACTCCACAAACCAATGGAATAGATGATGAGGTATGGTGAGCGGCATGAACAACATAGGAACGAGTGGTGAGAAAGGAATGGAACCAGCGTAACACCATACCCCGTAAACCAATATCAAAGAGACGTGACAGAAGAGTCCGCTGATCAATTAAATCGAATGCGGCGGATAGATCTAATGAAACCAAAAGAGTCATATCACCCCGTTCATGTGCTACGTGAATTTCATTTAACAGAGCAAGAAGGATAGTTGGTAGTATGGCAAGAAGGATAGTATGGCAACTAATGTGGCACATGTCAGCCACTATGTCTGTATGTCAGCACACCTACTTAAGACCAACGTACATGTCTGTCGCATGCCAACCTCCATCAGCTCATTATGTGTACTACGCTAACTAATGTGGATGTAGACTGTCTTGATTCAAACGCCCCCCCCCCCCCTTATGCCATCCGCGGCACATCTTTGCTGGGCTGACATTGAGATGAAATAGTGACCATGACCTAGTGGGACACATATCCCCATATCACCAGGGTGACTCGTAGGCCACTCTGATGTGCTCTGTGGACCCCTGTGGATAGGGAGGTTTTGTTTTCTACCTTAAGCACACACAACCATATCACCAGGGTGACTGATAGCCCACTGTGATGGGCTCTCATGACCCCTGGGGATAGGGAGGCTGTATTAAACGGTGTAAGCACACACAAACATATCTCCAGGGTGACTGTTAGGGCACATTGATGGGCTCTCAGGACCCCTTGTTGTGTTAGCAGTTGCATTGGCAGTCAGTGCAGTGTGAAAGCCATAGCACATCACATCATACAGAAGCCTAAGAACCATTGTGGAAGTGTTGCTAAGTTCAAGTCCCAAATGTGTATACACGTTAACATCATGAAATGTTTTATGTGTTTCAAATAAGTAAGACACAGCAGTGTATATGCAATTTGTGGTGCGCATGTGCGCAATTCGTTGAAACAAAATGTGTATTTGCGGGACGCAGTTGGACGTCATACGTTGCAAAACTGCGCGTTGCGTGGCGCAGTTGCACGTGAAATGTCGCAAAAATGCGTAAAGTGCGGAGCGCACTAGCACGTATTACGTTGGTAAACTGCGCCATTTTCGGGACGCCGATGGACGTAGAACGGCGCTAATCTGCGCCAGTTGCGGTGCGCATGCGCGTGATTGACGCTGCGTGCAATCAGGTGATAATATCTAAAAATGGCGACCAGGACAAGGAAGCCCGCGTTCACCCCTCGCGAGCTCCGCTACCTGGCCCGGCTCATCTCAAAGAGGCAGGATAAGCTCTTCCCCGGGGCCACCAGGTACCGTGACAGCTCCAAAGTACGCAGGGCCTGGGAACGTCTACAAAGGCGTTTTAATCACAATGCTGAATACCCAAGGGAGGTAAGTGTATGGGGACAGGTCATTACACTCATATATATAGCCTGTGATCATTGCAGATGTCCATGTTGTTGGGTTCAGGTAGTGGCAGTCAGTAATGTGCAGCAGGTGACCAGACATTCCATAATGTGTTTGTATCATATGTGACTGATTTGCCCTGTACCCAGGTGTTGATGCACATGGTCACAAAGGTCATAATGCTATCCTTGTGACAAGGCAGCTGCTGGTGTGGCCATGCAACAACATACTGGAATTACCCTGAGCTCTGAGCAGGAGAAGCAGCAGGAGGGGAAGGCCGAGGAGTCCCATCGTCTCTGTAGGGCAGCTGAGGAACTGCTGTCTCTCTCCCGTCCGCCTCCTCTTTACTTGAGAAGATGCTGCTGTCAGTCCTCTCTCCCTCTTCCAGTGCCCCCTTCCTTGTGTCTGTCTGCCTCTAGCTGTGTCTCTCTTGACGACCCTTCTGTTTCTCAGTGCCTTCTGTCCCTCTCTGTCTCTTTCAGCTTCTCTCTGTGTCTCTCTCTAGCTGTCTCTTAAGGGCCCACTGTGTGTCTCAGTCTCTCTAGACTTGTCTCTGTCTCTCCTTCTCTGCTGATCTTTCAGGCCCCTCCTCTGTCTCTCTCTGAGTAATCTCTGTCTTACTGCTTAGTTCTCAGTATCCCTCGCTCTCTCTCTCAGTGCTCCTCACTGTCTCTCAGAGACCTCACCCATGTTTCTCTCTCTCTTCCTACAGTTCGTTTATGGCTTTTGACCGCAGCTGCACCTGTTCTGTCTTCCTGACTTAAAATAAGCAGCCTGGTCTCAACCTGCACCAATTACAGCTGGGGGCTGGAGAGGGAAGGAAATTGGGCTGGGGGGGGAGTAGAGGGTGGTTATTGTCTTGTGTCTGCCTTTCTTTCTACCTAAATGCATTTATCTACTTTATACCCTGTTTGTAAAGAGCTTTACAATAAAAAAAAGAACTATGAAGCATAAACCTAAGAGCTAAAAGGGGAAAGCAGGTGTGTGTGTGGGGGGGGGGGGGGATTGGGGAGAGGGGAGAAGCAGCCCAGAGAAGGCTAAATGTGGAGAAGGGCTGAGAGTAGAGACAGTTTCCTCCTCCTGCCTCTCTTTCCCTCACCCAGATCCTGCCCCGGCCTGGCAGCCTCCAGGGTCGGTGTTACCAGCAGCTCTCCGCACAATCTCTTACAGGAGAGGCAGGAGAAAAACAATTCATTGGAGATTTGTGATAAAGTATTCCAAACTAAAAGTTTGAGTGGCAACTAGTGAAGAAGCACCTTTAGTTTTGTTAAAGGGGGCTAGCTCTTTCCTTTTCTATTACTTCCTGCTCCTGGATTCACCTTTCAAGGGTGCAGCTGAGCCCAGGGCTGGAATCCCATGGAAAAGCCCCTCGCAGCTGGGAAGACATTTGGCCTCCTCTGGTACCCAGAGAGGGGAGACTGAGTGTGTCCACTAAGGATAGAGGCACTTCTCCCATCCAGAGGGCTCATCCCCGAGTCCACCCCTTCTTCACACACCTTCCTATTGCTGCTCCTCCTCCTGGTTTCAGGTAAATCCCTTGGCCCATTGACAGTGGTCATCCTGGTGGCTGTAGTCCCTCCCCCACGTTCCCTTTTAGCAACACCTAGCAAGGCGGCTGCAGTTCCCCTTTGGATTTAGTAGTAAGTAGCAAGGTGACTGCTGTTTCCCTCCATATGTGGCATTAGGTAGCCCATTCCCTGCAGCCCCCTTCCTGCTTGTGTAACAGTAGCAGCCTGTGACTGCTCTAATCCTACTCTGCCCATATGACACGCGTGATCTGTGGCTGCAGTGTCCTTTCCTGCCCATGTGACTGTAGGGGGAAGGGATGGTGGCTGCAGCCCCTCTCCCCGTGTTCATGGGATATTACGTAGCCCACTGGCCGCGTCCCACCTTCCTGCCCATGTGAAGCTTGCTAGCCTGCTGTCTGCAGTCCCCCTCCTCTGCTGTCTGGTTTTCCGCAGCTGTAGGTTTTTCTGTGGCGCTTCCTATGGTTTCCTGCTCTGCAGCAAGCTCTTGACTTCCTTGCCTTGCATTTTGCACAGTGCATTAGCTTTTGCAGCTCCAGCAGCCTCCCACATACCCCTGCCTCAGAACGCAGGAAACAATCCACACTTCACCCTCAGCAAACTTAAAGTTTATTTAACAAAAGAACTATTTCAAAGAATCGACCAAAGGTGTGCTCATTAGGGAAGGAAATGATTTGAATTTAGCTCCCACCTTTCCAATAGTAGCTCAAGTCTCAAGACTTTGGTCCAGCAGCGAACTGCCTCCAGGCCTGCATTCCCTATGAAGAACTTAGAAGACTGACATTCCTTATGACCTTGGGCAAGTCACTTCACCTTCTGTTCATTCACTCACTCACAAACGCAGGGGCCCTTTCACTAAGCGCAGCACAGCAGTAAATGTGTTATTGCGACTGTAACTTGCTGCAGAGAACACTAATGTGAGGGCATGCCCGCTACTGCCCAGTAAAATGCCCATTAACTGGCACTCACATGGAAATGTGGAGAGTGGGCGGGTTAGGGATGCTGTGGGCATTTAGAGCACATTAACACATCAGCACCGTTGACTTGGAAATTAGCAGAGGGTCTGCTAACAAAACTCTATGGGTGTCATTAGCTGCACCTGGGCTAAGTGCGCCCCACACTACTCAGTTGCATGTTAACTGCAGGGAACATGCTGGTCAGTCTCCCGACAGCTAGTCTACCTGAATATGAGTGACCTTGAGCTGCCATTGAAAAGTCAGGAGATAATTTATTTCTATGTAAGGGGATTATTTTAGAAGCCTTATTTGTGATTTTTACATAGAAAAACAGGTATTTACAGGAGGAAAAGGCCATTTAGAATATGCAGCAGCGGCATGGCTCAGCATATGGTGGGTGGGTAGAGGGTAATATACCAGCGCTTCTACCTAGGGCAGCAGAAACCCTTGGTCTGGCCCTAGTCTTGTGACAAATTTCATCCTCTCATCATAGCACATAGAGTGCCTGAACCTACATGCACTACACACAGGGACAGAAAATATATGCAAGACTCAACACCTGAGTACTGTTAGATTTCATAGGACAGAGGGTGGTTAATCGGATCGCTCATTCTGTCGGATCATTTTGGTTCCAGCTTTCCAAAACAATATACAGTCTTGCACACTATAGAATGAGGGGAAAGCAAAACTTCACCATGAAAAGTTTTTAAGCCATGGCCTTTGGCACACTGATGATACTCATATACACTAAGACTAATAAAAGATCTACAGACTTTTAGAAAAGAGCTTAAAACGTTCCTCTCCATTCAACACTTTAACCTCAACACCTCTATTACTCCCCCTTGAACACCATGATACCCCCCCTACTTCACTCCGCTATATACTGGAGAAATACAAATGCAATAAATACATATCCTCCTGTACCTCTTTCTCACTTGATATAGCTTAATTAGGTAATTACTTTTCTCCCCCCCAAAACTCTCTCTTTATGAAATTCCGTTTAATATATTTCTCCCTTATCCCATTCCCTTCCCCACCCTACACTGTAAATAGCTCTGCCTCAGCATCCGCTATTCTGCTGTATATGTGAACAGCTGATTTGTAAATAGTACCTTGTAATATAGTTTGATATGTTCTATGTTCTTTGTAGATGAGTTCTGTTCATTGCAACCAACCCTGATCACTGGAAGGGGCGGTATATAAAAACATTTAAATAAATAAATTAATTAATTAATAAACACGATGCAATAGTAATAGAGTTCCATGCAGCATCAGAAAATTGGGACTTTAAAGACATATGTGTGTAATGCAAGTTAACTTTAAATGTAACATGATGAGATAGGTCTATATGTACAGAGAGGCATGCCTGTGCAATGCATAAAATATTTTTAAAAAATCATTAGAGATAGCGCAAAAGAAAGAGAGAGAGAGAGAGAGAGAGAGAGAGAGAGAGAGTGAGAGAAAGAGAGAGAGAGAGTGAGAGAGAGTAAGAGAGAGAGAGAGTGAGAGAGAGAGTGAGAGAAAGAGAAAGAGAATGAGAGAGAGTAAGAGAGAGAGCGAGAGAGAGAGAGTGAGAGAGAGAGAGAGTAAGAGAAAGAGCGAGAGAGTGAGAGAGAGAGAGTGAGAGAGAGAGAGAGTAAGAGAGAGAGAGTGAGAGAAAGAGAGAGAGAGCAAGAGAGAGAAAGAGAAAGAGCGAGAGAGTGAGGGAGAGAGCGAGAGAGAGAGAGAGTAAGAGAAAGAGCGAGAGAGTGAGAGAGAGAGAGAGAGAGAGAGAGAGAGTGAGAGCGAGAGCGAGAGAGAGAGAGAGTAAGAGAGAGAGAGAGAGTAAGAGAAAGAGCGAGAGAGTGAGAGAGAGAGAGAGCAAGAGAGAGTGAGAGAGTAAGAGAGAGAAAGAGAGAGCGAGAGAGAGAGAGAGCGAGAGAGAGTAAGAGAGAGAGAGTAAGAGAGACAGCGAGAGAGAGAGAGTGAGAGAGAGAGAGAGAGAGCGAGAAAGAGAGAGAGTGAGAGAGAGAGTGAGAGAGAGTAAGAGAGAGAGAGTACGAGAGACAGCGAGAGAGAGACAGTGAGAGAGAGAGCGAGAGAGAGAGAGAGAGTTAGAGAGAGAGTGAGAGAAAGAGAGTGAGAGAGTGAGAGAGAGAGAGAGTAAGAGAGAGAGAGAGAGAGCGAGAGAGAGAGTGTTAGAGAGAGAGAGAGAAAGCTTAGTCAAGACATCAAAACATGAAAGTGCCTAACAAAATAAATATAGTGCAATTCACGACAGAGAAAACCAGACATCCTCTAACGAAAGAGAGTCAGAGATATAAAATAGAAAAAAGATGGAAGAGAAAATGACATAGGGCTGAAGCTCCTCGAGAACCGTCTGCAATTGTTAACTAATTTTTGGCCTGTTTTAATTACACCTAAATGTATATCCCACACTTACACACTAACATTTTCCACCCTGCAAACTGCTCCACTGCCTCGGCTGAGTCAAGAAGAAATTCAATTCAAACCCTCTTTAAAGGCTTCTAAGAGAGACAATGAGCAACTGCGCTGAATGTGCCCCAATAGTGATGGCAAAAATGCAAAGTATGCCTCTGAGTCAATGCGACTCCTGGAAAGGCGCAAAAGGAGCTCTCGTCCCACAAGCAGATCTAAGGCCAGAAACTAACTGGTGAGGAGGAAAATGAGCAATTTCTGGCTTGCTTGTTTGTTTAATATTGACACTTGTTCACCAACTCAGCGTTTTGGATTAAAGAACAAGAAAAGCTGCTTCAAAGAGAATTGTTTTTTAAACTTTATTCTCCAAAGGCACCGCAACAGCAGACCAGTTATATTATACCATAACAGTCCAACATTGCATCAGTGCAGCACATCCGCCAGTCTGCCTGCTTGAGCACTACAGTCATATAATAACAAACAACAAACAAATAGAAAGAAAGGAAGCAGAAATCCCTTCATAAGCCACATTATAGTATCACAAGCCACTCCCCCACAGTTCAGATAGCATGCAGTCCACTCCCTCCGTCTCGCTTCCCGAGCCTCATTTTATTTATTCTCTCCCCCGAGACTCTATTCCCCCCATTCCCCCCATGCATCTCTCTTCCTCAGGCACCCTCTCACTCACACCCAGCACTCTAGCCACACTGAGTCTCCTTGAAACCCCCATTCATACCTTTATGAAGCTAGTTCTGAAGTCCCCTCCCCCATCCATGTCCTCCCCTGATGACTCAGTCACCTCCCGTGGCCCCTGCTCGCCCTTGAAACTCCCTCCACAGGAGGCAATACTCTTTCCACTCCGCCCTCGGATTATCTTCATATAGGCTCAACTCACACTTTCCAATATCAGTCATCAGCATCACCAAAGACCAGCATTCAGGCCACACAGTGAGTATCACCTTTCTCACCACAAACAATCCTATGTATAGAAATTTCCACTGGGCCTTCGTGAATCACAAATCATCCAGTTCTGCCATGTTCCCCAGCAGCAATATGCTACAGGTCCATTTAATCTGGTGCCCCACGCTCCCCAAAAGCTCCTCCAACACTGATTTCCAGAGAGCCTGAAAGGGAAAGCACTCAAGGAATGTGTTTTATCCTACGTTTCCCATATCTATCACCCTCCCACAGATTCATCCTTGTGCCCGCTAGTGATGAAAGTGTGGTGAAGCAATCTGTTCCGAGTTTCTTAAGAACATAAGAAATGCCATACTGGGTCAGACCAAGGTCCATCAAGCCCACTATCCTGTTTCCAACAGTGGCCAATCCAGGTCACAAGTACCTGGCAGTTTCCCCAAAAGACACACAGGTTTCACAATGCCTGTATTGGGGCAAGCAGTAGATTTCCCAGGTCCTATTTAATAATGATGTATGCACTGCACTCATCACATACATATATAGATTGCTAAAAGTACATCCAAGTCCTCCTCTAATATCTAATATCTGCTGTCCAAACATCTTATGCCCAAATCTGCGCCAGCTCTGCCGCACAGGGTCTCTTTCATTCCCATTTATCTTTCAATTCTCCAAACATATATCACTGCAAGGTGTTTATATCATAGAGATCACCAACCTGACCCGGTAAAAACTCTGGGTTGCCCACCAGTTGCATGTAGGGGGTTATACGAGAGGAGATCTGCTCCAAGCTTCGACACCACACCACCAGGCCTCTTAAAATGCTGGAATAATCCCAGCTCCAGGGGCTCCAAATCCTCCCACCATCTCATGCCATGCATCAGGTTAACAAATTTGTATGGGGCACAGAACTCATCCAGTGATCCTTCTGGCAGATACACATTTCAAGCAGCCACTAGAGCATTGTCGCTCCGTTGTACGTTCCACCCCTTCTCTAAATACAGGTTGGCAAAACTCACCCAGGCCCCCTTCCCTTTCCAGAGAAATTTCTGCAGTACATCCTTGAATGCCCTCTCCTCCCTAGCCCCTACCCACAAGGGGATCATTTGCAGAACGTACAAAATCTTGGAAAGCAGCACCATTTCCACTAGAGCGGCACATCCCATGAGCGACAAGAGCAAGTCTTTCCAGCTCTCACAGGTACTTTTCATGTCTTCAATTTTGTCTGTGATGTTGGCTTTATACATACTGTAGCTCTATGGCAGTTATTCAAGTACACCCCAAGATATCTAAAGCTCTGTCTCACCCACTGTAATGGAAAAGGTTCATTCCGCCCTGCTCCCCCCTGTTGTTCCTAGCTCCAAAGTTTCTGATCTGCCAAAATCAATTTTGAGGCTCATTAAGGACCCAAATTGCTCCACCACTTCTATTCTCCCAGCACTCACCACTAAACTGCATTGTTAATCTCCAAGTTATTCTCCCTGTTATAGTGTTGTTACATTGTTTGACTCCAAGTTAATCTTCCTGCTTTGAATCTATAATAAAGTGGTATAGAAAAGCTGTTAAATAAATAAATAAACTTGCTTCTCCTCGCTAGCCCCCTGGGGCGCCTGGGCTGCTGACCCTTCTTCCCCCTTGTCTTCTGGATGTGGATCCTGCATCCTACTCATCCCCCCTCTCTCCACCCCCCTTCACAGTCGCTCAACATTCACATAAACAATTACAGCCCCCATCCTCCCATCTGCCCTACTCTTCCTGTCCAGTTCCCCAATCCTTCTTCCCTTATCCTTTCCCCCACCACCACTGCCTCAAAGCCTGCACAGTTACTTACAAACCACAAACTTGTGGAAAACTGTTAACCATATGACTTAAAGCAAAACACATTCAACATTCATCATCTCCCACTGGTAAGTGCATCCCAGCAACCGAGCCTCTGGTCATGTGCTCCCAGCTCCCTCCTACCTCCAGGGCCTGTGGAACAACTGATACCATAGGTACCCTCTACCTGGGATGGCTTATTGTAGCCCATACAACAACAGGAGCACCTGGTCCATCTTACCCATGCTGTCCCCTGGAGACCCTTAGCCATTTTCTCCATGTAGATGAGCATTTTAAAGATAACCAGTTGTGGTCTGTTGCCTCCTTCCACTCTCATGTCCAGGCAATGTAATTGTTTCACTTTAAGTGGGATCTCCACCTGGGACAATCTCAGTGCTTTTGGGAGAGTTGTTGCACATAGGTCCAGAAAGTCCTGTGTTTCTGGGACATCAATAAGCCAGGGATTATTCTACCTGCTGCAGTTTTCTTGGTCCTCTAGGCAGTCCTGCGAGTATGTCGCCTTCCACTGCAATTGTTGTATTTGTGCCCGGAGTTCCTCAATCCCCATGTTGGCTGCTTCAATACGCTGAGTATTCTTGGTAATCTGCCTTGAATGAGTTGTTGGGGCCTCTTTGACCTCGTCTATCATAAAATGGACCTTGGCCAGCTTGTTCTCCAACACTGTCACCACACTGCTTGTGAGGTACTGTATTACTAATTAAAGATTTATTTGGATTTTTGGATCAGCGAAGAATATTGTGCATAGAATATTTCATGTGAGAGTTGGATCAGCGAAGAATATTGTACATAGAATATTTCATGTGAGAGTTGGATCAGCAAAGAATATTGTGCTCTTGAGCCATGCTGAATTAGGAATTAGCTTGTTAGCCCAGGAGTTGATAGCTGAGCCTGGGGTTACTTTAGGTCGAGGAGTGATAATGGAGCTGAGCTTGGGGGTTACTTTAGGACAAATTCTCTGAGCAGGCAACAGGTTTGGCCAGACAAAACTGGATGAGTGACTCATACAGTGACTCATACAGTGACTCAGCAGCTAACATTCTTTTCAGCTGCTGGTCACGAGCACAAATTTAACCCTGACCAATCCTGGTATGACAACATTAACTCTAGCCAATCCTGATTTGAGCATGCAACATGTTAACCAATTATTTGTAATAGCATGCAGCAGGCACGATCTTAGTTAGGTACTTTAGGGGGACTCTCAGGAGGAAAATATGGGACTACAACTGATATACGAGGCAGGCGTGTCTCTGTAGTTTTTTCCCGGATTTTCCTCCTGAGAGTGATCGCTGAACAGTCCCCCACCTGGAGTGAGCTACAATAATCCGGTGATGTATTGATGCTTAACTTCTTGCTTATTAATATTCCAAAAGGACTTAATTTAATAAAACTCATATTGCATTTACTAAAGTGTCTATGCCTAGTCTGTGAGCTAGTGAATGACAGGGTTAACTTGTATTTTCCAGAGTGTCTATGCATAGTCTGTGAGCTAGTAAGTGACAGGGTTAACTCATATTGTATTTGCCAGAGTGCTTATGCCTAGTCTGTGAGCTAGTGAGTGACAGGGTTACAGGAAGTGTAAAATTTGGCAATACATAAATGGCGACGAGGATGGGATGTCCTAAATTATTACATAATGGGTTGGCAGAGTCCTGGGATAATAAGCTCAAGGGAGCAGGGACCCTAGGATGACAGACCTGGGTGTTGTTAATAGCATATAGGAATCAAGCACTGGATAGAGAAAATCCAGGGCAGAGAGAGTGTAGATCTGCTTGGCCAGGCATGAAGAATCCCAGACTTCTGCAGCTTTTGGGGCTGTATGATGAGAAATCTGGTGAAGTAAATTCAGGACAGAGAGAGAGTGGATCTGCTTGGGCAGGCATGAAGAATCCCAGACTTCTGCAGACTCCGCTGAGTTCTCCCAGCTGCTGTTACTGGACTGCATGATGCAATTTTGGTGAAGTAAATATTCTTTGTAAATAGCTGCACTATCTCATAACTCTTTCAGTGAAGTATTACCGGTATTCTTCTGTAATTAAGTGTGTTTAGTTATTATTCTAATTGCTTTCTAATTTTCTCTTCTGACTACTCATGTGTGACTGGGAGAGTTGCTTGCTTTTCTGGATAAGTATCCTTGCTTTGTTTGTGGATAAACCAAACATCTTCATTAACAAGGTGTGTTAGCCTTTGATGTAGTAAGACATTTGGTACCACTTGAGGTTCGAGAAAAGATAATGTATTAAAAGAAGAGTGAAGAATGCAAATAGTGTAAAAAATGTGAATACTGTAAATGTTCAAGGTTGGCATTAGGTGTTCCTGCGGGTCAGGATTAAGTGAGAACTGGGTGTTGGTTTTAAAAGTGAATGTCCTTACATGCTTGCAACTGTTGAAATGCTTTTGTTGCTTGCATATTGTAAGATGCATCAGACAAATTCTAGCAAATTAGATTTGATTGCACAGACAGATAAAATAGACATTTATCAGTATAAATACCGTAAGAGACGGGGAAAAAGAAAGAAAAAGAAAATGCACATGTCTAGTACTCCCCGATTTTAATCAACAAGAGATTAATGATAGATCATGGTGATGCTAAGAAATTCTGTTTGATTATTTGTGACCCACTGATACAAGATCAGTTTTGTCATGTTATTATGACTTTACAAATTCAATTTCAAATTGATAAGGGAAATGACTGCAGCTGGATCTGCAGCCGAGGAAGAGAGATCTAAAAATAATAAAAAGACTGTTTAGGAAAATATGTAACCTTGTGATGCAAAGATGTTTAATTCAGTGCTTTGAACAAAATGCCTATCCTGTAGAGTTAGTATTAATTGTTATGGAAAATCCTTATAAGATTATGAAGAAGAAGACTTTTTACTTTTTAAGGTCCCTGGTTAAGAGAAACATCTTATTCTGATCAGATAGGTATAAAGCACTGGTAAGCTTTGATTTGTTCTGTGTTCAAAAGTGAATATTGTTTTTTTTCTCTTCCTTTTCTTTCATTGCTGGTTGCTCACATAGGAGAAACTCTGATCAGATAGGCTGTTAGGTATAAAGCACTTGTAAGCTTTGATTTGTCTTGTGTTTAAATGTTTGCAGTAAATACTGTTTTTCTTTCATTACTGGCTACTCCAGTAGATTTTATGGTCCCTGAATGCTGAAGTGACTAGATCAAACAAACAAGGCATGAAACTGTTTTTTTTTTTTACCTCCAAAGTAGAGGTTGAGAACCCTGACAGGACAATGGGGCATTAAATCCTGAGTAAATAAGAAGGTAAATATGTTATGCATCTATTCTGTGTCTTTGATTGTATATGCTACCAAGCAAACTTAAAAGTTAAAGGAGGATTTTTAAATTGTGGCAAGCACCCCAGGGGGCATAGTTAACCATAAACAGCTATAACTACAGGTTAATTGTTCAGCTAGCTTGATACCAGTTTCAAGTTAATTTAAATGTGACAAAGCACAATTTTCACCTCTTTGCAGTTTCATGTCATTTGAGAATGCCTGTTTCCTGAACTGTAAGATTCAAGATAATTACTTTGCCTTGTCACAAGCTTTATGCTGATGACTGAGGGACAAGACAGTAACATCACAGTTTTTATTTGTTACAATATTGGATTTTAGGATAAATTCACCTGTTTTTCTGTATTTGAATTTTACGTGTTAGTGTCCAGAGAAAAAGTGTACTTTGTTCTAAAAAGTTTCTATTTCAGTTTGAGTACCGTTCCTGAGAAAATAGATATATGTTGCAGAGAAAACAGATATATGTTGCAGCACTGTGAGATATTAATTTTCTTTAGTTTATACCTTGCACTTATGTTACCAAATACACTTGTTGTAGTAGTACATTACACAGAGGTCCAGTACACAAACAGCAATTACAAGATGAGTAAAAATAGTAATAAGTTTGCTGAAATTTTGGACAGAGGCTGATATGAAATTGCTTAGTTCCCAAGCATATAGAGCAAATATAGATTAAAGATGGAACTGAGTTCCCAGAAAATAATGAGAACTTGAGTTGATTGGATAAAACCAAATCTTGCTTGTCAGCAATGATCCAGGAGAAGTTTGAGAAAAAGAATAAGAGAGAGAGAGGCAGAAAGGTGAAGCTACGGCCTAGGCTAAGAAAATGTGCTGCTTCCAGTGTGATGATCTGGGCTACCAGAATTCTGACTGCTCTAAGACTCCTCGAGGACCCACAAGGCCTGAAGAACAGGAACCTTGCATATTTATGCCTCTGAAGAGACATGAATAGGCAGGGGGGAATAGGCAAAGAAGAACCCGAGGATCGTCATGAGGCCCAGCCACAAATGCCTTGCAATCCAAGAAGATCGCCATGAGGCCCAACCACCAATGCCTTGTACCCTCTTAGATCTCTCACCTCAAAAGGATCTCTTTTTGACACCATAATTAATGAGTAGCTTATACAAATCCTTGTGAACACTGCAATTTTAAAATCAGTCTAACAGCACTCTCACTGAGAACAGTGTATATGACAGATTCTAGTTGTACGTGAGAGATGAGCCATATTTCTTTCTATTGGGATTGATGTTATAGAATGCTGCAAAATAATAGTTTTATATTGTAAGGAATTTACCCAAATTGTTCCTAATTTAGAATGAGCATATGTCCACTTAGCATTGGACCAATTAAGTTGATGGGAAAGGGACACTGTTTACTCATACTGTTATCTTATTGAGATATTTTCTATCTACCATTTGTTTACAGCAATATTAAGTTATTAACAATTGTTTGATATTCTTAGCAGCCTTGCCAAATAAGGATACATTAGTGTGGTATAAAAGAAACAGGAAAAGGACCTATGTAAGTAGTTGGTGGAATGATGCAGGTGATGAAAAAGTGTTGTGTTGTGAGGGATGAAGTGGAATATTAAAGGAGAAACTGTGATAGACAATAAACTGATGAAGGTAATTTGAAGTGATGTATTTGCCTAATGAATATGTAAACAAAAAATTATGAGCACTTTATTTGACTGTGCCGTCTCCAGAAGCTTCAATTCAGGAAGTCATACTCAACAATTGGAAGAAATAGATATTTGGAGACAGGCTAGGTGCACCTTGCACCCTGATGAGCTTTGGAAAACCCACACTGGCCATGAGGTACTTCCGGACGCTTTTTGCCTCACTTTTCCTCTGTATGTCCTGGCCAGGCATGCAGAGGCAAAGGGGGACGATTTGATGACAAATTCTCACACAATTGGGTATAATTCTAAAACTTGCCAAAATTGCAAAACACGTGTGTGCAGCTTGTCTGATCTGAAACATGTAAAGGTCAGTCAAGGGCATAATGGAATATTTCCTACAAGCAAATGAATTTCCAGTGATAGAGAGACAAGGAGTTAATCAAACTGTGAGATAAGATTGACACCATACGAGGTAGTTACTGGTAGACCACTGAAAGTTTATAAAGCAATATTTATTATTTGTAGGATATGATCTTAGTAAATATAGATGAAATTAAGTTTATCTTATTGTGAAATCTAATCTAGAATTTTTAGTCTTTTCATTTAATATTGGTGCTGCTCTTCTGAATGAAGCCTGGAGCCATGTCACCAATTGCAATCCAGAGAGTCCAGCAGAGAAATTGGCCAGAGTCCAGATGGAGCAGACCATCCCGAGAAATCCGAACTACACACCGCAGAAACGTGTGAGGGAGTCCCTATCTGCTTCAATGTGTCACAATGAAAGAAAGGCCAAGATGTCCACCTACGAGAATGAGAGGTTCAACTGTTGAGAGAGGCCAAGCTTAAACTTCAGAGAAAGGTGAAATAACACTACGAAGTCCTGAAAAACTGCTGAGAAGCAGGCCAAATTATCTGAAAATAGGAAAAGGACTATTGGACTTTTGTGGACTTTTGTGAATGATTTTTTTTCTTATGTATTGTTATTGTTTCTTTGGAAAGTAACTGTAATTCTAGTATCTCAGATTTTTTTTCTGCTGAACATCATGTGCCCAATTGCTTATGTCACCTGTTCCCCAGATTTTAGTTATTAAAGTCCATGGGGCAGATGTACAGTGGGAAAATGTTCTGAATGCGCAGGTGAAATGAGTCCCCCACTGCATGGGGAACTGATAAAGATAGCTGAGACCTACAAGCCATTTGGCTTTGACAATTGTAATGCCGGGGGGGAATGGGAAAATATCACCTAAATTACACTGAGACTTGTCCCCTCAAGTATTTGCCTTAATGCTTACCACTATGTTTTAGCCCATGTTATTATTACTGTATTTCTAAATGAATTACAAAGGCGATTCAGCCATTGCTTACGTACAATATCCTTGTTTGGATTTTTGGATCAGCGAAGAATATTGTACATAGAATATTTCATGTGAGAGTTGGATCAGCGAAGAATATTGTACATAGAATATTTCATGTGAGAGTTGGATCAGCAAAGAATATTGTGCTCTTGAGCCATGCTGAATTAGGAATTAGCTTGTTAGCCCAGGAGCTGATAGCTGAGCCTGGGGTTACTTTAGGTCGAGGAGTGATAATGGAGCTGAGCTTGGGGGTTACTTTAGGACAAATTCTCTGAGCAGGCAACAGGTTTGGCCAGACAAAACTGGTTGAGTGACTCATACAGTGACTCAGCAGCTAACATTCTTTTCAGCTGCTGGTCACGAGCACAAATTTAACCCTGACCAATCCTGGTATGACAACATTAACTCTAGCCAATCCTGATTTGAGCATGCAGCATGTTAACCAATTATTTGTAATAGCATGCAGCAGGCACGATCTTAGTTAGGTACTTTAGGGGGACTCTCAGGAGGAAAAGATGGGACTGCAACTGATATACGAGGCAGGCGTGTCTCTGTAGTTTTTTCCCGGATTTTCCTCCTGAGAGTGATCGCTGAACAGTCCCCCACCTGGAGTGAGCTACAATAATCCGGTGATGTATTGATGCTTAACTTCTTGCTTATTAATATTCCAAAAGGACTTAATTTAATAAAACTCATATTGCATTTACTAAAGTGTCTATGCCTAGTCTGTGAGCTAGTGAATGACAGGGTTAACTTGTATTTTCCAGAGTGCTTATGCCTAGTCTGTGAGCTAGTGAATGACAGGGTTAACTTGTATTTTCCAGAGTGCTTATGCCTAGTCTGTGAGCTAGTGAGTGACAGGGTTTCAGGAAGTGTAAAACTTGGCAATACAGGTACTTAGCTACTTCCTCTGACATGATCTAAACTTGCTGTCTCCCTGAGGGACTCATGCTCTCTGCCATGCCTCCCATAAGTCCCTTTATGCTCCCAGTGGCACTCTTGCTGGATGCTTTGGTCATCAATGGAGTCCAGCAAGTTCTGCTGCCTCTGTGTGAGAAGCCACTGACCCTGGTCTTTCTGGGCATGCCCCCCAAGTCTCATGCATGAAGTTCTGCTGGAGCCCAGCCAGCTCTCCAAGTTGTGTAGAAACTTTTTATAGCTGGTTAAATATGCTTATAGTTCTGGACTTGGGCTCCATTATAGACTTGGAATTTAGAGCCACTCCCCACCAGGGGCAAGTATGTCTGTAGACCCTGGGAATGCTTCCATTCACCCATCACTACGGGCAGATGACGGCTGCCTGATGAGGAGAGATAGCAGACTTCTGATTTTCCAGAAGGTGAGGAGAAGGATTGATCTCTGGTTATGAAGAGAACCTTAGTTTTTTTATCATTAATGGTGAGGCAATGGGCTGATAAACAGTGGATGATGGCATTAAAACAGTTTGTAATTGCATCATAGGAGATTCTTATGGTGGAGAATGGTGCATAAATCATAATGTCAGCTGCATAAAGGTGATAGAAGACATTATGAGTTTGAATAATGTTGCAGACCAGTTGAATATAGATATTGAATAATAATGAAGGTAGGGCAGATCCCTGGGGACTCCTTGCTTTTGTGTGTAGGGTTCAGATGTGTTGTGTCCTGATCATACAAACTGCAGATCATCAGATAGGAATGAGCGGAACCAGGTTAGTGCAATGCG
Organism: Ichthyophis bannanicus; assembly: GCA_033557465.1. Taxonomy (NCBI): domain Eukaryota; kingdom Metazoa; phylum Chordata; class Amphibia; order Gymnophiona; family Ichthyophiidae; genus Ichthyophis; species Ichthyophis bannanicus. The sequence goes on along the minus strand of CM066043.1, from coordinate 99,329,556 downwards.
TTGGCTTTTGATGTTTTAAAGAGGCTGTAGGAGAATGTGTTAAATGTGGCATCTATGTCCAAAAAAATCAGGATAAAGCCCTGCTTATGGTTTTCAATGCCTTTTATGAGTCTGTCGATAAGAGAGATTATTAGGATTTCAACACCATGGCTAGATCGGAATACTTGCTTTGTTTATCAAGGGAGTGCAGGCGCTAATGTGGTCCTGCAAATGATGTAGGACTGATTTCTCCATTATTTTTTGCTAAGAAAGGTAAACTTGAAATTGGCCTGTAGGAGCTTGGGTCTTCCGGTGACAGTTTGGGATTCTTGAGGATTGGGAAGATAGAGGCATTTTTTAGGCTGATAGGCATGAATCCTTGGGTGAAAGAATGAATGATGATCTTGGATAGGTTTGGGGATAACTGAGATCTTGAGTTTTTGCCCCAACGTACTGGACAGGTGTCCAGAAGGGAAGATTGCTGTGTTGAGGCTAGTGATTATGTTTTCAAGGTTTTTAGGGGTAACTGTACTAAAGGCTTGGAGAAGGGTACCAGGAGGGGTTGTGTTGCAAGGTTTGTGAATGCCTGGTGGGGGAGGGGGGATTTAAGCAGTTTATACTGGAAATGGTTTGCAAGATCCTGAGGTGTGGGGGTAGTAGTAGAAAGTGATTGGTTGTTCTCTTTTTCTAGGGATTTAACAAGGTCAAACAATTCCCTAGGTTTATTGAGTGATTTCAATATTAACTTAGTGTGAAACTCTCGTTTAGCTTTGTTGGTTTTGGTCCAGTAGTCTTGGAGGTTGCACAGGTAGCTGTTTTTAACTTGTTCCTCGAGGGCATATCTCCATTTGTGCTCAAGCTTTCTGAGGTCATGCTTAAGATTTTTAAGATTAGGGGTGTACCAAGCGGTATGATTGTGGTGGTTGGGGCCTGTTGATTTGCTGGGAGGTGCCGTAGCATTACTGCTTATGATGTCATGCCAGTTATTAATGATGAGTCCTAGGTCATTGGAGTCTGTGTTCAGTTGGGGGATGACTTCATCTAGAAATGAGGCCTTATCAAAGTGGTTAAAGCGACAATAGTTCACTTTGGGCTGAATGCTGGCAGCAGGGAGCGAGATATAAGGGAGGTAGAAGGTGACAGAGTAGTGGTCTGACCATGGAACTTGTCTGGTATTGCTAGAACATCAAGGAGATGGGATGAGATGAACATGTGTGGATGGTGGACAATTTGTGTGAAGTTAAATGATGCCATTGCATCATAACATACGAACATAAAAAATGCCATACTGGATTAGACCAAGATCCATCAAGCAAAGTATCCTGTTTCTAACAGTGGCCAATCCAGGTCACAAGTATTTGTCAGATTCCCAAAAAGGTACACAGATTCCACTGCTTATCCTGGGTTAAGCAGAGGATTTTCCTGGTCCTTCTTAATAATGGTTTATGGACTTTTCCTTCAGGAACATTTCCAAACCTTTTTTAAATCCAGCTACACTAACAGCTTTTACCACATCCTCTGGTAATGAATTCCAGAGTTTGATTATGTGTTGAGTGGGCAGTGGGAGAGGAGGGGAAAAGCGGCCCGCCTGCATAAAAGCGGCGTCCCTCGCCTCCGGAGGGAGCCGCTGCTGCCGCTGCCAGAAAACTCCCCCCATGGTGCTCCTGCCCAATCCGGGCAGTGGGAGAGGAGGGGAAAAGCGGCCCGCCTGCATAAAAGCGGCGTCCCTCGCCTCCGGAGGGAGCCGCTGCTGCCGCCACCAGAAAACTCCCCCCACGGTGCTCCTGCCCAATCCGGGCAGTGGGAGAGGAGGGGAAAAGCGGCCCGCCTGCATAAAAGCGGCGTCCCTCGCCTCCGGAGGGAGCCGCTGCTGCCGCCGCCAGAAAACTCCCCCCACGGTGCTTCTGCCCAATCCGGGCAGTGGGAGAGGAGGGGAAAAGCGGCCCGCCTGCATAAAAGCGGCGTCCCTCGCGGGCGCGCCCGAGCCTGGCAGGCCCACGCCTGAGGGCCTCACCAGAGGGCCCTTTGGCGTGGCCCTTAGGTGCGGCACAGAGGCGCACAAAGAATGCAACCAACCAACATTTCCTCCTCCCCGAAAAGCCACGCTATATCCTACAGACACCTCCACCACCGAACCGAAGATCAACGACCACACCGACTCTGCAAGGAAAAAACCTCACCACTCTGGAACCCCAGGCGAGGCACGAAGCCAAGCAGCAAGAAACAACCAAAATAAACAGCAGCGCCGACAGCATCACAGGAGAACCCAGCAAGGAGCAGACCGAGGCGAAGGACGTCAGAACCGCAAGTAGAACTCTCACAGTACATCACACATTCCCCACCACCAAGCTCACACCTCCACTACACACACCCCAATAGATCTGGCCCTCCCGCCGCGGGTCAGGCTCCCTCCACGGGACAGGATCCCGCACCAAGACGCCCTACACAGATCCGGCTCGCCCTCCACGGGACAGGCTCCCTCCACGGGACAGGCTACCGCACCAAGACACCCTACACAGATCCGGCTCGCCCTCCACGGGACAGGCTCCCTCCACGGGACAGGCTCCCGCACCAAGACACCCTACACAGATCCGGCTCGCCCTCCACGGGACAGGCTCCCTCCATGGGACAGGCTCCCGCACCAAGACACCCTACACAGATCCGGCTCGCCCTCCACGGGACAGGCTCCCGCACCAAGACACCCTACACAGATCCGGCTTGCCCTCCACGGGACAGGCTCCCTCCACGGGACAAATTCCAAGGCGCCCTCCACGGGACAGGCTTCCGCATCAAGACGCCCTATGCAGATCCGGCTCGCCCTCCACGGGACAGGCTCCCACACCAAGACACCCTACACAGATCCGGCTCGCCCTCCACGGGACAGGCTTCCTCCACGGGACAGGCTCCCGCACCAAGACGCCCTACACAGATCCGGCTTGCCCTCCACGAGACAGGCTATCACACCAGTTACAGCTCTCTCCAAACAGCCAACAGACGAAGACTTAAGAGAACAGGCATCACCTTAACAGAACATCACAAAAAACCAACATGCACGCCACATACTTCCTCCCACTCTACCTACTCGTCACACAACTCCTCCCACCAACCACACACCTCCACCACCCACAAGCAAACATAACATGGCACCCACCAACTGTATTACCATATTTAGAACCACAGCACACATACAAAGAGACACTCAGAACCTCCCAGGCAAAGCGACCAAACAGACACAAAGCAAACTCCCACACCTGCACAAAGGAAGCACTTGTAACAGCAACCTCCTCAACAAAGACAACAACGATCGAGCTCATAAATGCCAGATCTGTCTGCAACAAGATACACACGCTTGTAGACCACATTGAAGAGCGACAGCCCGACATAATATGCATCACAGAGACATGGCTCAACCCGACTGACAATGTTCTACTCAACCAACTAGTACCAAACAACTACTCAGCGTACAACTGCCCACGCACCCACAAGCGTGGAGGAGGAGTCCTGATAATAGCGAAAACAAAACTAAAGTTCAAGACACAGAGCCTCACCGATACACAGCAATGTAACACAATTACCATCAAGAACAAGAGCATTGCAATCTGCCTAACATACAGAGCACCCAGAGCTCCACCCGACGAACTGGCCTTCACACTCGAAGAAGCCTGTGCCATAACAACAAACAACAAACCAGCGCTGCTGATTGGAGACTTCAACCTAAAGTCCACCAATGTCAAAGACGCAGAGGCCTTCCTTCAAGCAATGTCCTCACTCCAATTCACACAAATAATCAATGCACCAACACACAGACATGGATCATCCCCAGACCTCATATTCGCATCCAATTACCTAACATCAAGAGACCTGATTTCTCCACCCACCATTACCCCAGTGCCATGGTCTGACCACTACTTAATCGAGACAAGGCTGCGGTCACAAGAGAACCAGACAAACGAAAGAGCAAACATCTCACACTCACAAAGACGATTCAAGTGTTTCGACAAGGACGAATTCATACAGGACACAATACAACACCTGAACATTACTACAGACGACCTGGAGGAACAAGTTTCCAGCTGGAACAGCATTTTAGCCAACGCCGCCAAACCATCCGATGGCGGGACCGAGAAACAACACCACAACAAGAGACAAAGCAAACCATGGTACTCAGCAAAAATACGACAGGAAAAGAGGGAACTCAGGAAGATTGAACGGAGATGGAGAAAAAACAAAACAACTGCCGACCAGCATCTTTATCTAACGAAGCAAAAGCAATACAATGAACACATCAATCAATCAAAGAGGGAATTCCACACAAACATGATAAATACTTCCATCAACAAACCCAGAGAGCTTTTTGAAATAGTAAAAATCCTCACAAAAGAGCAAACAACAGAAGGGGAAGCACAAGTTGATCCACAGAAATTCGCCGACCACATCAAAGACAAATTTCACTCCACAGAACAAACAACGCCTAGTAGGACCACAAGGACGGACGTACACTCCAAAACCTGGGGCACATTCTCCTCACCCTCAACAGAACAGATATCCCACATCATCTCTACAATCAACACAAGCACCGCTCCTACAGACCCATGCCCAGTGTCATGGGTCAAAGCCACCAAATCAAGCCTCATCCCCACCATACATAAAATGGTACACAACTCACTCACTCAAGGACTCATGCCAAAGCAACTAAAACTTGCCTCACTAAGACCAATCACAAAGAAAACAACTCTCGACAAAAAAGATCCAGCAGCATACCGACCAATCTCCAGCATACCCTTCCTCGCAAAAGTCATCGAAAAAACGGTTCAACTACAACTTCAGGATCACATCGACAAACACGAAACACTCGACGACAACCAACACGGATTTCGACCCAACCACGGTGTGGAAACGCTACTGATCTACCTCTTCGACAGCATCCTAAGAATAATTGACAACACCAGGAATGGAATCATAATGATCTTCATCGACATCTCCTCAGCCTTCGACAGTGGACCACAACACGCTCCTGGAAAGACTAAAGAGCACTGGTATACACGGTATCACACTGAAATGGTTCCACTCGTACCTAACCGAAAGACAGCTACAGGTCAAGGTGGGACACATCACCTCCCGACCCATAAAAGTCCGTCAAGGAGTACCTCAAGGATCTGCGCTCTCAGCACTCCTATTTAACATCTACATCCAACCAATATGAAACATCATGAAAGAGAACAACATTCAATACACAATCTATGCGGACGACATCATGATATACACCCCGATATCAATCGACAACCCGGACTTCTCTAAGATAACAGACTGCCTTACACAAATGACCAGTTGGTGTCAAGACAACAACCTCGCAATAAACTACAACAAGACTGAAGCTCTAATCATCACTCGGAACCAAAGCTTCATACACCCACCAAATTTAAAGATACAAAACACTACTATACCAATAAGGTCAGAAGTGAGATACCTCGGGGTTACGCTGGACAATAAACTCAATCTCAAGCCACACATAGACAAAACAATACAAAAAGCCTACTACAAGATGCGAATCATCAGGAGGCTGAAACCACTCCTCGCCCCAGAACACTTCCGAACCGTCTGTCAAGCACTGATAACCCCACTACTGGACTTCTGCAATCCGATATACCTTGGACTACCGAAACAAGCCATCAAACCACTCCAACTGGCACAAAACACCGCAGCACGAATCATATCCGGTACTGCAAGACAGGAGCACATCACACCTACCTTAAAAGACTTACACTGGCTTCCGATCGGTGCACGCATAAGATACAAAACCATCATAAACCTATTTAAGATAAAGCAGCACACATCAGCCAACAGCCTGCACACCCTCTTACAACCAGACACCAGCACACGTCCTAGAAGAAAACAAACACACAACCGAGTCAGCACCCCAAGTGAATACAAACACACACGCAAGGACACAACGGACAGAGCACTCTCCATGGCTGCTCCAACAATATGGAACAAACTACCGGACGATTTGAGGGCAACTACAGACCTCAAGGACTTTAGAAAACAGCTGAAAACCATGCTGTTCATAGAACACTATGGACACATCACATAACCTAAGTGACTGTATAGCAGCACACATTACCGCCTAACACTGTATGTATATAAAATGTTTTTAGCACCACTGTATATAGCCCACTTTGTACATAGCTCAAACCAATCTAGCACACAATACAACATGCACCCAACTAAATTTTCACCCTCACTGCATGTATAACACACTCACACTACCAGATTGTTTGCTGTGATACCACCTTGATTATTATGATAAGGCGGTTTAGAAATACTGTTAAATAAATAAATAAAAATAAAATATTTTCTCTCATTAGTCTTAAATGGTTTACACTGTAGCTTCATTGTGTGTCCCCTAGTCTTCCTTCTTTTTGATGGAGTAAACAGCCAATCTGCATTTACCCATTCTACTCTATTAATTAATTTACAGACCTCTATCATATCTCCTCTCAGCCATCTATTTTTCATTAACCTTTAAAAAGGAGATAGAGCAGCTTTTAAACTAGATATTAGGGGAAAGCTGACAGTCGCCCAAGAGCGGATGGTTCGGAAGAATGTATCCTTGAAGGATACTACCAAAAGCAGAGAGGTTCCACAAAAGAGTAAAGTAGCCCAAATGCCCTCAAGTATGGAGCAGACAGAGCTTAAAGATACCAATTTACCCATGTCTAACAATAGCCAAATTAACATGAATAAAATACATTCTCTAAAATGCTTGTATGCAAATGCTAGAAGTCTAAAGAATAAGAGGGGAGAGTTAGAATATATAGCACTAAATGAAAGGTTAGATATGATTGGAATATCAGAGACATGGTGGAAGGAGGACAACCAGTGGGACACTGTGATACCTGGGTACAAACTATATCGTAATGATAGAGCTGATCAAATTGGTGGAGGGGTTGCGCTCTATGTTAGAGAGGGCATTGACTCAGAAAGGATTAAAGTTTTGCAGGAAACAAAATCTGCTGTAGAATCTATATGGATTGAAATTCCATATAAAAGGGGGAAGGCAATGGCAGTGGGGGTGTACTATCAAGCACCTGGCCAGAATGACCAAATGGATGATAAAATGCTCAAAGAAATCAAGGAAGCTAACAAAAGTTACAGCGCAGTAATAATAATGGGTGATTTCAATTACCCCGGTATCGACTGGGTCAGTGTCACGTCAGAACATGCTAGGGAGATAAAATTCCTAGATGAAATAAATGACTGCTTCTTGGAGCAGCTGGTTCATGAACCAACCAGAGGGGAAGCCATATTAGACCTAGTCCTTAGTGGAACACCAGATCTAGTGCAAGAGATAAGGGTGTTAGGGCCACTTGGCAATAGTGATCATAGCATGATCGCCTTTGATTTAATTAGTGGAGGAGGGCTAGTAAGGAAATCCACAGTACTACCTTTTAACTTTCGAAAGGGAGACTATGATAAAATGAGGAAAATAGTTAAGAAAAAACTAAAATGAGCAGTTGCAAAGCTTAAAGACGTACATCAAGCTTGGGTGTTGTTGAAAAATACTATCTTGGAAGCCCAGACCAGCTGTATTCCATACTTTAAGAAAAGTGGAAGGAAGTCCAAAAAACTGCCAGCATGGTTTAAAGGTGAGGTCAGAGAGGCTGTTGTTGCCAAAAAAGCATCTTTCAGGAAATGGAAAAAAGAGCCAAACGACGAAACCTGTAAACAGCACAAGCACTGGCAAGTCAAATGCAAGGCATTGATAAGGCAGGCAAAGAGAGAATTTGAGAAGAAGCTTGCTGCGGAAGCAAAAACGCGAAATAAAGACCTTTTCAAGTACATTCGTAGCAAAAAATCTGTGAGAGAGTCAGTTGGTCCATTAGATGATAAAGGGGTTAAAGGAGCACTAAGAGGCGACAAGGCGATAGCGGAGAGACTGAATGAATTTTTTGCTTCAGTCTTTACTGAGGAAGATGTAGGGATGTTACCCATGACTGAAGTGGTATTTAAAGGTGAGGAAGAATTGAAGGAAATATCGATACATCGGGAAGATGTATTACAACTATTAGATAAACTGAAGACTAGCAAATCACCTGGGCCGGATGGTATACATCCAAGGGTGTTGAAAGAACTGAAATATGAGATTGCAGACCTGCTATCAGTAATCTGTGAACTATCATTAAAATCATCTCTAATACCTGAAGATTGGAGGATCGCCAATGTAACACCAATTTTTAAAAAGGGTTCCAGGGGTGATCCAGGAAACTACAGACCGGTGAGCCTGACGTCAGTACCAGGAAAAATAAAGAATAAAATTACTCAGCATGTAGATAGTCACAACCTAATGGGAGACAGCCAACTTGGCTTTAGACAAGGAAGATCTTGTCTTACTAATCAGTTATGTTTTTTTGAAGGAGTGAATAAACAGGTGGACAAAGGTGAGTCGGTTGATATTGTGTATCTGGACTTTCAGAAAGCCTTTGACAAGGTCCCTCATCAGAAACATTTGGCAAAACTAAAGAGTCATGGGATAGGAGGCAGTGTACTATTGTGGATCAGGAACTGGTTAAAAGATAGAAAGCAGAGGGTAGGGATAAATGGCCAATTTTCCCAATGGAGAAAGGTGAATAGTGGTGTACCCCAGGGATCTGTGCTGGGTCCGCTGCTTTGTGACATATTCATAAATGACCTGGAAAGTGGAATAACGAGTGAGGTGATCAAATTTGCAGATGACACAAAACTATTTAAAGTTGTTAAAACCCAAGAGGATTGTGAAAAATTGCAAGAGGATCTTGATAAATTGGAAGACTGGGCATCAAAATGGCAGATGAAATTTAATGTGGACAAGTGCAAGGTTATGCACCTAGGGAAGAACAACCCAAACTATGGTTACACTATGCAAGGTTCCACATTAGGAACCACCACCCAGGAAAAAGATTTAGGCGTCATTGTGGATACCATGTTAAAACCCTCGGCCCAGTGTGCAGCGGCGGCCAAGAGAGCAAATAGAATGCTAGGTATGATAAGGAAAGGAATGGAAAATAAAACAAAAGATATTATAATGCCTCTATATCGTTCCATGGTGAGACCGCACCTTGAATATTGTGTGCAATTATGGTCGCCGTATCTTAAAAAGGATATAGCGATTTTAGAAAAGGTTCAGAAAAGAGCCACCAAAATGGTAAAGGGGATGGAAGGATACTCCTATGAAGAAAGGCTAAAAAGGTTAGGGCTCTTTAACCTGGAAAAGAGACGTCTGAGGGGAGATATGATAGAAGTCTATAAATTAATGAACAGAGTGGAACGGGTAAACGTAGATTGATTGTTTACGTTATCAGAATATAGAAAGACTAGGGGACATGCAATGAAGCTACAGGGAAAACTATTTAAGACTAATAAAAGAAAATATTTTTTCACTCAACGTGTAATCAAACTCTGGAATTTGTTGCCGGAGGATGTAGTAAAGGCTGTTAGTGTAGCTGGGTTTAAAAAAGGTTTGGACAAGTTCCTGGAGGAAAGGTCCATAAACCATTATTAAGAAGTGACCGAAGATATCAATGCTTGACCCAGTACAAGCATTGTGGAACTTGTGTCTCTTGGGGAAACTGCTAGGTACATATGACCTAGATTGGCCACTGTTGGAAACAGAATACTGGGCTTGATGGACCTTGGTCTGACCCAGTATGGCATATCTTATATTCTTATGTTATGTTCTTAAGTTGAAAAGTTCTACTCTTTTAAGCCTTTCCTCAAAGGGGTATCCTTCCATCCCTTTTACCATTTTGGTAGCTCTTCTCTGGGTGAGGGGTATAAAACTAGCAGGCTAAAGCTAATGGGATTCTCCTATAGTAATTCTTTAGTTAGGGAGAAGAGTCAGAACATTGCAAATCTAAATCTTTAGGCTCCAGATTGGAAAACAATTTGTGGTAACTGGAAAAATGGTGTTGAACTCTCATATTCCTTTTAGGGTCAACTAAGTCTTCATTTGCATATGACTATAAAAAGAGCTAACAAAGCATACAAAAAGCACACACTGAGGTACCCTACAACTATCTTCCAAAAATCCTCAGTGCCAATTGATTCCATACAATTTCATACAATTCTTAATTTTCAATAATAGTCTCTGGAAGAAAGCTTACAATTGTGGAGAAAATACCTTAGTAAAATTGCTTCTCCCTCTATGGGGTATTGAAAGTGAGACTGTTGGAGCAAAGGTACTGTTTATTGAAGGAGAAGGATGCCCTGATGGTAGCTCACTTTCAGGAATATCATCATGGTTTTTTTTTTACTTCTGTGATTGATCATGTTCCGTTAAGTGGTCAAGAATGAGATTATGGTCAATTACTTGTGCAAAGGGAACAATGTTGGATTTTTGAATTGAAAACAGTGGAACCAGGGGGCCTTAACTCCTCCATTGATTGGGGAGTGTTTTTGTAGGATGGACCTTTAAATTTTAGAAGCTCCTCCTTCTTGCCATGTGTAATTTTTAATTGGTTCAGAAAGGTTTCTTGATAGGAATGACATCAGACGCTGTAGTTAGTGAATATACCAGAGAGAAGTAAGCCCCTGATGAAGCGCTATGCCCGCAAAATGGAGATCTTCGTAGGGCATTTGTCAACATGGAGTCTTCTGGGAGAAACTCTCTAAGTTAAGTAAAAGCGGTTAGCATAGTTCTTGAGTAATTATTGATTCATTCTGGCTTTAATCTATTTTCTTTCATATAAAGCGTTGGCTATTGAGCATTTGCCGTAGCGAACTACATGCTGTTATGTCATAAAAATGCTGGTTATAGAGCATTTGTTATAAAAAGCTTTTGGTTGCCATAAAATATTATTGCGTTGCCATAAGGTGCTATTCTCTAATATGTGCTGTCATGTGATATACAGGGTGGCCCAAAAATAGCGAGAACATCTCGTAAATTAAAAGCTTAAATAGTTTACTTGTTTACCTTTTTTAGCTATAGAACGTCTTTATTTCGACAATTTCCGGTCACCATCTTTTTTTTTTTTTAAATGTCAATCGTTTACATCTGTCTTTTTAAATTTTTAAATAATTTATATTCTACGAGATGTTCTCACTTTTTTTGGGCCACCCTGTATATGGTTGTGTCAAGATCTTGAGTTATTGAGGTGTGAAAGGCTAGTAAGCTGTAGCGGTAGGTACCCTATGATATAAGTAAAAATGGGGGATATTGTATTATAATTAAATTATTAAGAAAGATATTGGTTGAAAAATGATAAAAAGGAGGAGTTTTTTAGACCTGTGATGGTAAATGGTAGCAATTCCCCTTCAGGCATGCAGTAACTGCTGCATAAAGGGAGAAGCAATTTTATTGAGTTTTCTTCCAGGGACTATTATTGAAAATTAAGAATTGTATGGAATTGTATGGAATCAATTGGCACTGAGGTTTTTTTGGAAGATAGTTGTAAAAAAAGCAAAATCATTAGAAAGGGATTAAACATAAATGGAATGCAGAGCTGAGCATTAATCATGTCAACTAGCTTAGGGAGACTTATCAGTATTCCTTAAACAAAGGATATAAATCTAGCTTCAACTAACAATGGGGCAAGGAATGACAAATACATGTAATAGAAACATAGAAACATGATGTCAGAAAAAAGACCACATGTCCTATCTAGTCTGCCCTTCCATATCAACTACAATAGTCCTCTTTTAGCTGTAGCATTCCTCTGTGTTTGTCCCATGTTTTTTAAAATTTAGATACTGTCCTTGTGTCCACCACCTCCACTGGGAGACTATTCCATGCATCTACCACTCTTTCTGTAAAGAAATATATCCACATATTACTCCTGAGTCTATCCCTTTTCACTCTTATCCCATGTCCCATGTCAATTGAAAGAGACCGTCGTGTGCATTTATGCCACAGAGGTATTTAAATGTCTCATCATATCACTCCTGTCCTGCCTATCGTCTAAAGTATACATCTTTAAGTCTGTTCTCATATGTTTCATAATGAAGACATGTAGGAGCCAATTTCCACCATGATGTTTTCAACAAAAATTGAACAGTTTTGTTTAACAATGTTTCAATTCCTGCCAATATTCAACAGCACTATGTCCTTGTTTAGTGCCACGGAATATAAGGTGCCTGGTTAGGCAGCAAAGCAGACATGTGGAGCCCGATTCCATAACATCCACGCCCGGCCCTTGTGAATATCAAACTGGGAGATGGGGCCAAAGTATACCTAATTCAGGAACAGTGGAATTAGACACATCGGCTATTCTGGAATTCGAGACATAGCTGCACACTCGCTGAGCATATTTAGTGAAGACAGATGTAGTCGACACTCCCCATCTCTGTGTGGTCATACCTCCACAAACAAGATCCACTGCTGAGGATACAGTATGTTTGCTGCAGAACAGCCATAAACACACTTCTGGTGTACATGGGCATCCTGATGTACCTTTCAGCAATGCAGGAATGGCAGTGGGAGCACACCATTCAACTATGTAGAAGGCACTGTATGTACCAGGGTACAGTCGAGGAGGATGCCCACAGCTGACTGTCACACCATATTACTACTACACCTAAGGGCCCCTGAATGGGTGCATGCAAAAGTGCAGACAGCTGTAATAATACATGCCAAGAGTGCCCGCAGATATCCTTACAAAGATGCTGGAGCTTTCAGTATCAATTCCCACATATGGTCATGATCTGCTCCTCCCTATGGGCCAGGTGCTGGCAAGTCCACCAGGTGCTGTGTCTCCATCAAACCACATACACACACTATCACTAGCACACACACACAACATACCTTTGGCTCAACGATGTCATGTACCTGTACAGCACAGCAGGTACAATACCACAGCATGGCATGCCAGGACTCCATCTTGTCTCTGCGCTCAGCTCCTAATCTGGCTTCCCTCTAGACCATGGGCACACCCATTACAAGCACAGTTGCCAAGGCCAAGCTTCCTTAAGGAATGCCATGCAATGCTGAGTGAAATGTTTCTAAGTCCTGCCTGTATTCCTTGTTTCTGCAGGTATGAAATGTACATCTGTGAGGATCTCCAGGAATATACATAGGCCCTTCGTGAATTTGGGTTTGTATGTGGCAGCAGCTGACCATGCCCCCCTTCTGCCCCATCCCACCCATGTACTGAGATCCCCACATAAGTGCTGTGTGCATGCAGGGCCATGATGGTTCTGAATATGGTGGTGGACATTTTTGCTGTCTACCCCCATATGTTCTGGTGGGCTGCTCACCGTTCAGAATGACCTCTATAGTGTATATGTATTGGTGCTCATAATAGGCCGTGATACATTTAGACTGCATTTGACTAGGTACTGTAGGTTCTGCAGCAGCTACCCAGCTATCTCCAACTCCAGTCCTGGAGGGCACCAAATCTATTCAGATTTTCAGGCTATCCCTAATGAATATGCATGAGATAAATTTGAATACAATGGGGGCAGTGCATGCAAATATATCTCATGCCTATTCATTAGGGAAAGTCTGAAAACCTGAATGGTTCTGTGCCCTCCAGGACTGTAGTTGGAGACCGCTGACCTACATCAAATGCCATAGTCTAAGCATCTACTGTAGGTTCCAAACATTGCTGCTTTGATGGATATACTATGCATTCTGGTAACCCTACCCCCGGAACACCCAAAACCTGCTCTCTGCCAAAATCATAGCATTACGCATAGAGCGGAGATATCCTGCTTCTACATATAGTATGGCTGAAAATCGAAACTAAAAGGCACTTAGATGTTCAGCACAGTTTTGAATGTCTAGGTGCCTTTTAAAAGCTGACCCTATAATTTCCATCCAGTCCAAAAAAGAAAGAAAGAAAACCAAACAAACCCTTCTATGCCCTGTACTCCTTAAGGCATTGCCAACGAATTGAGATCCCAGATTTTAAATTTAGCTATTTATTATTATTTTTAGACTAGTCTTAAATAATTCTTTTTGCCATTTGTTTGCTGTCATGTTGACAGAAGTATGTGTGCAACAGAGATGCCTCACTCTATTATAGGAAAGATATGATCCTGCTGTACAGCCGGACTCCCCTGATATCTTATCTAAACCTGTGGAAGACCCGGGAAACCATTCAGAAGACTTTCTTTATACAATCATAAGGATTCAAAAAGGATTGGACAGATTTCTCATGGCAGTGGGTCAATGTGAGACGTTCCCCATGGATTTAGGAGGGGTGTTTATTTTATTTTCACATTTATGGGTATATATATCCTTGGGGAAGATTTTCAACTGAGCTGATTTCAAGACAGATCAGGCATATGGGCTTCATCATTAGGCGTAAGAGGACAGACTTAAAGAACTCAATATGTATACTTTGGAGGAAAGGCGAGACAGAGAGGAAATATGATAGAAACTCGTAAATACCTCTGTGGCATAAATGCATAGGAGGAGACTGAGCCTCTTTCAAGTGAAAGAAAGCTCTGCTACGAGGGGACATAGGATCACGGTGAAAGGGGATAGACTCAGGAGTAATATGCAGAAATATCTCTTTACAGAAAGAGTGGTAGATGTGTGGAATCGTCTCGCAGTGGAGGTGGTAGAGGCCAGAACAGTATCTGAATTCAAGGAAGCATGAGACAAACACAGAAGATTCTTACTAGAAGAAAGCTGAACCTCTTTTTCTCATGGACAAAGGGGTTTCTTTTTCTCATTAAACTAGCAAAAATCATAATTTTCTCACTAAAATAAAATATAGTATGAAACATTAGATTTATATCAAACAAGCCCATTTCTGACTCTAGTGGTTAGTACCACAGGATGAGAGGGGAGGAACAGAATTTGGGAGAAGGAGGGATGGAGATAAAGAACCAGAGACTATTTGCATTTTTGCATGTCCCTTCCTTCCTGCAAACCTCCCAGGAAGAGGAGGGTAACTATAAGGAGCTGGACGTTGACCATTTCTCATATCAGAGCTTGAGTTTCCAAAATTAAGATGGAAATTACGAAACAATCAAACTTAGGAAAACCTGGCAAATTCTTGACTCTATAATCATCTTTCTTTACCTCTCTTAGTGATGTAATTCCGCTTCTGCAACAAATTGATCTCACCTTAAAACTGTCAGCCTTCGCTGTTTGCAGTTAAACGATTGAAGCAGGCAAATGATATGGAAAAGCCGTAGGAATTGGTCTCAAATGATCCCTGCTAGAGGTCTTTTTCTGTGAATGACAATGAACTGGCTCTGTCAAAAGAATAAGCGAGTGTGAAGGTGGGATGCCTTGAAACCAAGGAATATTTGCGTGACTCGCACCACGCGTCCGGGTCTGCTGTGTCTCGCTTCAGGAGGTTACAGTGATGGACAGCTCCCCATCGTTTCTCTTAATCGATCTCGACGGATGGGAGGGGAGGATTTACAGACTGGAAATTGGATTAAAGCAGGGACCACAATTATATCTCCAGGTACTAATTAAACCTAGGAAACTAGGTTTCCTTGAAAGTGTTGGAAAGTGCTGTAGATCGTAATCTGTGTCGCTTGGTGCTTAATTTCTACTGTTTTTTTTCTCTTTTTTCTTTAATGGAAAAGCCATATATGTTCTTTGTTGTCCTTCTTAAGGTCTTGTTAGAGGCATGCCATATATACTGAAAAAAGTGAGTATTTCCTTACTGTGTATTTCCTATATTAGTGAATCTAGATGCTGTAAGTGCTCTGCTGATGTAAATCAGCAGTGTGTAAAGACCAGATAGAGAATCCTTTCTTTGTCAGGTTTCCAAAAACGTGCAGCGGGGATATTTTTTGCATAGGAAATACATGTCACAGGCTCTCCAAAAGAAAACAGAACAACTTACCAGGGATCCAGTCCCTTCCGCTTGGCTGGTGGACCCTTCTCTTCAGCTTATACCTCTCATCACTACCTTGTTTAACTCTAGTTTATCATCAGGTCATTTCCCTTTGGCATGGAGAGCCGCCGTAGTATATCCCTTGCTGAAGCAGCCCTCCCTTGATCCCTCTGTATTGTCCCATTGGCGCCCAGTTTCTAACCTCCCCTTCCTTGCCAAAATGTTGGAGCGCCTAGTTTTTCTGCAACTTTCCTCTCATGTTGAGGCTACCAATGTTCTCCACCCCCGTCAGGCCGGCTTTCGACCAGGACACAGCACTGAAACTATCCTTCTTGCTTTGGTAAACGAACTTCACGTTGCACATGAACGGGGTGACATTACGCTTTTGGTTTCATTGGATCTATCTGCTGCATTTGATTTAATTGATCATCGGACCCTCTTGTCTCGTCTTTCTGATATTGGTGTCCGGGGTGTGGTGTTACGCTGGTTCCGTTCCTTTCTCACTTCCCGTTCCTATGCTGTTCATGCTGCTCATCAGACCTCACCGACTATTCCATTGGTCTGTGGAGTCCCCCAAGGATCAGTTCTCTCCCCTCTGCTCTTTAATATTTTTCTTGCTCCTCTTCCCCTTTTGGCCCAACAATTCCCAGTTTCCACTTACATTTATGCTGACGATATTGTCTTTCTCTTTCACACTTCTCCAGTCGCTATTGATATCACCCCCCTCAATGATTGTCTTTCCCATGTTGCCACCTGGCTCTCATCTAATTATTTACATCTGAATCCCTCTAAATCCTCTGCCATGTGGGTGTCCTTGAGCTCTTCCTGTCCGGTCATTGCACCCCAAATCAATTCTACTCCCATTCCTCTCACTTCCTCTCTGCGGTACTTAGGGGTGATTTTAGATTCATCTCTGTCCTTTCATGACCATGTATCCGCCTTGTCCCGTCGTTCCTTTTTTACTTTACGGCAAATACGTTCAGTTCGTTCAATTTTGTCCCAGGATTCCCTTACCACTCTGGTATTAGCTCTAGTCATGTCCAGGCTGGACTATTGTAATATAATCTATGCCAACCTTCCTGCCTACCAGCTCAAATGTCTTCAGCTTCTACAGAACACAGCCGCCCGTCTTATCACTTTTGCCCGTAAATCAGACCATATCACTCCTCTCTTGTTTCGTCTCCATTGGCTTCCATTATGCTTCCGGTTTAAATATAAGGTCCTTATAATATTACATAGAGCCATCCACACTTCTAATCCTCAGTATTTAGCAAATTTGGTTTCCCTTCACACCCCCTACCGTCAGCTTCGATCATTGCATGCCAACCGCCTGTTTCTTCCCCCCCCCCCCCCCTTCTCGCGCTCGCCTCGAACAGACACGTCTTGCCGTCTTCTTCTTCTTGGGTCCTTCACTCTGGAATTCTCTACCTCCTTCTCTCCATTTGGAATCTTCTTACCAACAATTCAAAAATCAGCTCAAAACCTACCTGTTTCAACAGGCTTATGATCTTCCCTCCCAATAGTCTTGTCTTTTTGTCTTTGTCTGCTTATGTCTCATATGGTTTGTCCGGTCTGTCTTTTGTTTGTTGTGTTCTGTGACCTCTTTGGTCCATCTTTTCTTTATTTTAATGGATTTCCTTTCTGTTTTAATGCTTTTATTTATATTATTTTATTGAAAACCGCCCTTACGTTTCGACAAGGGCGGTATATTAAATGTAAATAAAGATAAAGATAAAGATAAATATGTATATATTTGATGTCTGGGACCTTAAAATATAGAAGCTAAAATGCGACCCACAATAACGCAGGACTTTCCTTTTCAAAGTACTTCTTCAAATCAAAGGGGAAACCCCCAAAAAACATTGACTTTGGTTATTATTTTTTAATGAATACAAATGTAAATCTTTTGTTTGTAGATGAATGACCATTTCTATTTTTAAATTAATTTTCATTTCGAAGGTGTTATCGTTTAGCTTATGAAGGTTGTGTTTTATATATAAGTTTAATTAACTCTTCGACATTTGTATGCTTTATTTTCTTCTTGACAAGCAGTGAAGAAATCTAGTAAAACATTGCTCTTGATAGAAGGGCTATGAAGGACTTAGACAAGATTTTCAAGTGCAGAAATGTATCTTTTTACAGAAAGATTGGACTTGTCCAAGCCATGATACTTTCAATAATGTCATATGGAATTGAAAGTTGGATAGTGAAGAAGAAAGACAGGAAGAACCTCAACGTCTAGAGGCGATCAAACCTATACTTTCCTTAGAAGCTCAAATGACAAGACTTCAACTTTCATACTTTCACCACATCATGCAAAGAGAGAGATTATTAGAGAAAGACATTGTGCTTGGCAAGATTGAAGTTTAATGCAAAGGAGGAAGACGACAATGCGATGTATCGATACAATAACAACTGCTATGGATGACACTGAATGAACAATTCAGGCTTTAGGACAGCTAGCCACAGGGTCACCCTGAGTCGACATCAACTTGATGCACGTAACAACAACAGCACAGTTACAAAAATGAATGCACAGTAACTGAAAGGCCTCTGCAATAGCTGTAGAGGACACGTTAACTGCAAGGAACAGTCCACATCCCCCTCCTATGCCTGAATATAATTTGCCTTGAACTACTACCGGAAAGGGCTGAGCTACATAAATAAATGCACAAATAAATTCTCTAGAGCGTCTCAGCTTCAAACAATCTCTCCCTCTCGTGTTTCTTTTTCTATGTTAATATGGCAGGAAACGTTTAACTTACCTTCACAGTATGTCCAAGGACCTCAATGAAACACCTTTGTGTACAACTGAGCTCCTCAGCTCCAGACACTCTCTCCATCCATGTTTCTTGTTTAAGTTAATGGCAGATCAGTTAAACTTTTTCTCACAATGCAATATTTTTATTCACATTAATTTCCACGAAGCTGAAGGTTTCCTATGAGCATCAGATACCCTTGGACTGACATTGCCTAGCATGAAGACGACCCCCTGCATTTTTGTGATTCTGAGGGGAGCTGCAGAATCTCAGGGCTCTGGAGACTCTTTAAATTATCTTGCTAGATGCTGCACTTGCCGATTGTCCCTTAACGCCTTACACAGCTGCTGGAAACAGGGGCTGCTGGGAATCACTTTGCTCTCACTTTAGGTTGTGTATTTTGGCAGACACTAGAGGGAGACACAACACCACAAACCTTTATAACCCAACTAAAGATCACTGAGGCTTCGTTTTGATTCTTTCTCCTCCAAAAAAGATGTCCAGATCCATATTGGGAAAGCGATCTTTTGTGAGAAGTTGAGTGTGACAATGTGAAGACACAAAAAACACTAGCACAGCAGTTCTCATCCTTTTATCCTCCTTTATGATTCTCACCTTTTTCACCTTTTCACGTTTTATGCGAGTCTGTGTACATTTTTTATAAAAATAAATAGAAAATTAAAATATAAAGAATAAAAAGGTGTTATACTGGAAGGGAAATTAGTCTTAAGTTAAGATACCATGGTGAGGATCCATATTGCTGTGTGTCTCTAGGGAGAGAAAACCTGAAGCTCTGGATTACACAGAGGAGAGAGAGACTAAAGCGCCGAGAAGAGCGTTAGTTAGTACTAGGTAGGAGATCATTCCTGACATACCCTGGCACAGGAGAGGTTAATTTCTCTTATGATATGCCCAGACTTACCCATTTTGGAGACATTAACCTGGGAAAAATCTCTGGCATTAAGAAATTACAGGGAAGTCTGATGACGTGAGGTGGAGGCACGGAGCCTACCTTGCAGAGGCTTACATACTGAGGCACGGTACTAACGGCCGCTACCAGGGGGCCAAGACTAGACACGATGTGGCTCAGAGCAAGTACCACAGGTTCAACTACCGCCAACATAATGGGTGGTATTAGATGCTCCTGAAGCCGTTTTCCCACAATCCAGTGTGGTACATGTAGGGGGACGGATGCAGCTCCCCCCGTGCATGGAGTGTGAAGTCCAGTGCTAGTAACACAGCTGAACTCATGCTACCAATGTGCGGTTAGTAAATGTGCCCCCACTGTACCCTCAGTCCCTTACATTACGTCCCCGCTGTAGCCTTATGTAACAGAATAAGCTGTTGTTTTTTCTGCTGGCCAGGGCTGGTGCAGGGATATGAGATGCCCTAAGCAAACTTTATTCCTGGCACCCCCCTCCCCTCACACCCTTCTCCTACCTCCCATTTCAGCTGCTCCTGCCCCCTTCCAGGATCTGCCAAGGCACCACAGCACTTACCAAACCCTGCCAGCAAAAGGAAGTCTGCCTCAGAGGGTGAGAGGCAGGAGCAGCAGCAGCACTGAAGGGTTTGGTAAGTGCTGCAGTGTTGTGTAAAGACATTACTGTCGCTACAGTTCCCAGAGAGGGGCTGCCCTTGGACCACTGACGCTCTAGGTGACTGCCCAGTTCACCTAATGGTAGCACCAGTCCTACTGCCAGCAGCACTATATCTGCATTGTATACACAGCAATGCTTATAGTGAAATACCGCACTAGTAAGTTCCTTCTTTACCGTTCTGATCAACATTATGGGTCCTCCAGCAGGACAATGACTGAAAACATAAATCCAAAAGTACAAAAGAATGGTTAAAAAGGAACAAATGGACTGTTTTAAACTGTCCAGCAATGGGTTCTGATCTCATTCTAATAGAGAACCTTTGGAAAGAGCTGAAATCTGTCATTGGTAAAAGGAATCCTGGGCATTTTCATGAGCTGGAACAAATTACAGGTGAAGAGTGGGAGAAACTACCAGCAGACAGATGTACAAAACTTATAGATGGCTACAAGAAATGTTTGGAGGCTGTCAGCATTGCCAAGGGTTATGCCACCAAATATTAGGGACGGGTGCCTTTAATCTTGTCCAGATCATATTTTTTTTCTCAGAAATTACTATGTCTGCATTGCACAAACATCTTTTTTTGTTGTATACCTTTGAACATATTATTAAAATTCTATGATAACATTAAAGTTGGACTATATCCATTTATTTCTTAAGATATTGTACACAACATACCTAAAATGCAAGGGTACCAATAATATTGACCACCATTGTATTGGTTAAGAGAAATTTTGAAAGTTTTTTTGTGATTGAGCAAAGGGCAGTTTATTATGGAAGGTTTAGTTTGCAGAAAAAAGGAAAATTGGGCCTGTGATGCCATAAGGCTGTGGGAGCAGGATATCAATGCTGGAACCAATACAAGCATTGTGGAACCTGTGTCCCTTGGGGAAACTGCTAGGTACATATGACCTAGATTGGCCACTGTTGGAAACAGAATACTGGGCTTGATGGACCTTGGTCTGACCCAGTATGGCATATCTTATGTTCTTATGAGCAAGAGCTGGGGGAACAACAGGGAGTCGGACAGGGAGAGAGACAGGGAGAGGGTTTGTTCTGCAACTGCACATTCCCCACAAATGTTTTGTGAGTGGAAGCTAGTGATACTAGTGACAATAATAATACAGACACACAAAGAAGGGGGACACAAGTGTTGGAAAGGTGACTGGACATATGGAAAGAAGGGGATATGAAAAAAAGACATTTCTTTTTTTATATACAGCTTTATTTAACAGTAAACACAAGATTAACATATGCAGACTTTTCATTTTCAAAAATACTAAGCTATTTGTAAAATCTCAAAGTCAGAGCTGTTGAACAGAGCAGGCCATAACTGATATGAAGCCTCGATGCAGTGTGAGCACTTAAAGCTGTAAGAAATTTCCAGAGTGGAGTACAGGGAGGACAGGAGTGGAGTCCGCAGAAGATTGCGCTGTTGTCCCATGGCATCAATCCCAGGTGGGGGGGGGGGGGGGTCTCCTGCACTGCTGCCACAAGATGCCTCACTTACTGTTTCCCCTGTAAAGAAAAAAAATGCCTAACATGGACCTGCTATAGTGCAGCTTAGGGGTTGCTACCTCAAGAGAGCACCAAAGGAAGAAAGCTTTCCCCTTTCTGATTGAGAGGGTTTAAATATTCCCTCCTCATTTCCTTGTCCAGCATCTAAGAGGATCAATCAGCTCAGAGGCAGGAAGGTGAGCTCAGATTCCTTAGTACTGGCCAAGGCACCTGGCTTTATTCCTCTTAGGTTGTCCTCTTATGACTGCAGTGTTCAGGATCAATCACTGACTCAGTGGCTCTAAAAAGTGAGAAAACTGGAGTCCACAGAGCGGAGGAGTGGGTGAGCCTTTAATGAGTGTGGCGCACGTCTAATGAGTGAAGGAGAAGGGTGGATCTTCTCAGGTGGAGGAGAGGGGAGGAATTATTTGAAGAGTGGGGAGTGAGGGGACTTACCTTGCTTGCTCCCAGGAAACAGCAGTACACGAAGCTCTTAGAGAGCAGGAGCAGGAGAGCGAGCTGAGCTGATCGCAAGCTGTTCTGGAGTGATCCCTGATTACCTGAGAGAGAGAGAGAGAGAAAATCCCACATGAACCAAACAGCCTACAACCCAGAAAGACCAGCATGTGAGAACCTGTCACAGGGACTTGTAGACCTCACTCCTTCCCTTCTAAAACAGCAAGACCAGCATGTGAGACTGGAGGATTACTATTTTTTAGAAGGTTTTGAAGACGTTTTTATTTTTGGGAGGGTGAGATGGGTAGGGGTGGGGAGAGGAGGATTGAGGGGGGGAAGTGGTTTGCTTTTAAATGTTTAAAATTGTACACCATCTTGACTGAATATTTAAAAAAGTGGCATAAACATTTATAAATATATAAAAAATTGTTCATTGCATCCCTTCTAAAATAGCAAGACCAGCATTTGAGGGCCTGCCACTGGGGTCCTATACCCCACTCTAAAGCAATAGAATTGCCTAATGCGTTCAGACTCTCACTTTCTCTCTTTGGGTTTGGCTCGCAGCTTCCCTCGTAGCTCATGGTGATTTACAATCAGGTGCAATAGCATCTCCCTCTCCCCAGAGTGTTACAATCTAACTGGTACCTGAGGCCCTGAGGGTTAAATGACTGGCCCACGTTCAGAACTAGTGGCAGTGGGACTTGAACCTGCCCATGCTCACCTTCAGTCCACTCGTTCCTCCGCTTTCTTTTTCCTTGGCCCCGCCCTATGGAACTCTCTCCCCTCCTCCATCCGACTCGAACAGACACATACTACCTTCAAGAACAAACTCAAAACCCATCTCTTTGCCCTTGCTTTCGATCTCCCTGACCCCTCTGTGTAGCCCTCACCCCTTCTCTTCCCGCTTCCCTTCTTTTCTCCTCTTGTCCTGTCGATTGATTCTGCCTGGTTTGCTTTCCTGTTAATATTGTAATTTCCTTTCCTCTTTTCACCTTATGATTTCTTTGTTTTGTTTTTTTTGGACCATGTAAACCGCTCTGATATATATTTGTAGAGCGGTATATTAAATCAATAAACATAAACATAACCCTGATGTCACTGGTTTTCCTCTTGCTGCTCTATCCACTAGGCTCCTCTTCCACTCCAGCTTGGCTTCTACCATGTTTTCTTTTTATTAGTTAATAAATGAATTTATTTAACTTCATATATGACACAACAAATCACTTTAATTCTTGGCGTGTTACAGCAAACATTACGATTTCTAAGACATGACGGCACTGACATTACTACAAATATTACACTTTATATTCCTGCTAAAATAAATGTGTCATTAAAATCTTCCTGAACTCCTTTATCTGCCTTACCCTCCGCAACTGATTAGGAAGTGAATTCTACAACTTCGATGCATAAATTGAAAACACTTGTGAATTCATAAAATAACTAAATTTAGGGATAAACTATCATAGGTGTTTTGTGAACCTTCCCAGGACTAAACAATCAGCATGGAAATTATGAGTAATCTCGAATATCATCAATGGTACTTTATATCTGACATGGTATTCCACCAGAAGCCAATGTAACTCTCTCAGCGATGGAGTAATATGATCAAATTTGGATTTATTCATTATGATCCAAGTGGTGACATTTTGATCATTTGTAAAGACTTTAATGCTGATGCTGGGAGCCCCTGAAATAGCACATTACAGTAATCCAGATTTGGGTTTACTTAGGGGCTCTTTTACTAAAGTGCATTGTGGTTTTTTGTCTAATGCACCAATAGCGTGTTAGGTGCAGCACCACCACATTTACCATGGGGGGTGTGGACAGCTTGTTACTCATCATTAATGCTTTGTACTCAGCCCTAACGCATGCCAAAATTAGCATGGGTGCACTTAGTTCCACCTATTGAGGGGCGGTAATTGCAGTTGTGCTAACTGCGAATCTTGTGGTTAGCACGGGCACTGACTACAAGGCGTTCACCATGCCAACTCTCTGCCCATAACCCACCCACTTACCCCCCAATGTATTTTAGCACAGTCGGTATGGACACTGGGCTGTGCTAACTATGCTGCCCCTCGCTAATTTACCACAGGCCAGAGCACATAGTTATCACATGCTGTAACCCACGCTAACTGCTTAGTGCTCTTTAGGAAAAGACCCTCTTAGTGTTTGAAACATAGAGCAGAAGTTGTTTCCATTTAACAGTGGACATAGATAATGTAGAACCAGTATTTGAATCTCAGGTCTTTGTCACTTTTAAACTAAATATATTTTATTTTTCATAATGTTGCCGAGATTTGGAATAAAAGTTGTGCATCTTTCCTTATGACTATTATCCCATTTTTAGCTCCTGTCATCAAGGGCCGAAGCCTCTCCAGCAGTGATTTAATCTGTCGGACTAGGGGCATGTTGGGTCATGTGGCTTTGGTACACTGAAGTGAAATTTGTGGGTAAAGGTAAAGCAGAGTCTTAACATCTACCCCACTGAAACTAACTTTAGCATGACATGGTTGAAGCCCTTCCCACTAGGGACAAGTTTAAAAAGCTCTCTAAATCCTCACTTATACATTATTTCTCCTCATGTGTTAGCAGCCTCTTAGAGATCACATCTGAATGGGGCAGGGGTGGGGGTGGAGGGTAGCATGTCTGCTACTCTATGCTAGTCTCTGTGGTTTTGGATGTCTCTTCCCCTAGGTTCTACACTAGGACCTCATTCTCCAGTTCTCCTTGACCTCAGGTTCCTCCGTGGTGCTGTTCTTACCTTGTATTTTCAGACTCTGCACCGTGGGTGGTGAGAACATGTGTTTCACTTCACATGAATATGTGTTACCCTGGTACCATTCGGCCTGGGAGAGCCGGAGTCTGCTGGTCACACTGTACAGGCCATTGGGCATCTTCCTTGGTGTACCAGTGGCCACGACCTCTGTGTTGATCAGCTGGCTACCTTGCCTCCAGCGCACTTCCACATACTGTGGGTAGAAGTCCTGGATCAGGCAGATCAGAGTGGCTTTACGATGCTCCATGATCTCCCTGCAGGAGGGTTCGAAGACGTGGACAGACGGAGTATGTACCTCATCCCGATCTGAATTCAGGAAAAAGTAAAAGAGAAAGCAGATGTAAGGACAATGTCTATCTATTTAGCAGTAAGTGTTTCAGAAATATAAATGCAACCTCTTGTGGGGTAGAGACATGATAGAAGCATTCAAATACTTGACCGGTTTCAATGGTAATTAGAAAAAAAAGAGAAACAGAAATAACAAAAGAACATAAGATTAGCCGTACTAGTCAGACCAAAGGTCCATCAAGCCCAGTATCCTGCTTCCAAGAGTGGTCAATCCAGGTCTCAAGTACCTATCCCGTTCCCAAAAGGTAGACAGAGCCCATGCTACATCTCCAATGGGTAAGCAGTGGATTTCTCCAGTCTTCTCGAATAATGGTTTATTGACTTTTCATCCAGGAACATGTCCAAACCTCTTTTAAACCCAACTACATTGACAGCTTTTACTACATCCTCCAGCAATGAATTCCAGAGTTGGATTATGTATTGAGTGAAAAAATATTTTCTATGGTTATTCTTAAATGTACTATGTTGTAGCTTTATTGTGTGTCCCCTAATCTTTCTAATTATTGAAGCAATAGACAACCAATCTACATTTACTCTTTAAATTGTATTCATTATTCATTAAACATCTATCATATCTTCCCTCAGCTGTCTCTTTTCCAAGCTGAAAAGCTCTAAACCTTTAAGTCTTTCCTCGTATTGGTATCCTGACGACGCCTTTTTATTGGAGGAATTTTGTATAGTCTTGAACTAGCTTTCAAATGTTAAAAACCTTCTTCTTCAGGTCAGGGCAATATGAGCAACAGATGAAAATATCATAATGTATAAGTGAATCACCAAAGCATTTCATTGACAGTCTCAGGGGTTGGGGGAGGGGAGGGGAGGGGGTGAGTGAGAGGGATGATGGGTGATCAAAGGGTGACCAGACTGAAAGCCCATAACTTTACTAAGTCCTGTCTGGTTCAGTTGCAAGTGTCTTATTATCTTCATCTCTTGCTCCTCCTGCCCTGACCTTTGAAAGCTGGTCCAAGAATGTATTTAATTAGCCCAATAAAAACGTTTCACTTTGGTTTTCTTTTTTTTTTTTTTTTTTTTTGCTTCTCTTTGTTCTCTAACTTCTGATTTAGAAGGACTGTACATTGTTCTAGCTGCAGGAAGTCTCACTCCTTGATAGGCCAAAAAACAGAAAACTGACATGAAATGTAACTTGACCAGGGACAACATGGATCAGCACCAGAATCTGGACATCATTGTCCCTGTATTCTGCTATACTTTTTTTACTAATATATATATATCTTTTTTAAGTGCCATCAAGTCAAAGCTGACTCCTGGTGACCTAGCAGCCCCTGCGTTTTCTTGGCGAGCTAAGATTGGAACTAAACTGCCAGGCCTTTTCTTCTAAGATAAGGAAGGGTAAAGTGACTTACCAAAGGTCACACGCAGAGCCAGTGAAGGTCAAACCCCAATCTTTTGGACATTAGGCTGTTTCCTTCTCCTTCACTTGAGATCTATGTTGATATTTTGTAAATAATTTATTTTCTTTTTTTTAACCTTTACCAGTTAAAATATTACTCGTCAACATGTACAAAATTGACATGCAAACGAAGTAATCCGAATCAGACTCTAAAAGGAGCAGGAAGTTGCCATGGCTAGTGACGTTTGATGTTGGTAGAGAACAAAGGCCAAAAGAGAGAAGCAATGCAATGACAGGAAGGGGAGGAGCTTACAGTTATAAGGTTATCAGATGTCTTCATCTTCCTACACTTCCTTGAAACTTGTTAAATATTTGAATGTTTCTATCATGTCTCCTGAAGCTCCTTTCATCCAGAGAGTAAATTGTTAGGGCCCCTTTTGTAATGCTTAGTGTGTACTATTTGCCACATGGCCCACAGGAATAAAATTGACCATACAGCAGATAGCGCAGGTTCAGTGTTTGTAAAAGGGGTCCTCGGTGTCTTACGCCTCTCTCCGTAGTATTTGTATTGCTGGTCTTGCAATGTTTCCATACCTCTATCGGAATTACTTCCTTTCTGTCATTGTCCAACCTCCAGACCTGAATGCAGTACTTCAGGCCTATACAAAGCCAATATTTCCCCGTTTTCCTGTGGATGATACTTCTAGTTATGCAACGATTAATACATTGACTAGTGGCTATCTTGAGATCATGTGAGGTGATTACGTCTAGCTCACCTTTCCATTCCTTCTCCTTCTCATTCATGTATCATTGAATAGATATTTGCACATTAGTTGCGTGATTTTCCATTTTTTAGCACTGAAATTCATTACCCAGACCCCTGACTATTCCTCCAGTTTCTTCAAGGCCTCTTTCATTTTTTATTTTCACTCCTACTCTGTTACAGATTTTGTGTCATTTGCACACAGCACATTCTCCCCCTAGTTTCTCAGGTATGTTGCTAATAAAGATATTGAAAAGAACCCAGCCATAATACCAGCCCTGGGTTACCCTACAGGTCACTTTACCTTCAATAAAGTCATCTCCATTAAAGCCATCCTGCCCTTGAATCTTATCTAATCTCTCTATCTGTTCCACCTCTGAATGTCCTCCTCACTATTAAGATGTAAAGTGGATTATGTCGACATTGTAAGTAGCCTGCCTCTAATTATGTCTGTTTTGCTATATTTTGTGAACTCTACTGCAGTTGTATCACATTCTTAGTGGAGTGGAGGAGTGGCCTAGTGGTTGGGGCAAGGTACCTCAGGCCAGAAAATCAGGGGTTCAAATCCCACTAAAGGACAGCAACCTTGGGCCAGAGGGACTGGGGTTTCTAGTCCCACAGGTGCTCCTTGTGGTCTTGGGCAAGCCACTTAACCCTCCATAGCCCATGTTCCCTGTAAAATAGTTATCTTCAAGTTATAATGCCCTGTTCAATGTAATTTCATTTTGTTCAATGTAAACCGCCTTGATATCATGAAAGGCAGTATATAAGAAATGTTAAATAAATAATGCTATGATTTAATTTGCTTATTTCCAGGTTTTCACCTTGCTGTTTTAAAAGTGTATTATATTGATGTCAGAGGTTTTATTTTGGTCATTCACCCCCGGCTGTCTAAAACAATTGTTTATCTTTGAATTCCGCACAATTTGCCACTTCCCAGAAGAAGCTGCCCTAGGCAGCTGACTAGTTTGCCTAATGTTTGGACTGCCCCTGGATGAGCTATTCCCATTCACTTTCCCTATGTCCAGTAACAATTGCTGCCTCTTGCACACCCCCCCCCCCCCCCACGCCACCAAAGCTAGTTTTCATCATCATATGGGCAGGTGGATTTTTAATTGTTATAATGGGATCATGGTGGATAGAGGTTTGGGAAGCTCTGCTTTAATGACAAGGACTTGGTCCATACACTTCATTTTTAAAAAATGCATTAATCAATATATATATCTTATCCATCCCTGATAGAAAGAAAATAGTAACAAATTATTTCATCAGGGGAATTTTTGTGAAGATAAAGATTAGAGAAGGAATTTTTGCCTGAAATTATTATAATAAAGCTTATCATTGTGAAAGTGAACTGCCCTTATACCATTTTGCATTCGAAGCCTTTACCATTTCTCTGAGTTGCTTTTTACCTGGTTGAAGACATTGCAGCTGCCCCCAGAGTCTGAGTTCTGCACTGGGGTCTCTTCCCTATGGGAAGATTTATGGGCGCTGTTAGCTGAGCTCTCGGTGTAATGAGCTCCTGTAACTTAGACAAGAAGGAAAACAATGGAGGGAGGAGCCGGGATTGTTCAGTATCGCAGGGCAAGACCCAAACTATCCTTAATCACTTTTCCCAAATTGGTCCACAATTCCTGATGAATTGGAAAACTTTTGTTTCATGATCAACATAAGATGAAGATCTTACTACAGACAAAATTGGGCACCGTCTTTTCTGCTGTAAGAGCCACTGACCTTCCATTGAGTAAAAAGTACAGCAAAAACCCTGCTTCAGACATACTTTTATTCCTGAATTTTAAGCTACTAATGAAGGAATTTTCCCTCTGTAAGGACACGATGTGCTGTTTCTCAGGGCTATAATTTTGACTCTTTTCTTAATTTGCTGTCTGTGTGTTACAAACAGATGATGGGGAAAAACACGTGGAAACCTCCAGGATTGAAGTTCCTGGGGTAAAGATAGGTGAGATGGAAGGGGGAAGGTGGTGCCCTTTGGAGTTGGCTGTGGTGCTTATGATCAGTTTTACTGCCGGCTGGAGGATCGACTAAAACCAAAGCAAAAGGCCGTCTGAAGAGGCCCGGAGGAAACGGATATTTAATTTCCTCTTATAGGAAGTAATTGAAAAGAATCTGGAAGAGAGATGCCCTTAGCGGTTATTTAATTTTATCACGACAGTTGGTGCATTGAAAAAGGCGGATGACTGCATGGAAAATATGCGTTTATTTCTCTTCTTTGGAAAGATCTGGAAACAGAAAGAGGAAGCTGAGTTCTGGGAGTCAAGTCTTCCACCCTGATCATGAATTTAACTATTTATTTTATTTATTTATTTATTTTTCTTATATACTGCGCTCTTTGATATCAGTGCGGTTTACATGAAACAAGTAGAGTTTACAATGGGGGTTACACCGTAATTACATAGAACAGGTATAATAACTTGGATAACAGTGTTAACTATTTACATCTGGATGGCTAACAGGTATAATAACTTGGATAAAAGTGTTAACTATTTACATCTGAATGGCTAACAGAAGGTATTTGTATGTATATATGATACATTGATGGTGGTTACATGTGTCCGTGAGGGATTGTTGTGGGTGAGGGGGTTGTTATAAACTATAAATTCAGAAGCCACAGTCTAGTGAAATCGGAGTAATTCAAACAGGACGGTCTCCCCTTCCAGCTTTCCAATGTCTTTTAGCATCTACAAAGTTGATGGCAGCTCTTTTAAATTGATTTATTTTTGTTTATCTTTTTAGTTTTCGATTGCACAGGTCTGAGACAGAATAGTGCAAAGAGAAACCCAAAGAAAACGGAGACTATACCTACCGTGCAGAAGAAACAGAAAAATACCTAGGGGTGGGGAGAAAAACCTTTTAACAACTCTTTTTGGTTGAATTTTACAGGCACCATTGCTGTAACGATAATAATTTGTATAGTAAACCGGGAACATGCTTCTAAGATCTATTATTATTTTCGCAAACAGAGAGGTGTGGGGGGGGGGGGGGGTCCTTGAAATGCTGGGCTATGGGCTGCTACTGAATACCGGCCCCTTTCTTCACTGCTGCTAAGATTGAGTTATAGTCCTCATTTACTAATGGCAGAGCCTTGCATATGAGCACTGGGAAAAATGCAGTCGAAATGTGACACATCACTATAACATAATATTCCTCAAGCAGCTCCACCGGGCCCCTGCTGTCACTGGGAAGCTTTAAGATCTGGCTAACCTATAGGATTCTCTTTCTATTTCACCTTATGCAATGCAGATCAGCAGAAAATGGACCAGAGGAAACTGTTGAGGCTCTTACAATATTCTCGGTCCCTCGTTCTGGATCCTTTGGTTCTTGCTGGCTTCCTTTGCTACACTGTCCTGCCCCAAAATATCTCTGATTGCACTGGGAGCAGAGGGTTTAGGAAGGGAATGTGGTCCGAGAAGTCTGAGTGTCTTAATACTAGACTGTACTTCAGTAACTAATACTGACACAGTTACCCTGCAGAGTTTCTTGTTTAATTTTGTCTATTTTCAGTAAGGAAACATGGATTGTGCCTGTGTCTGTCTTTGTGTGTGTGTGTAGCCTTAATAACGTTCGTTGTGGTGGTCACACCAAAGTTTCAGGGCATGTTGGGTGTAGGAAAAGAGTCTTGCAAGTGAATAGTTTTGCGGCTGCACATACACAGAGGTGGACACTGGCCGGCGCATTTCAGTGACAATGGGCTTCATTAGTTCCTGTATGTAACCTGCTCTTCCTTATTGCAAGTACAGTGTCTTTGTACATCTATCCTTCTCCCTATCAAACTTTACTCTGTGAGAATGATCTGAGACGGCTTTGAAGCATTGACTGTATCGGTGTCAGGGTTCAGGGCACTGAAAGCTCTTCCTATTAACCTGGTGGCTGCACACACAGCACACAGGGTCTCACCTGTGACAATCAGTCGGGTCCCGCTGGAGAAGTAAGCAGGGGCACAGCGAGAGCAACATATGGCACCACGTCACAGAAACCTCAGACCACTCTGCCGTCTGCCAGCTTTCCCCAGCGGGCACTGCCTCCCAGCTCCTGGATGACACCGAGGTCCGAGGTGTAAATGGGGGTGTGCTCGAGGTTTAGAAATGCCTCCCCCTTGCCTGAGCCTGGCACAGACCGCAGAGTGCCCGCCCTTTCCTGTGCTCTGGGCTCCTGCGTTCTTGGCACTGGCTGTAACACTGTGGTTGCTGTACTGATCACGGTGACATGAGCTGTGTCAAAAACACATGTCCTCATATTGCCAGCTGACGCTTTCTGGGCTCTCTCCCTCCTAGCTGCTCAGGTGCCTCCTCCCAGAGTGGGTCTCTCCCCCCACCCCCACACTTTCCAATCAGTGCTTCTTTGATACTGATCCACTCACTTTCCAAGAAATTCAACTGCTGTAAATCAAGGAGAAGTTAAGGGACCAGGAACCTTTTCTTCTCTTTCTCCCTGTCTCCCCTTTCCACTCTCCATCCTGCCTCTAAAGAATTGCCATAAGATTAGACTCAGTCACCATTATATCTGGCTCCCAAAAAACCCTCTCTTATGGGGGTGGGCCAGGTTTCCTCTGGTTTCTCCTTCATGCACAAGAAACATCTCACTCCCATGCAGTATTGAGTAAAGTACAATCAGGGGCGGTCATTACATTTCATTTTATAATCTTTTTATGGGTTTTCTGTGACATCGACATGCAGAGCTCTGTTTCCATTAACTAAAATGCAAGGTTTGTCTCTGATTGTCTCAGTGATGTACATTTGTCACTTTAAGAAATATTTGTCCTTTGACATATACTGCAGAGTCTGAACTCAGGACAGACAACTTTTGTGAATGGATTTATTTGTTGTAACCATTATTTTTTTTATTAGAATAATAGAGAGTCATTCTGGATATGAAAATGTTTTCCTGTAATTCTCTCACTGGTTCATGTTTACATGCATGGAAAGGGGGTTTATAATCACAGTAGGGTCTCGGCTTGTGCTTTCTCCCCTCCACTGTTTCTGTAAAGGTGCTTCCTCTCTCTCTATCATTGTGGCTCCCTGTATAAGCACAGCAGGTTAGAGCTTTACAAAAACCCCATAGGAAGGCTGGGGAAGAAGGGCTGTTGGACAGGGACTGGCACCCAGGGGCGGCCCAAGGGGGGTGCGCAGGGCCGGCCCGTCCATTGAGCAAGAATGTTTTTTGCACAGGGCCCCGCGTTTCAGGGGGCCCCGCGCAAAGAACATTCTGCTTTTTTTTTTATTACATTTAAAAACAAAAACCTGGCTCTAGCTGCTGCCGCTGCCGCGTCCGTCGCAGCAGCGGCAGAATGGCGTGTCCCGCGGGGCCCCTTCTCCTCTTCGAGCCCTCTGCAAGGGCTTTCAGATTCGCGAAGGGAGAGTTGTGCTCCCTCGCGTCTCTGTAAAGCCCGCAGGGGCTAATGGGAAATTTCCCATCAGCCCCTTTAGACGCGAGGGGCTGATGGGAAATTTCCCATTAGCCCCTGCGGGCTTTACAGAGACGCGAGGGAGCACTCTCCCTTCGCGACTCTGAAAGCCCTTGCAGAGGGCTCGCCGTGGAGAGGGGGCCCCGCGGGACACGCCATTCTGCCGCTGCTGCGACGGACGCGGCAGCAGCTAGAGCCAGGTTTTTTGTTTTTAATTTGCCGGAAGGGAAGGGAAGGGAAGGGGGGGGGGGGCTGATGGAGGCTGTCTGGAAATGGGGTGATGGGGGGTTAGGACTGGAAATGTGCAAGGGGGGGGGTTAGGACTGGAAATGTGCAAGGGGGGGGGTTAGGACTGGAAATGTGCAAGGGGGGGGTTAGGAC
The DNA here is from genome assembly GCA_033557465.1 of Ichthyophis bannanicus. Taxonomy (NCBI): domain Eukaryota; kingdom Metazoa; phylum Chordata; class Amphibia; order Gymnophiona; family Ichthyophiidae; genus Ichthyophis; species Ichthyophis bannanicus. The sequence continues at coordinate 99,296,453 of CM066043.1, read as the reverse complement.
TTGAAATGTGCAAGGGGTGGTTAGGACACGAAAATGTCTGGGACTGATGGAGGCTTACTTGAAATGGGCTGGGGGGGGGGGTTATGACTGCAAATGGGCTGGGTCTGATGGAGGCTGACTGGAAATGGGCTGGGGAGGGGTTAGGACTGGAAATGGGCTGGGGGGGGGTTAAGACTGCAAATGGGCTGGGGCTGATGGAGGCTGACAGGTAAAGGGGTGGGGGGGTTAAGACTGGTAAAGGGCGGGGGGTTGATGGAGGCTGACTGGCAAGGGGGTGATGGGGGTTAGGACTGGAAATGGGCTGGGGGGGGTTAAGACTGGTAATGGGCTGTGGGCTGATGGGGGCTGTCTGGAAATAGGGTGAGGGGGGTTAGGATTGCTAATGGGCTAGGGGGGGGGGGTTAGGACTGATAATGGGCTATGGGGGCGCTAGGACTGGAAAAGGGCTGATGGGGAGGGGTTAGGACTTGAGGTGGGCTGATGTGGTTAGGACTAGTAATGGGCTGTGGGCTGATGGGGGGGTTAGGACTGGCAATGGGCTATGGGGGGCTGACTGGAAATGGGCTGATGGGGTTAAGACTGGAAGTGGGCTGATGGGGGGTTAGGACTGGTAATGGGTTATAGGGGGGGGCTTAAACGGAAAATGGGTTGATGGGGGGCTAGGACTGGTAATGGGTGGGGGGATTGCTATGACTGGAAATGGACTGAGTGGACGGGGAGGCTTGAACTGCAAATAGCTGATGGGGAGGGAGCTTGGAATGGAAATGCGCTGTGAGGGAAGGGAGCTAGAACTGAAAATGGGCTGATGGAGCAGCTAGGATAGGACTGGAAATGGGCTGTTGGGGGGAGCTAAGATTGGAAATGGGCTGTGGTGGGGGCTTGAATTGAAATGGACTCATGGAGGGGCTAGAACTGGAAGTAGGCTCATGGGGGGGCTTGGACTGGAATTGGGCTGAGTGGAGGGGAGCTAGGATTTGACATGGGCTGATGGTGGGGCTAGGAAATGACTAGAAATGGGCTGATGGGGGGCTAGGATTGGAAATGAGCTGATGAAGGGACTCAGACTGAAAATGGATGGGGGAGCTAGGACTGGAAATGGGTTGATGGGGGGCTAGGACTGGAAATGGACTGATGCAGGGACTAGAAGGGAATGGATGCTGGGTGAGACTGGAACTAGAAGGGAGCTGATGTTGGGGGAGGATTAGAATGGGATGGGGCTGGGAGAGTAAAATGGAGAGGGGAAAAATATTTTGTGTGGGAGGGATGAAAAATCTACAATTGGCCGGGTATTGGGAGAGTAAGTGGGGATTGAGGATGGAGGGGTAAAATTTGTGTGGATGAAATAAGAATGAGGAAAGAGCAAAAGGATAAAGATTAGTATGTTAAAGCAGATGTAGAGAGAGAGGATGGAAAGAAAACTAGAAGAGAGAAGAAAGGACAAATGGACAGCAGACGATGGAGAGTTAGCAGAAAACATGAAGAAACCAGAAGAAAGTGGCTGGAGCAATTGCAACTGAAAAAAAATGCACAAAAGGTAGAAATATATCTCTTTATTTTGAATTTATTAACTGGAATATGAAAGTTCTGGGAAATGTGCATCATTAACGTCTGCGCTTTGTTTGGTACAAGAGGAAATTGATTTATAGTTTTATTTCTACAGTGTTGTTGTACATTCCAAGTTTGGCTTTTGGGGTTCCCAGTTTAAATTATTGCCTTCCTGTTTCTAAATTGCGATTCCTTGTTTGGTGATGGTCTATGTTCTGCATGTGTAACTGAGCTGAGGTATTCTGTTTATGTAATTCCTATTTGACATTGCCACTTGTTCTCTTTCCCCAGTATTCTCTGAAATGTACTGGTTTAATATTTGCAGTGTTTCCTTTTGATAGGTAGGGACTGGTGCTTTGTGAGTCCTGGTAATGCTGTCAGGATACAGCGGGTTTGCTATGGGTTCTAAATGGGCAGCGTTTGTAGTAGTTCCTAATGTGCCTGGCGGTTGGCACTGGATTATAGTAATGTAGAAATCTTTTAGTCTTTCTTTATCCATACACTCATTAAGAGACATGTTTACTAAAAGTTAGTGTATGGTAACATTATGCAAATATTTATGCAAATAAGGCCACTTATGCAAATGAGGCCCCGCACCGAGTCTCCGCACATGGCCCCGCACCCCCCTTGGGCCGCCCCTGCTCTGACCTCACCTTTAAACCATGCTGGCAGTTTTTTGGACTTCCTTCCACTTTTCTTAAAGCGTGGAATACAGCTGGTCTGGGCTTCCAAGATAGTATTTTTCAACAACACCCAAGCTTGATGTACGTCTTTAACCTTTGCAACTGCTCCTTTTAGTTTTTTCCTAACTGTTTTCCTCATTTTATCATAGTCTCCCTTTCGAAAGTTAAAAGGTAGTACTGTGGATTTCCTTACTATCCCTCCTCCACTAATTAAATCAAAGGCGATCATGCTATGATCACTATTGCCAAGTGGCCCCAACACCCTTATCTCTTACACTACATCTGGTGTTCCACTAAGGACTAGGTCTAAAATGGCTTCCTCTCTGGTCGGTTCATGAACCAGCTGCTCCAAGAAGCAGTCATTTATTTCATCTAGGAACTTTATCTCCCTAGCATGTCCTGATGTGACACTGAACCAGTCGATACCGGGGTAATTGAAATCATCCATTATTATTACTGCGCTGTAACTTTTGTTAGCTTCCTTGATGTCTTTGAGCATTTTATCATCCATTGGGTCATTCTGGCCAGGTGCTCGATAGTACTGCCATTGCCTTCCCCCTTTTATATGGAATTTCAATCTATATAGATTCTACAGCAGATTTTGTTTCCTGCAAAACTTTAATCCTTTCTGAGTCAATGCCCTCTCTAACATAGAGCGCAACCCCTCCACCAATTTCATCAGCTCTATCATTACGATATAGTTTGTACCCAGGTATCACAGTGTCCCACTGGTTGTCCTCCTTCCACCATGTCTCTGATATTCCAATCATATCTAACCTTTCATTTAGTGCTATATATTCTAACTCTCCCATCTTATTCTTTAGACTTCTAGCATTTGCATACAAGCATTTTAGAGAATGTATTTTATTCATGTTAATTTGGCTATTGTTAGACATGGGTAAATTGGGATCTTTAAGCTCTGTCTGCTCCATACTTGAGGATATCTGGGCTACTTTACTCTTTTGTGGAACCTCTCTGCTTTTGGTAGTATCCTTCAAGGATACATTCTTCTGAACCATCCGCTCTTGGGCGACTGTTGGCTTTCCCCTAATATCTAGTTTAAAAGCTGCTCTATCTCCTTTTTAAAGGTTAATGCCAGCAGCCTGGTTCCATCCCGGTTAAGGTGAAGCCCATCCCTTCGGAAGAGCCCCTCCTTTCCCCAGAATGTTCCCCAGTTCCTAACAAATCCAAAACCCTCATCTCTGCACCATTGTCTCATCCACGCATTGAGACTCCGGAGCTCTGCCTGCCTTTTGGGTCCTGCGCGTGGAACAGGAAGCATTTCGGAGAACGCTACCATGGAAGTTCTGGATTTCAACTTCCTACTTAAAAGCCTAAATTTTGCCTCCAGAACCTCCCTACCACATTTTCCTATGTCATTGGTACCGACATGTACCAAGACAGCAGACTCCTCCCCAGCACTATCTAAGACCTTATCTAGGTGGCGCGTGAGGTCCGCTACCTTCGCACCAGACAGGCATCTTACCAGGCGATCCTCACGTCCACCAGCCACCCAGCTATCTACATGCCTAATGATCGAATCACCAACTATAACGGCTGTCCTAACCCTTCCCTCATGGGCACATGGCCCTGGAGAAACTTCCTCGGTGCGAGAGGGTTTTACATTACCTGGAGGACAGGTCCTAGTTACAGGATCACTTCCTGCCACACCAGGGTGATGCTCTCCTGTCACGTGACCTCGCTCCTCCATGGCAACAGGGGTGCTGCCAGACTGGAGGTGGGACTTCAGGACTATATCCCTGTAGGTCTCGTCTATGTACCTCTCTGTCTGTCTTATGTTTTCCAAGTCTGCTACTTTAGCCTCTAGAGAACGGACTTGTTCCCTGAGAGCAAAGAGCTCCTTGCACCTAGTGCACACGTAAGACCTCTCACCAACTGGGAGAAAATCATACATGTGACACTCAATGCAAAAGACTGGAAAGCCCCCATCCCGCTGCTGGACTGCTGTCTGCATCTTAGTTTTAAGTTTGTGTCTAGATCTTTAAGTTCTTACTTACTAGGGGTTGCTATGGGTATTTATACCAATAAAACTGTACCTAATACGTTTAATATACCTTGTTCACCTGAAGCTTAATTAATCTCATGTCCTTAGTGTATGACTGATTTGGGTAATGAGCTTCACCTGAAAGCACCTCCTGTCTTTTAAGATGTGTAAGTACCTATAAAGCTATGATTATCCCAGGGGTGGGTGGGTGTGGGGAGGGAGGAAAATAACACTTATTAAAAGAGGGCTGCTACACAGTACCCTGTCTTGTGCTGCTGAGGTAAGCTAAATTCTGATTTGATTTAAATTATAGCTCTTAGCTGCTGCTAGGCTCTAACTTCTTATGAAATTTAAACTACAAGCTCTCTGCTGGGTTCTAAATTTAACCAGAAAGCTCTCTTCTGTGTTTTAAAACTAAAAGTACTTTTCTAATGCTAGGCCCTGAGTGACTATTAAATGTACACTACAATCTCTCTGCTGGGTTCCAAATGTAATCAGAAAGCTCTCTTCTGTGTGTTAAATTTAAACTAAAAGTACTTTGCTGTTACTTGGCCCTGAGTGACTATTAAATTTAAACTATAAGCTCTCTGCTGGGTATGAAATGTAACCAGAAAGTTCTCCTCTGTGTTTTAAATTCAAATTTTAATTGCTGCTACTAGGCCCTAACTGATCCAACAAAAAACAGTGGGTTCACAGATTAAGTAGCTTTAATACAAAGAATTCTTTTTAGAAAATTACCAGAAGTATATACTCACAGTTGCAGATTTCTCTCCAGAAGTAACAGTCCCCCTTTCTAGTCCTTCAAGACACTATGTCATAAGAACACAAGATTTGCCATACTAGGTCAGACCAATGGTTCATCAAGCCCAGTATCCCGTTAGCAGCATTGGCTAATGCAGGTCACAAGTACTTAGCAGGATCCCAAATGGCAAACAGTTTCCATGCTGATTATTCCAGGGATAAGCAGTGGATTTCCCCGTTCATTTTATAATACTTTATGGACTTTTCCTCCAGGAACTTGTCCAAACCATTTTTAAACCCAGCTACACTAAAATCTTTTACCACATCCTCTGGCAACAGATTCCAGAGCTTAATTATGCATTGAGTGAAAAAAAATATTTCCTCTGCTTTGTCTTAAATGCGCTACTTAGTGGCTTTATTATGTGTCCCTTAGCCTTTGCAATTTTTCAAAGAGTAAACAGCCATTTCACATCTACCCATTCCACTCCACTCCATATTTTGCAGTGCTCTGTCATATCTCCCCTAAGCCGTCTCTTCTCCAAGCTAAAGAGTCCTAACCTCTTTAGCCTTTTCATTTCAGTCACACTTGTCTGTACCTTTTCTAATTTCACTAGGGAGGTCATTCCAGAACACGAATAAGGGGTTTGTACATGTGGCAGGGGCATTTATGTGCAGAAAATGTCCCCGACCATATTCTGAAACACTGCTAACATGCATGCCCATGGCACTATCACGGGGATCTCAGAACATGGGTAGGCGAGGGCAGAACGGGGGCATAGTCAGTTGCGGAGACGTAGAAAGCATATTTAGGAAAGGCCCATGTACATATTAAGTGTTTTCTGGAAATATCCACATTATTCCTGCTGAAATGTAATATATGACTTGGACTTAGAAAATATTCTGCTGTGCTCTGCAATGTGTCCCATAGAGAAGAAAGCACAGTTACTTACCTGTAACAGTTGATCTCTGGGAACAGCAGGAATTAGTCCTCACATATGGGTACGTCGGTACCGACGGAGCCCGCGCGGGAAAGCTCCCCAGCTTCCCAGAAGGAAAGCTTTTGGGGCCTCCCACTGCACATGCGCGCTGCCTTCCCGCCTTCCTGACCAACTCTCCTCAGTTCGAGTTTAAAGCTGAGACAATAGAGAGAGGAAAGGAAAGAGAGAGAGATACAACTCCTAGGGGAGGTGGGTGGGTTGTGAGGACTAATTCCTGCTGTTCCCAGAGATCACCTGTTACAGGTAAGTAACTGTGCTATCTCCAGGAACAAGCAGGAATAAGTCCTCACATATGGGGACTCCCTAGCTAAGATGCCCGGGAGATCCCCTCAAGGGTATGAGACCCTGAAAGGTTCCTCATCTTCCTATGGATCTCAGGCATCCATTCAGAGAAGGTGGGCTGGAGTTGTTCAAGAATGGAACAGGTGTCTGAGGACAGCCTGACCAAACAAGGCATCCCGGCGGGAGTCCTTGTCCAAACAGTAATGGGCTGTAAAGATATGAACCGAGGCCCAGGTGGCTGCTCAACAGATCTGGTCAATGGACACAGAGTTTAGATGAGCCATAGAGGTGGCCATGGCCCTCACATTGTGAGCGGTGACATGGCCTTCCAGAGAAAGGTTCTTACTCTGGTAAGCAAAAGAGATACACTGAGCAATCCAATTGGAGAGTGTTCTTTTGGAGACTGGAAGTCCTAAATGAGAAGGATCAAAAGCAACAAAAAGCTGAGAAGACTTTCGATGTTGCTGTGTCCTGTGGAGGTAAAAGGCAAGAGCTCTTTTACAATCTAGAGTATGAAGGTTCCTCTCTGCACTGGATGCATGAGGAGCTGGAAAAAAGACAGGTAAATATACCTCTTGATTAAGATGAAAAGGGGAGACCACTTTAGGCATAAAGTGGGGATTGGTCCTAAGGACCACCTTATCATGATGGAACCTTGTATAAGGTGGATTAGCCACTAGAGCTTGCAGTTCACTGATACGGCGAGCTGAGGTGACTGCAATAAGAAAAATAACCTTCCAGGAAAGAAATTTCAAGGAGGTAGTGGCTAAGGGTTCAAAGGGTGGCTTCATAAGCTGACCAAGAACCAAGTTTAAGTCCCATGCCACCGGAGGAGGTCGAATGGGAGGTTTAGTTAAGGTTAGGCCTCTCATGAATCTTGCAATAAGAGGATGAGAGGAAACAGGTTGTCCATTGATGGGCTTAAGGGATGCTGCAATAGCACTCAAATGGACTCTTACTGAATTCGTTTTGAGTCCTGCATTGCAGAGATGCAGGAGATATTCCAAAAGAGAATTCAACGGGAGTGCTAGAGGGTTAAGACCCTTTTGAGCACACCAAATGGAAAATCTTTTCCATTAAAAAGCATAAGAACGCCTAGTGGAAGGTTTCCTAGAGGCATGTAGGATATCCTTCACTTGCTGCGAAAGATTGAAGTGTTGAAGGTCTAGGCCTTCAGTAACCAAGCTCTGAGGTGAAGGGACTTGGGGTTTGGGTGCCACAAAGTCCCCTCCTCCTGAGACAGAAGGTCTGGAGCCGCTCCCAAGTCCAGGGAGGAGGCTTGGGAGAGATGCAGAAGTAGAGGGTACCACACTTGGCGTGGCCAGCATGGAGCTATGAGGATCATGGACCCTTGATCCCTTTGAAGTTTGAACAAAGTCTTGGGAATCAAAGGAATGGGTGGAAAGGCATACAGGAAGGCCTGACCCCAATGAAGGAGGAAGGCATCCTTGGCCTGAACTCCCTGACACGGAATTCTGGAACAGAACCGGGGAAGTTTGGCATTCCAGGGACTTGCAAAGAGGTCTATGTCCGGGGTTCCCCATTTCTGGAAGATTCTGAGTACCTGATCCATGTGCAGGGACCATTCGTGTGGAAGCAGAACTCGACTGAGTCTGTCTGCCCAAGAGTTTTGGATTCCTGGAAGATATACTGCCAGGAGATGGATTTGATGCTCTCTGGCGAAGGCCCATAATCTTAGAGCTTCGTTGCAAAGCGACAGAGAGCCAGTCCCTCCTTGTTTGTTTATGTAAAACATGGCTACTTGATTGTCCGTGTGAATAAGGACTGTCATGTTGCTGAGGAGGGTATGAAAAACTCTGAGAGCCAGAAAGATTGCTCGAAGTTCCAAGTGGTTGATATGAAGGGTGGTCTCCTGTGGAGACCAAGTGCCCTGAGTGGAGAGATCTTGAAGATGAGCTCCCCAACCTGTTTGGGAGGCATCTGTTGTGAGGGTTGCTTGGGGCAACAATGGTTGAAAGGGGGCCCCCAACAACAGATTTTGAGTGGATATCCACCATTGGAGAGACCAAAAGAGACGTTTGGAGTTTGCTATTTGGTCTGAGAGAGCTCCTGATGCTTGAGTCCACTGGGTGGATAAAGTCCATTGAGCTGCTCTCATATGTAGGCGAGCATAAGGCACCACATGCACTGTGGAGGCCATGTGGCCTAATAGTTGTAGCATCTCTCTGGCAGTCAAGTGGCTTCTGGACTGAGTCTGAGAGGCCAAGTGCACTAGACGTTGGCAACGGGCCTGAGGCAGATAGGCCCTTGCAGTGGTGGTATCCAACCAGGCCCCTATGAATTCTAGGGATTGAGTAGGGGTGAGTTGGGACTTTGGCAGATTGATCACAAGTCCCAGATACTGCAGAATGCGCCTGGTGCGATCCAGGGAAGTCTGAGCCTCGGACTGAGATGGAGCTCGGATGAGCCAGTCGTCCAGGTATGGGAAGACAAAAATTCCCAGGGCGCGTAGAAATGCAGCTACTATTGCCATGCATTTGGTAAATACCCTTGGAGCAGAGGCTAGACCGAAGGGAAGTACTCTGTATTGGAAATGTTTTCCCTGGAACAGAAACCGTAGGAATTTTCTGTGGGATGGATGGATGAGTATATGTGTGTACGCATCCTTGAGATCTAGAGAACAAAGCCAATCCTGACTCTGTAGGTATGGAAGGAGAGTACCTAGAGAAAGCATCTTGAATTTCTCCTTGCATAGGAATTTGTTCAATTCTCTGAGATCCAGAATGGGTCTGTACCCCCTGTTTTCTTGGGAATGAGAAAATAAGGGGAGTAAAAACCTGACCCCTGTTGAAGAAGAGGAACCTCTTCTATTGCCCTTTGGGCGAGAAGAGTGGTCACCTCCTGACCCAACAGGTCTAGGAGAGATGGGGGAGAATTGAAACATCTCACCATGGTATGGGGAGGAAGGCTGGAGAAATGTAGTTTGTAGCCCTCTCTGATGATAGAGAGGGTCCATTGTTCTGATGTGATTTGCTCCCATCTGGGAGCAAAATGAGTTAACCTTCCTGGAATGGTGAGAGGTTCTGGATGTTTTAGAGCCAGAAAGGTTAAGTTCTCTAGTTTTAAGTCAAAAACCCTGAGGGGGTTGGGACTGCTGGGCTGTAGCAGCCCCTGCAGGTTTTGCCCTGGCCTGTTTAGGCTGCTGACGCTTAGGAGCAAAGCGAGCTGCAGAAGATTGTTGGCCAGTATTTGTGGCAAATCTGGCCTTCTTGTAGAAAGGCTTCTTGAAAGATTTTTTCTTGACAGGGGTAGAGGTAGACTTAGAAAGTCTATCTAAAGCAACATTTTCTGCATCCATTTGAGTGGCTTTGATTTGCCACTCCTTACCAAACAGATTCTCACCTGTACAGGGCAAATTTCCCAACCCATCCTGGACCCAGGGTTCTAGGTCAGAGGCCTGGAGCCAAGCAATTCTGCAAGCCGCTATGGCAATACCTGAGGCTCTGCTAGCACCCTCAAAGGAGTCAAAGGCTGCTCTGTTGGAGAACTTTGAAATATCTTGGGTATGCTTCAGCAAAAGAAGGTACTCCTCCTTTCTATACTCTGGGATAAAGGGGAGAAAATGGCGTATTTTTAATGCAATCTCCTTCAGAAACATGCCCATATAGAGGCTGTATGAATTGATTCTGGCAATAAGCATACTTGCTTGGAAGACTTTTCTACCAAAAGCATCCAAAGTCCTACATTCTCTTCCTGGAGGAGTAGAAGAGTGTCTTTTGGTACTCTTTATCCTTTTCATAGCTGACTGCACCACGATAGAGTGGTGAGGGAGCTGAGTTTTTTGAAAACCAGGAGAAGGGGGGACACGATACATGGTGTCCAGACGACGAGAATGTGGAGATAGGGTGAGAGGAGTCTCCCATAAGTCCATCATGTGTTCTTGAAGAATTTTAATGGATGGGCAAGGTGACTGCCTCTTTGGGAACCTTAGAGTATCCTAAAATGTCTAACTTTTTTGCTCTAGGTTCTTTTTCAGAGGATACTGAAATAGAAAGACCTTTAGCTACTTCAATGATGAAGTCTTGAAAGGATAAATCCTCTGGAGGAGACATTCTCCTCTTTGGAGAAGAGGGCTCCTCAGGTAGAGTAAGGGATACTTCAGCAGAGTCATCTGATGAATCAGAATCATCAGAAGACTCGAAGTATCGTCTGTTTGCTTCCAGGGATCGATAAGCGTATCGACCGGTATCGACATCGGGGGTACCCCGAACCGGATCGGTATCGGGAAAAACCCCGGAGTCGGGAACCGGAATCGGTATCCTGGTCGATGTGGATGCCCTGGGTACCGGTATCGGTTGTGGTACCGGGACCGGAGTCGGTACCGCAGGGTGCGGTACCGAGGGCGTCGCAGCCTTAATAAAAGCCAAAATGGCCTGCTGCATGGATTGAACTGTATGATCCATAGACGCCACGACTGTCTGGATGTCGGTACCGGATGATTGAGCCGGTACCACCCCAGAACAGTCTGACAGGTGATCGGTCGAGGCCGTGCCATCGATGTCAACCTGTAACCCCATAGGAGGAGCTTTGGAAGCCGGAGCTTCCCGCCAGGGTTGTTTGGCTGGGGCAGGGTCCTCAGGGTCAAGCCCAGGGGTATCTCGATACTTAGAGGGAGATTTGCCCTTTGAGGACCTGCCAGAGGAATGTTTGGTTACCTGAGATCCATCAGGAGAGGAAGACCTGGAAGATGTCGATGCTGGAGTATCTGTAGAAAACAGCATGTGAAACTTGGCTGCCCGGTTTTGTAAGCCACGTTTAGACATCAAAGAACAGGATGGGCAATCCGGAATGGAATGGTCAGGCCCCAAACATTTAAGACACCATTCATGAGTGTCTGTGACTGAAATAGTACCGCTACACTTGGTGCATTTTTTAAAACCGGAGGCTGGTTTCTCCATGAGGGAGAATTTGTGAAGGCCTAGAGGCCTCACAGAACAAACACACCAAGTGGGGACAAAATGCGATTTTTTTTTTTTTTAAAGAAATAAAGGAAAAAAGACCGGCGGTACCGGTCCGGAATCGGGGAAGGCAGACACACGGCCAAAGAAACAAATTAAAATAACAACTTCTTCAGCGGTGACAGGAACACGACCTGCTGGCTCCGCGGAAAAAGAAGAACTGAGGAGAGTTGGTCAGGAAGGCGGGAAGGCAGCGCGCATGCGCAGTGGGAGGCCCCAAAAGCTTTCCTTCTGGGAAGCTGGGGAGCTTTCCCGCGTGGGCTCCGTCGGTACCGACATACCCATATGTGAGGACTTATTCCTGCTTGTTCCTGGAGATTGGTTGTGACAAGTATATTTTGAACTGGTAGGATTGCAGTCTGGAAAAATACAAGATGCAGTCTTAAGGTACAGGGAGGGAATGTTGTAAAGTAAAGAAACATTTCTAAACACCCTTACAGAAATATTAAAAGGAGCAATAGTGTTTATTCAGGCTATGTACCTACGTGCTGTTTGTGCTAAAGGAGCCAATCTATGGGACCCTAACAATTCCCATGTTCAGAAAAACAGGACTGCTTTTGCAGGGATAGTATGGGTATGAGCAAAACAAAAATTCCTTTTTGGGTGAGAAACGGAAATCATATTTGTAGTCCTTGTACCCCATGTGATTATGTTATGTCACAGCTTGTATTTATAGGGTCAGGGCATCTTTTGGACAGAATCATGTTTTTGTGACAGAAAGTGTGTGTGTGTGTGTGTGTGTGTGTGTGTGTGTGTGTGTGTGTGGTTTAAGGAGTGCAAGAGAGGATCTGGTATGCTCATCTGCAATTCAGGGGGGACACGAAAGCCTGATCAGTACCTGGACCATATGGATGACCACAGCGTCACCAAGTGCCAGAGTGATTGGGCAATCAAACTCAGAGAGGATTCACTATAGCCAAATGTAAAACATATCCCCGTCAATTGATAAGAGACCTTCAAAATAAGGGCACTCAACAGTGCAAACAGCATTAATGTATGCCCATAATGCACATGTTGTGGGAGCAATAGTGTTGCTGTCTGCACTTCTGAATGCCTTATTCTGAGGGTCCCTATTATTGACAGGGATATGTTTTGACATTTAGCCATAGGGAACCTATGCTGATTCCTTCTGGATTATTTTACATAGGATACTCTAATTAGATCAGATATTGCTGGCAGTGTGATAGATCAGCCATACATCTGCTGTGCCTGGCACTGGGAGACACGACTGATGTAGTACCAACATTCCTCAGATTGTCCCATGCAGTCTACATCCTTACCTAGACCAGGATCAATGAGAGCTGCAAGAATGGTGATATATCTGGAGTCTGGCTACTTGGTGTGATGGCACAGGGATCTCCTCTCCCATGCCCACACAGCTCTGACCAGGGGAGCAGTGCCACAAAGCTGGCTGTGGGAAGGCAGACAGGGTTGCCCCACAGATGCATAGAGACTGACATATGCCACCATGGGGCAGGTGCAGCTGCTGTGAGAAATGCCAGTACCCAGATAGGTGGGCCTCAAATGCCAGAGCCAAAAGGCCTACTACACCTACAACTACTATTGATCATTTATATAGTGCCACAAGGCTTATGCAGTGCTGCACAGACACATGTAACTGATGGTCCCTGCTCAGCAGAGCTTACAATCTAGTCGGTATAGACAACACAACAGCTGTGAACAGGATACATCCAGATAGAATGGTCATGAAACACAAGGGAGCTTAGGCAGATCTTATCCAACAGTGGCACTGATGGGGTGAGTGCTCAGCCTGAATTTGAGAGGAGTCAGGGATGAAGCATGACATACAGTCTCAGGTAGTTTGCTCCAGGCATACGGAGCAGCAAAGTGAAGGAAATGACGTCCAGATTTGGCAGTAGAAGGGGAGGGCACAGACAGAAGCAATCTGACAGAGGAGCGGTGTTCATGGGGAGAGGTGTAGGGAGCGATATGAGAGGAATGGTAGTGCAGAGCCGCAGAATGAGTGCACTTAGAGGCCAGAGGCATGAAAAGGGCATACATTTGTTGCCCAGCATTATTATGCATCCTTTGGGGACCTGCAAGGTTAGTTCGGGGCTTTGTGGACTTGGCGAGAGTCCATCTCTAGCAGTTTAAGGCATGTTTGTAGAGATGTCCAGGGCAGGACTCACTGGGGCCGGTTCCTAATGCCACGTACCGTTTGATACACGGTATGTCTTGACATACATGTTCATATTTACATTCTTGTGTACCATATTGAGGTGCACTGTGCTTACCTAGAACTTTTCAGGGAATGAAGGGGACTGGTATATGGTCTAGGTTGCAGCAGCTGTCTGTGATGGGCAGTTTAGAAGATGCTGTTTTTTCCCGAGGGGCATGGCGTGCACAGGTACATCGCAAGGACGGGCAGTATCCAAAATGTGTAATGTCTCATAATACAATGGGCGTGGGGATGTCCAAACTGTTTACCCATGTCCAAGGCATGGGGTCGGCTCAATAGCGCTTGCACGTGCCCACCAAACTCGACTATCTTCCCGATACCGCTTCCGCGAGCATGTCCAGACCCGCGGATGTGGAATTATGTTCAAAGGGGACCCGGTTTTGATTTAGATGTTTGAGCCAGACATGCAAGTTATGGAATTGAGCTCCATATCTTTCTTGAAATGTAGAGACTATAATTGTACACTATATACTGAAGATGTAGTTGCACCATGGAATAATAATGATATCCTTGATTTTATTCTCCATTCCTTTTTTTATGATTCCTAGCATTCTATTTGCTTTCTTGGCTGCTGCTGAACACTAGGCGGAGGATTTCAATGCATTAACCATGATGATGCCTAGATCTTTTCTGGTTGGTTACTCCCAATATGGAACCTTCAAACATGTAGCTATAGCTTAGTTTGTTCTTCCCTACATGCATAACTCTGCATTTGTCCACATTAAATTTCATCTACCTTATGGATGATTAGTCACCCCATTTCTTATTTCCAATTTTTCACAATCTTCTTGTGATTTAACAACTTTGAATAAATTTGTGTCATCTGCAAGTTTGATCACCTCACTTGTTTTCCTATTTTCAGGTCATATGTAAATATGTTAAAAATCAGCGGGCCCGGTACAGATCCTTGGGCACTCCATATTCACCTTTATCCGTTGAGAAAACTGACCATCGAGCCCTACTCTCTCTTTTCTAACTTTTAACCAGTTCCTAATTCACAATAGGGCACTGCCTCCTCTCCCATGACTTTTTAATATCCCCAAGAATCTCTCATGAGGGACAATGCCAAACGCTTTCAGAAAATTCAGATATACTAAATCAACTGTCTCTCCTTTATCTACTTATTTATTCAGGTCTTTCAAAAATGTAGCAGATTGGTAAGGCAAGACTTCCCTTGGCAAAATCTATGTTGGCTTTATCTCATTTAAAGGAGTAGCCTAGGGTTCAAATTCCACTCCCTGAATTGGTGGGGAACCCCTGTTATCCCTATTGGTTGACTCTTTTGATTGAAGGCAATTAACAGCCATTCAGAGAAGTTTGACCCTTTGAAGAAATAGCTGATTTTTCAGCGTTTTATGACGGTTGAGACACGTTGTGATGACAGCACTTGAAACAGGGCAATAGTCCCGAAACGTGCACGTCGTGCCCGGCATCTTGAGACACGCATTCTTTTGATTCAGTTAAGTAGTAAGAATCTATGTAATTAATTAAAAAGGATAGAACTGAGTGGTGGACATAGAAATCAGTGTATGTCCCTTTCCAGTAATATCCGACAAAAACAATTATCAACAGTTTCAGAGGGGGTGGTTTTGGTGATTTTTGGGTTATCTTGGTATTTTATAAAGGCAACTAGATGCCTCTTTATAAAATAGACTTATAAGGCAGTTAATAAATCCTAATAAATAAATACATAAATAAACGGGCATCTTAAAGCACACTTTAACTAGGTGCCACCTCATAAAATTACCCTCAAGGTGTCTTTTTACCATCTCCCCCACCCCCAACAAATTTGGTCCTGTTCTTTTAACTATTGGATGGTTATTTACCCCCTGACAGATAGGCAGACATTCTTAACCCCTCATGTATAATTCTTTCCAACTTATTTGGTTTGAACAAATAAAAATAGTTATACTGCTCAAGGTAGTTTGGAGAATTGATGGTATTAATGTAACTGTTTCATGAAACAAACTAAAGGAAGAATGAAAATTAATGAATTTCCTCTTCCAGAAGGTATGAGAATGGTATTCTGATTCAAATTTAACCCACAAAAGATTATAACAAAGGTTATCAATCAGCACTCACAACCCCTGAAAAAAAACTTTGCTCAGTATATGACAGAAACGAGAAAAGGACTTCAGAATAACTACCACCCTTCTAAAGCACTACACTCTTTACGGTTTGCAGGGTTCCTCATTACATCTTTTTTCTTTAATGACATGGTTCATTATATATTAAGAAATTATTTTAAAGAAAATTCTGTTTTATATAAATGCAACTAAATATGATTCAACAGAACAGTTCACTCATCTGTTCATAATCAATGGTTCCATCCATGCAGCAATCCTGATGCCCAGCAGAGGCCTACGTTTCGCCAAAATGCTGTGTCAGGTGCAATTTTAACAGTGACAGAAAGATCCATTGCAAGGAGGTATAGTCCCATCAGCTCCCACTAGATACAAGGGACCCCAGCACTGCCTCCTTCCCCAGCTGTCATCAGTAGTCTTCACCCAAAGATCTGACTACCTGGAAGCCCAAAGAACATAAGATATGTCATACTGGGTCAGACCAAGGATCCATCAAGCCCAGTATCCTGTTTCCAACCGTGCTCAATCCCAAAAGGTAGACAGATTCCATGCTGCTTGTCCAATGGGTAAACAGTGGATTTCCCCGATCCTCTTTAATAATGGTTTATGGATTTTTCCTCCAGGAACTCATCCATACCTTTTTTTTAAACTCAGTTACACTAACAGCTTTAACTACATCCTCCAGTAACGAATTCCAGAGTTGATTACAAGATGAGTTAAAAAAATATTTTCTACGATTAGTCTTAAATGTGCAACATTGTAGCTTCATTGCATGTCCCCTAGACTTCCTACTTTTGGAAGGAGTAAACAACCACCTGCTCCATACCATTTTCAACACCATCCCAATCAGAGTGATCATTTGCAAACTCTGCTTTTTGAGTGTAGTTAGTTAGGTATGATGTAAACCAGTTTAATATCACCCCTCCTGTTCCTATGGATGTGAGCCTACATAGCAAAATATCCAGATAAATGGAATCCAAAGCAGATGCAATATCGATAAAAATGAGTTAATAAGTAGAATTTGGATCATCTAACTCCTTTAAAAGACTATCCAACAAAGAAGTTCATAATATTTCAGGGTTATGACTGCAGGTAAATTTATGGTGCTATGGATCAAGAATCCCATTTTTTTCCCAGAAAATCATCTATTTTCAAGGGCACAACTTGTTCAATAAGTTTACTTAAAAATGAGCTAATTGATACGGAGCTATAATTTGAACTGTCTAGCAGATCCAAGTTCTCTTATTTCAATATCAGCAAAATAGTAATTGGTTCAGACAATACGATACTTTTTCCTTGTAGCAATGTAGCATTCACCAAATCTCAAAGAAAACTTTCAACCTCATTATTGATCTTCTTAATCACTATGGCGGGTACAACATCAAGAGGGCTAGTAACGAAGGGCAGTTTTCACAAAACTGTTTCTATCAATTCCTTTCCTACAGGTACAAATACATTCTAAGGATCATAGCTATTTTTAGATTCTTCCTCATCATGTTCATTTTCCAACATCAACAATTACAGCCTGTTGTTATCACCACTCTGCTTCATACTAAAAGAAGTCACAAACTGAGAAGTAGGGCCTGTGAATCCATCTATAGTCTATTTAGAACCTTCAACAATTTGTTCATACTCCTAACTAATTCCTTGGTTTAGATAAAGTTCTTTGAATCTTAATGGCGAAGTATGGGCTTTTTCCACCTCATCACGTGCAGCTTTGTAATCAGTAAAGGCTTTTAAGTCCAGTTGTTTAAATTCAGGTTGGAGGGACTTCCTCCATTCATTGAACTAGCTGCTTTGCTCTCTACAAATTTTCAGTAAATCAGGGAGCCGAGATTTTCATGAACTGTAACAATAAATTATTCTACATTTGTGTAAGTTCAGACACACTTTATCCAACAGGGGCTTCCTCGTTAAACTCCCAATTATGTAAAAAAGCCTGTTGATCAAATTGACTAAAAGTGGCATTTTACAAATGACGTCCAAGTGCAATCTGGGACATCCAAACGAGAATGGGTGGAAGTAAAGCAGGCACATCCGAATTCGGCATGATTTCATAAATATGGACATGCATGATATGGATGGATGGCTGCAGGAACATCTACATAGATGTCCCTAGAATAGTATTCCAGACCCTGGATAGCTAGGAATAACTAATGGTTAGAGTAGTGGGCTAGGACCATCTGGATGTTTTACAGCCAAAACGAGCACTTTCCTGATGCCTGTTTGTTCCTGGAGCAGGTCTAACCTTAGATGCGACTCTGGACTTCCCGGACATTTCTGAGATCAGTCAGTGACATCCAGGTCCCCATGCCCCTATTCAGACATGAAAATCCACAGACCCGGCTTCTAAAATGCCTTTAGAGTTGTCTCCATGCTTTGGACGTCCCTATGACCATTTTCAGGCATCCAAAGCATAAATAGGGCTTCTAAAATAAACCCTAAACTTGATAACTGACTTTTTCATAAGAACATAAGAACATAAGATATGTCATACTGGGTCAGATCAAGGTCCTTCAATCCCAGTATCCTGTTTCCAACAGTGGCCAATCTAGGTCATACATACCTAGCAGTTTCCCCAAAAGACACAGGTTGCTCAATGCTTGTACTGGGTCAAGCATTGATATCCTGGGTCCCTTCTTAATAATGGTTTATGGATCTTTCCTCCAGGAACTTGTCCAAACCTTTTTTAAACCCAGCTACACTAACAGCCTTTACTACATCCTCTGTAACAAATTCCAGAGTCTGATTACACGTTGAGTGAAAAAAATATTTTCTTTTATTAGTCTTAAATAGTTTACCCTGTAGCTTCATTGCATGTCCCCTAGTCTTTCTATATTCTGATAATGTAAACAATCGATCTACGTTTACCCGTTCCACTCCGTTCATTAATTTATAGGCTTCTATCATATCTCCCCTCAGCCGTCCCTTTTCCAGGTTAAAGAGCCCTAACCTTTTTAGCCTTTCTTAATAGGAGTATCCTTCCATCCCCTTTACCATTTTGGTGGCTCTTCTCTGAACCTTTTCTAATAACGCTATATCCTTTTTAAGATACGGCGACCAGAATTGCACACAATATTCAAGGTGTGGTCTCACCATGGAACCATATAGAGGCATTCTAACATCTTTTGTTTTATTTTCCATTCCTTTCCTTATGATACCTAGCATTCTATTTGTTCTCTTGACCGCTGCTGCACACTGGGCCGAGGGTTTTAACATGTTATCCACAATGACGCCTAAATCTTTTTCCTGGGTGGTGGTTCCTAATGTGGAACCTTGCATCTTGTAACCATTGTTTGGGTTGTTCTTCCCTAGGTGCATAACTTTGCACTTTTCTACATTAAATTTCATCTGCCATTTTGATGCTCAGTCTTCCAATTTATCAAATCCTCTTGCAATTTTTCACAATCCTCTTGGGTTTTAACAACTTTAAATAGTTTTGTGTCATCTGCAAATTTGATAACCTCACTCGTTATTCCCTTTTCCAGGTCATTTATGAATATGTCAAAAAGCAGCGGACCCAGCACAGATCCCTGGGGTACACCACTATTCACCTTTCTCCATTGGGAAAATTGGCCATTTAGCCCTACCCTCTGCTTTCTATCTTTTAACTAGTTCCTGATCCACAATAGTACACTGCCTCCTATCCCATGACTCTTTAGTTTTGCCAAAAGTCTCTGATGAGGGACCTTGTCAAAGTCGTTCTGAGTACCTTTCACTGACCTAAATTCAGTAAAGGATAATTCTATTATATAATGATCAGGCCATGACATCATAGTGGTCTGACTCAGTTCACAAGTCATATTAATTGCATTACAATTAGGAAAGAGAAGCAAAGGGTAAATTAGACTTACCTGCTAATTGTTGTTCCTTACGGAACTCCAGTCTAGTCCCGAACCTCTAGGTTGTGCTCCTCCTCCAGCAGCTTGGAGACTGAGAAACGTCTTTCTTTTGTGATGACACTGGTATATCCTCCGAGGATCCGCCTCCTCACTCCAGTAACCTATTGACAAAGCAAACTCACCGGAGCAACAATTAAGTAGTAAACACTACAATCAAACATGACTGACTGAACTATTTTCCTTGAAAGAAAAAAGTATCACGTTAACTGAACTCCCCCTATTTATGCTAAACCTTGTTAGAACCACTGTCATGAGGCTGGTACTAATAAAGATGCAAAGTTGAAAAGAAACCCTGTTTCTCACAGAGATCTAGATGTGCAATTACCTCAAAGCACAGCTAGAGGGGGCAGGAGTGATCATACAGAAGCTAATGAGGCTAGGAGATGTAACCAGTTGCACCTGGGAATGAGCCCGGGAGATTCAAAGAGAAGATCCCTTTATAAGCAGAAGTTTAATTCTAGCAAAGCAGAGTGGGAGAGAAAAAGCCAAGCAGTAAGGAGCATGGCTGCAGAAAGGGAAGCAGCAGAACAAGGAGCAGAAGGACTTGGAGAAGGAACAAGGAGCACGGCTAAGGAAAGAAGGAGAGACCTGAAGGAAGGGATCCTCCTTGAGCAACCCCAAAGGAACGGCATTCACAGAAGTGGAGTTCAGAGGGGCCAAGCTACTAGAGCAGCTGTTCAGAGGGAGTCTGCTGGGGAAAGCAGTCAGGCTGGAGAGTGTGCCACTCCCTGCTCAAGCAACGTTCCTGAGTCCAAAGCTGTGTGACATATCCAGAATCAGAGAACCACGTTCGGAGGAAGACCTGCAGTCACTGGAACCTGCTGGTCACGTTTTACCAGGTACTCGAGGAAAAGGAGTTTCTAGCAAAGCTACTTTACCACTGAAGCATAGAGCTGAATCCATACCAGGTTTTGCTAAACTGCCAGGAAGCACAGCACTGCCCAGAAGCTACCGGCAGAAAAACTGTTGCAAAAGAGACGTTCTTGGGAGAGAAGGCTCCAGGGAGTCCAGCTACAGAAACTCAAGGTATGAAAGCTTTATTCCTCCTAAAGAATGCTTAACTCCTAGAAGCACTGCTAAAGCAAATACTCACTTTGTAAGAAGAAGAAAGAAACCAGAGTGGTTTCAAGAATTACCAAGAGAACTTAAAACCCAGTCTTATTGGAGGCAAGTTACCGGAGACAGTCCATGTAAAGCGGTAACAGCCAGGGACAGTATTTACTCCGAGGGGGAAAACAGTGTAGCAGAGCCTATGGAAATAGAAGATATAAATGCTAGTCCCATGCCTCAGGAAGAAGATATGGATTGTGGGTTGTGTATGGCTACTAGCCTAGAGTCTATTGCCACCATGTAAATAAGAAGAAAACTTGTTTAATTGTTTTGTTTGGAATGAACTGAATTCCTCCATTTTCCTTGGCACTAATTGTGAAGCTATTAACACTTAGTCCACCTGTTTATTACTGGAACCTTTTCAAACAAAGGACATTCTTTGATTTCCACTGTCTTAAAGAACCCTTGCACAGAGGGGAAATAAAAGCCTTGTTTTCCTACACTCTTGGCTGAATTATTATGTGCACACAAGGAGCTGAAAATAGATAAGACCAAACTCCATTTTTGGCCTTACATTACACCACGCTCCTTGAAAATAAATACATCGTGGAGCATGCCCTTACCGCCCTTGGCCACTAGGGGCTGCCACCACGACATAATTGCGTAGTTAGCAGGATTTGATTATCAACCTAAGACATACTGGAAAGAAAAGAAAAATTACCAGTACTAAGCTGAGGGAAAAAAAAGGAATACCCAGACCGGAGGAGAAGAAACCCCGGATCGGAGAGGAAACCCCTGACCGGAGGAAAAGAAAATCCTGATCGGAGGAAAACACGGACCGGATTCAAAGGAAATTTGGAAGGGAAGGCGAGGTTGCTGACTACAGTGGCAGAGTGCTACAACGCAGCGCAGCACCACCCTTGCTGAAAGTTGGAGTCAACACTTCTGCCAGGTAAACGGTAGAAGGGCATGACTTGATTTGGATACAAGTTAAAGTAAAGGGGAAATTAAAAAGAAAAAGAAACTAGTGTAGGGCTGATTCTGGTACAGCCGCACTTGGGTTTTCTTGTTTGTCTTTGTTTCCTAGGAAAACTCTCCGCCATGGATCAGCGAGAGATGTTCAACTGGATGGCTATGCAATTCAGCAAGCAAGGCGAACTGGCTGCGCAGACACAGCAGAATGCAATCCTGGCCATGCAGGAACAGCAGAAGCCAGTCTTGCAGATGCTGGAAACCTGGCTAGACCATCAGAACAAGGCACAGGAAGCAGCCGCTGGACATCCAAAGCAGAGCTCAGGACTGGGCAACTGTCCGGTAGGACTAGGGTCCTACGACTCGCTAACTTTGGGGAAGTTAGGGGTAAATGATGACGTGGATGACTTCCTGGACTCTTTTGAAAGAATAGCTCGTTCCGTAGGTTGGCTGGAAGAGCAGTGGTCCATTAGATTGGCAGTTTCCCTCACAGGATAGGCACTGTCAGCCTATAGGGCAATGCCCGCTTCGTTAGCGAACAATTATAGTGAGGTAACGAAGGCCATCAGGGATCGCCTGGGTCTGACTCCTCTCATCTATAATCATAAGCTACGTGCGGCACACCTTGAAGTAGGTGAAACGCCTAAAGCGTTAGGTTACAGGCTGAAGAGCTTAGCCGAGAAGTGGCTAAGGCCTAGTGAAAAAACCATTGAAACGCTGATGGATATGATAATCCTTGAGCAGTTCATGACTGCAGTACCTAGTAGTATACAGAGCTTCCTTATCCTACAGAATTGTCGCACTACTGCGGAGGCTATTGCCTTAACTGAAAGGTATTTAGAGGCCGAATTAGCCACCCAGCGTACTGGGGAAGGTGCAAAGATGGCATTCAAGCAGGCATCAGGAAGTCTCTCACAGTTTAAAACGCAAAACACGAAAAATGTTAAGAATATAGAGAAAAGTCACTCTAGGAGATGTTTTGGCTGTGAAAAAATGGGACATATTATGAATGAGTGCTGAGTACGTACTGCTCTCATGGGGGAGAACAAAGAAATGTTGTCTGAAGGATTTGTTCTTGATGTAACTGTACAAGGAGTAGCTGCCAAAGCTCTTCTTGACTCTGGCGTGGACCAGACGATGATTTCGCGCAAGCTCTGGTCTGTTATCAAAGAGCAAGCTGCGTCCGCCCCAGATCAACCAGAGGGCAGAGTCAAGATAAAATGGCTCTGGGACAGAGGGTGAAGCAGTTAGGTGCACAGGTGGTGTTCTCGTCAATCCTCCCTGTTGAGGGTAAAGGCCAAGGCAGAGAGGCTCGCATCCTGGAGATGAATGCATGGCTGCGTGGATGGTGTCATCGAGAGCATTTTGGTTTCCTAGACCATGGGATGCTGTTCCAAGGGTTGCAGAGCAGAGATGGCATCCATCTGTCCAAGAAAGGTCAACGCATCTTTGGTAGTAGACTGGCTAATCTACTGAAGAGAGCTTTAAACTAGATTCGTTGGGGATGGGTGAAGAAAGCCCCCAGGTAAGTGAAAGCCCCCAGGTAGGTGATACATTAAATACCTTTATGGAAATGGGTAACAGGGGTAACATATGGAAAGCAGTGTGTATTAATGCTCGTAGCATGGGAAATAAGATCCCTGAAGTTGAAGCTTTGGTGGGAGTGGCTGACTTGGATTTAGTGGCAGTTACAGAAACATAGTTCACAGAAAACCATGACTGGGATGTAACTATACCTGGCTATACTTTATTCAGAAAGGACAGGGTAGGAAGAAGGGGAGGAGGAATGGCACTATATGTAAAAACTACTATTAAAGCTTTGGAATTACAGAGCTTAAAAGGGAGAGAGGAGGCATTGTGGGTTAAAACTAGAAAGAGGGAAAGAGAAATCTATTTGCATTGGTGTGATATACAGACCTCCCTCACAAGAGGAAGAGGTGGACAGAGAGTTAATTGAAGACATACGCAGCATTGCTAGGAAAGGGGAAGTGCTACTGACAGGGCCGGCCCGTCCATTGAGCAAGAATGTTTTTTGCACAGGGCCCCGCGTTTCAGGGGGCCCCGCGCAAAGAACATTCTGCTTTTTTTTTTTATTACATTTAAAAACAAAAACCTGGCTCTAGCTGCTGCCGCTGCCGCGTCCGTCGCAGCAGCGGCAGAATGGCGTGTCCCCCGGGGCCCCTTCTCCTCTTCGAGCCCTCTGCAAGGGCTTTCAGATTCGCGAAGGGAGAGTTGTGCTCCCTCGCGTCTCTGTAAAGCCCGCAGGGGCTAATGGGAAATTTCCCATCAGCCCCTTTAGACGCGAGGGGCTGATGGGAAATTTCCCATTAGCCCCTGCGGGCTTTACAGAGACGCGAGGGAGCACTCTCCCTTCGCGAATCTGAAAGCCCTTGCAGAGGGCTCGACGTGGAGAGGGGGCCCCGCGGGACACGCCATTCTGCCGCTGCTGCGACGGACGCGGCAGCAGCTAGAGCCAGGTTTTTGTTTTTAAATTTGCCGGAAGGGAAGGGAAGGGAAGGGAAGGGGGGGCTGATGGAGGCTGTCTGGAAATGGGGTGATGGGGGTTAGGACTGGAAATGTGCAAGGGGGGGGGTAGGACTGGAAATGTGCAAGGGGGGGGTTGGGACTGGAAATGGGCTGGGACTGATGGAGGCTGACTTGAAATGGGCTGGGGGGGGGGGGTTAGGACTGGAAATGGGCTGGGGCTGATGGAGGCTGACTGGAAATGGGCTGGGAGGGGTTAGGACTGGAAATGGGCTGGGGGGGTTAAGACTGCTAATGGGCTGGGGCTGATGGAGGCTGACTGGAAATGGGCTGGGGGGGTTAAGACTGGTAATGGGCTGGGGGGGTTAAGACTGGTAATGGGCTGGGGGTTGATGGAGGCTGACTGGAAATGGGGTGATGGGGGGTTAGGACTGGAAATGGGCTGGGGGGGGTTAAGACTGGTAATGGGCTGTGGGCTGATGGGGGCTGTCTGGAAATAGGGTGATGGGGGTTAGGATTGCTAATGGGCTATGGGGGGGGGTTAGGACTGCTAATGGGCTATGGGGGCGCTAGGACAGGAAAAGGGCTGATGGGGAGGGGTTAGGACTTGAGGTGGGCTGATGTGGTTAGGACTAGTAATGGGCTGTGGGCTGATGGGGGGGGGTTAGGACTGGCAATGGGCTATGGGGGGCTGACTGGAAATGGGCTGATGGGGTTAAGACTGGAAGTGGGCTGATGGGGGGTTAGGACTGGTAATGGGTTATAGGGGGGGGCTTAAACTGAAAATGGGTTGATGGGGGGCTAGGACTGGCCGTGGGCTGGGGGATTGCTATGACTGGAAATGGACTGAGTGGACGGGGAGGCTTGAACTGCAAATAGCTGATGGGGAGGGAGCTTGGAATGGAAATGGGCTGTGAGGGAAGGGAGCTAGAACTGAAAATGGGCTGATGGAGCAGCTAGGATAGGACTGGAAATGGGCTGTTGGGGGGAGCTAAGATTGGAAATGGGCTGTGGTGGGGGCTTGAATTGAAATGGACTCATGGAGGGGCTAGAACTGGAAGTAGGCTCATGGGGGGGCTTGGACTGGAATTGGGCTGAGTGGAGGGGAGCTAGGATTTGACATGGGCTGATGGTGGGGCTAGGAAATGACTAGAAATGGGTTGATGGGGGGCTAGGATTGGAAATGAGCTGATGAAGGGACTCAGACTGAAAATGGATGGGGGAGCTAGGACTGGAAATGGGTTGATGGGGGGCTAGGACTGGAAATGGGCTGATGCAGGGACTAGAAGGGAATGGATGCTGGGTGAGACTGGAACTAGAAGGGAGCTGATGTTGGGGGAGGATTAGAATGGGATGGGGCTGGGAGAGTAAAATGGAGAGGGGAAAAATATTTTGTGTGGGAGGGATGAAAAATCTACAATTGGCCGGGTATTGGGAGAGTAAGTGGGGATTGAGGATGGAGGGGTAAAATTTGTGTGGATGAAATAAGAATGAGGAAAGAGCAAAAGGATAAAGATTAGTATGTTAAAGCAGATGTAGAGAGAGGATGGAAAGAAAACTAGAAGAGAGAAGAAAGGACAAATGGACAGCAGACGATGGAGAGTTAGCAGAAAACATGAAGAAACCAGAAGAAAGTGGCTGGAGCAATTGCAACTGAAAAAAAATGCACAAAAGGTAGAAATATATCTCTTTATTTTGAATTTATTAACTGGAATATGAAAGTTCTGGGAAATGTGCATCATTAACGTCTGCGCTTTGTTTGGTACAAGAGGAAATTGATTTATAGTTTTATTTCTACAGTGTTGTTGTACATTCCAAGTTTGGCTTTTGGGGTTCCCAGTTTAAATTATTGCCTTCCTGTTTCTAAATTGCGATTCCTTGTTTGGTGATGGTCTATGTTCTGCATGTGTAACTGAGCTGAGGTATTCTGTTTATGTAATTCCTATTTGACATTGCCACTTGTTCTCTTTCCCCAGTATTCTCTGAAATGTACTGGTTTAATATTTGCAGTGTTTCCTTTTGATAGGTAGGGACTGGTGCTTTGTGAGTCCTGGTAATGCTGTCAGGATACAGCGGGTTTGCTATGGGTTCTAAATGGGCAGCGTTTGTAGTAGTTCCTAATGTGCCTGGCGGTTGGCACTGGATTATAGTAATGTAGAAATCTTTTAGTCTTTCTTTATCCATACACTCATTAAGAGACATGTTTACTAAAAGTTAGTGTATGGTAACATTATGCAAATATTTATGCAAATAAGGCCACTTATGCAAATGAGGCCCCGCACCGAGTCTCCGCACATGGCCCCGCACCCCCCTTGGGCCGCCCCTGGGGGTGCGGGGGCCATGTGCGGAGACTCAGTGCAGGGCCTCATTTGCATAAGGGACCTCATTTGCATCAACATTTGCATAATGTTACCATACACTAACTTTTAGTAAACATGCCTCTTAATGAGTGTATGGATAAAGAAAGACTAAAAGATTTCTACATTACTATAATCCAGTACCAACCGCCAGACACATTAGGAACTACTACAAACACTGCCCATTTAGAACCCATAGCAAACCCGCCGTATCGTAACAGCACTACCAGGACTCACAAAGCACCATACCCTACCTATCAAAAGGCAACACTACAAATATTAAACCAATACATTTCAGAGAATAACAATACATGACCTACTGGGGAAAGAGAACAAGTGGCAATGTCAAATAGGAATTACATAAACAGAATACCTCAGCTCAGTTACACATGCAGAACATAGACCATCACCAATGGTCATCAAAATTTAGAAATAGGAAGACAATAATTATACTGGGAACCCCAAAAGCCAAACTTGGAATGTACAACAACACTGTAGAAATAAAACTATAAATTAATTTCCTCTTATACTAAACAAAGCACAGACGTTAATGATGCACATTTCCCAGAGCTGACATATTCCAGTTAATAAATTCAAAATAAAGAGATATTTTTCTACCTTTTGTGCATTTTTTGTTCAGCTGCAATTGCTCCAGCCACTTTCTTCTGGTTTCTTCGTGGATTCTGCTAACTCTCCATCATCTGCTGTCCATTTGTCCTTTCTTCTCTCTTCTAGTTTTTTTCCATTCTCTCTCTACATCTGCTTTAACATACTAATCTTTCTCCTTTTGCTCTTTCCTCATTCCTATTTCATCCACTCAAATTTTACCCCTCCATCCTCAATCCCCACTTACTCTCCCAATAACCGGCCAATTGTAGATTTGTCTTCCCTCCCACACAAAATATTTTTTCCCTCTCCATTTCACTCTCCCAGCTTCATCCCATTCTAATCCTCCCCCAACATCAGCTCCCTTCTAGTTCCCACCCCACCCAGCATCCGCTCCCTTCTAGTCCCTGAATCAGCCCATTTCCAGTCCTAGCCCCCCATAAGCCCATTTCCAATCCTATCCTAGCCCCACCATCAGCCCATTTCCAGTCCTAGCTTCCCCATCCATTTCCAGTCATACCCAAGTCCCTCCATCAGCTCATTTCCAATCCCAGCCCCCCATCAGCCCATTTCTAGTCCTTTCCTAGGCCCACCATCAGCCCATGTCAAATCCTAGCTCCCCTCCACTCAGCCCATTTCCAATCCAAGACCCCCATGAGACTACTTCCAGTTCTAGCCCCTCCATGAGTCCATTTCAATCCAAGCCCCCACCACAGCCCATTTCCAATCTTAGCACACCCTCAACAGCCCATTTCCAGTCCTATCCTAGCCCCTCTATCATCCCATTTCCTGTACTAGCCCCCCCCCCACTCAGCCCATTTCCAGTCCTAGCTCCCTCCCCTCACAGCCCATTTCCATTCCAAGCCCCCCTCCCCATCAGCTATTTGCAGTTCAAGCCCCCCTTCCACTCAGCCCATTTCCATTCCAAGCCCCGTCCCCATCAGCTATTTGCAATTCAAGCCCCCTTCCACTCAGCCCATTTCGTCCTAGCAACCCCCCAGCCCATTACCAATCCTAGCCCCCCCATAACCCATTACCAGTCCTAAGCCCCCATAAGCCCACTTCCAGTCCTAACCCCCCATCAGCCCACTTCCAGTCCTAACCCCCACATCAGCCTATTTCCAGTCTTATCCCCCCCATAGCCCATTATCAGTCCTAACCCCCCATCAGCCCATTTCCAGTCCTAGCCCCCCCATAGCCCATTACCAGTCCTAACCCCCCCATCAGCCCATTTCCAGTGCTAGCCCCCCCCACAGCCCATTTCCAGTCCTTACCCCCCCATCAGCACATTTCCAGTCTTAGCACCCACATAGCCCATTACCAGTCCTAAACCCCCATCAGCCCATTTCCAGTCATAGCCCCCCCATAGCCCATTACTAGTCCTACCTCCCTTCAGCCCATTTCCAGTCATAGCTCCCCCCCCCCATAGCCCATTATTAGCCCTACCCCCCATCAGCCCATTTCCAGTCCTAGCCCCCCCATAGCCTATTACTAGTCCTAACCCCCCATAAGCCCATTTCCAGTCCTAGCCCCCCAATAGCCCATTACCAGTCATAACCCCCCACCCCCATTTCCAGTCCTAGCTCCCCCAACCCATTACTAGTCCTAACCCCCCCCCATCATCCCATTTCCGGTCTTTGCCCCCCCCCCCTATAGCCCATTACCAGTCCTAACCCCCATCAGCCCATTTCCAGTCCTAACCCCCCCATCAGCCCATTTCCAGTCCTAGCCCCCCATGGCCCATTACTAGTCCTACCCCCCCCCCATCAGACCATTTCTAGTCTTAGCCCCCCCATAGCCCATTACCAGTCCTAGCCACCCATCAGCCCATTTACAGTCCTAGCCCCCCCCCACAGCTCATTACTAGTCCTAACCCCCCCATCAGTCCATTTTCAGTCTTAGCCCCCCATAGCCCATTACCAGTCCTAACCACCCATCAGCCCATTTCCAGTCCTAACCCCTCCATCAGGACATTGGCAGTCGTCTCACCCCCATAGCCCATTTCTAGTCCTACCCCCTTCAGCCGTTCCAGTCCTAGCCCCCCATAGCCCATTACTAGTCCTAACCCCCCTTCAGCCCATTTCCAGTCCTAGCCCCCCCATAGCCCATTACCAGTCCTACCCCCTTCAGCCCATTTCCAGTCCTAGCCCCCCCATAGCCCATTACTATTCTTAACCCCCCATAAGCACATTTCGAGTCCTATCCCCCCCATAGCACATTACCAGTCCTAACCCCCCCCATTTCCAGTCCTAGCCCCCCAGCCCATTACTAGTCCTAGCCCCCTCATCATCCCATTTACAGTCTTAGCCCCCCATAGACCTTTAACAGTCCTAACCCCCATCAGCCCATTTCCAGTCCTAACCCCCCCCCCCATCAGCCCATTTCCAGTCGTAGCACCCCCATAGCCCATTACCAGACCTACCCCCCCTTTTCCAGTCCTAGCCCCCCACCCCACAGCCCATTTCTTGTCCTAACCCCCCATCATCCCATTTCTGGTCTTAGCCCCCCCATAGCCCATTACCAGTCCTAACCCCCCATCGGCACATTTCCAGTCTTAGCACCCACATAGCCCATTACCAGTCCTAACCCCCCCATCATCCCATTTCCATTCCTAGCCCCCCATAGCCCATTACAAGTCATAACTCCCCCCATCAGCCCATTTCCAGTCCTAGCCCCCCCCCCCCATAGCCCATTACGAGTCCTAACCCCCCCATCAGCCCATTTCCAGTCCTAGCCCCCCATATAGCCCACCTCTAGTCCTAACCCCCCCATCAGCCCACTTCCAGTCTTAGCCCCCCCACCCCCATAGCCCATTATCAGTGCTAACCCCCCACCTCCCATCAGCCCAGGTAGATTAAAAAACAAACAAACCGGCTGCTGCCGCTGCCATGGGCGCTGCCACTGCCGCCATGGCAGCGGCAGAATCAAGCATCCTGCAGGGCCCCCCCCCCCCCCTGCCTGGCAGAGCCCTCTCTGCAGCATCAGCTCCCAAAGTGTAGGCTTTCAGAACTGCGAAGGGAGACCTTCCCTTTCTCGCGGCTCCGTTTAAGTCCAACTCAGTCAGAGTTCACCTTAGTGCCTTGGCGGCACACCACTTCCCAGTGGAAGGAAAGCTTCTTTCTGCACATCCTTTGGTGTCCAGGTTTCTAAGAGGCCTACTTCTGCTGAAGCCCCCGGTTCGCCCTCTGGCAACCGAATGGGATTTGAATGTGGTCTTGGGACAGCTTACTCGGCCACCTTTCGAGCCGATGGCAACCTGCCATCTATGCTACCTTTCTTGGAAGGTAGTTTTCTTGGTGGCACTCACATCAGCCCGACGAGTGAGTGAGCTTCAAGCCCTGATATCTGAGAGGCCTTACACAAGGTTCTATAGGAACTGGGCGGTGCTCCACACACACGCAAAGTTCCTTCCGAAAGTGGTCTCTTCATTCCACCTCAACCAGAAGGTGGTACTACCTACCTTCTTTCCCAGGCTGAATGCCAGTCAGGCAGAGACAGTTCTGCATACCCTGAATTGTAAGAGGGCGTTAGCCTTCTACATTGAGCGTACACTGGCCCATAGAAGAGCCTCTCAGCTCTTCGTATCTTATGACCCCCAGTAAGCTGGGGATGGCCGTCTCCAAGCGTACGCTGTCCACCTGGGTGGTGGACTGTATTGCCTGGGCATAAAGGGCGGCTGAGCTTCCGTTGCAGGGTCGTGTTATGGCCCATCGGGTCAGGGCTATGGCGGCATCAGTGGCTCATTTCTGTTCTGTTCCACTGGCAGACATCTGCTGGGCCGCCACCTTGTCTTTGGGTCAGACTTTTGCAACCCATTACTGCCTGGTAGGGAGTCCCAACGGGACTGTGCTTTCGGCCAGGCTGTACTGTGTAACCTTTTTGAGGTCTAGGCAACTCCTACCCTCCAACCCTTTGGTGTCAGGCTGCCAGAGTGTTACTCTCTCAGTTAGATTCCTATTATGGCTGCTTGCGGCTCTCGTAGAGGGTGCCTATTTTTCAGCTATGGGTTCTCGGTAGCCTATAGATGGGGAGTCCCATATGTGAGGACTGACTTCCTGCTTGTTCCTGGAGAAAACGTAGTTACTCACCTGTAGCAGGTGTTCTCAAGGGACAGCAGCAATCAGTCCTCATGACCCTCCCTCCTCCCCTTGGAGTTTCAGTCCTATTATTATTATTTTGTTCTTTTGCCGTCTTATAGTTATGTCATTTGACCGAGCAAGATGGCAACCTTGGGTGGAAAGGGGACCACGCACGTGTGATCCAATTCCGAAAGGTTTTCTTAGAAAGCTGGGGATTTGCTCCACACGAGGGTTCCATCAGCGCCAACATCACCCATATGTGAGGACTGATTCCTGCTGTCCCTGGAGAACACCTGCTACAGGTGAGTAACTATGTTTTCTTAGATGTAAATTCTACTGTGAAAACTAGTGAATAAATCATATAGCTTTCTTAATGGTTTCTTGTATGGACACCTAGTGACTGAACCCAGACCTTAATTTTTGGACAGAAAAGAAGTAGAACTGTGGGTGGAGCCAGCGCCAGAAGTGACCTATGAGGACGGGGCCAGGACCAGGACCAGAAGTTTTTACACTCTAGTTTGTTCCCGGTTTTTCATTTTGATGTTTTATTGCTTTATATTGCATCAGCTGAACTATATATTTCCTCTCATGTAGACAGAGTTAATAAAACTTGGCCAAGTTGGGTCTTCAATAAAGTGTATTACAGAAGACCTTTCTACCGAACTATAAGAAATGCACATTTTCAAAACTGGCATTTCATTCTCTAAAAACTGACACTCTTTTGTACTTTTGTTATCTGATCATTTTGTTTCTCTAGTTGGCTCCATTTTAACAAGTGAAAATTCAAGTGACTTCCTCCTCCCTCCACTCATCTAAAGCAGGAAGCAGCAGCAAGATTAGTGGGAACAGGAGCAGCAGTCAGCCCAGGGTCCCTTGTGTCAGTGTGCAGTGTGTGCTCACAGACCCCAGTACACAGCATGAGTTTCCAGTATAACAGGAGCGGACAGGGGTCCATGAATGTTCACTGGCCCATAGGCCACATGCTGACTGGTGACTTGGCATAGGTCACAATGAAAGTCCAGGGAGATGCTTCTTCTGACCCTATCCACTGATGATGTGACCACATTTGGGGTCCCAACCCCAAGTTTGATAACCACTGTTCTAAGTCCTTCTCCAGGATCTAATTTCCATTTTCTGTTTCTTCACACTGTCTTCGTCCTTTACTTCTCTATATAACCTTCCGACACTGAGCCTTCTGTTTTATCTTTTTTTCTTTGTTTCTCTCATCTGACTTTTTCTCATCTGTAATTGATTCATTCCGATCCTCCCTCTCCCTCCTTTAATCTTCACTCTTCCTCTTTTCACCTTTCATCTTCTTACCAGCTTTCCATTTCCCAACCTTATTTCCCCAGTCCTTCCATTCAACGCCTGTCTCATTCCTTCGCCAGTCTCCTATGTCTCCCATCTTCAACCCACTTTCTAGTCCATATTTCCTCCTTCTGTATACTTCTCCTCCCCAGCCTCATCTACCACCTTTTGCTTCTCATTCCCTAATCAGCCCCAGCTCATTCCCTAGCACATATCCTCTCTCCACCTCCAGGCCCTTTATTATGTATTCCCCAGAAACCAGGTTTCACTTTCCACTTTCACCTCCTCCATTTTTTTACTCTCTCTGACCACCTTCAAGGAAGACCTGTCTCTTCTTATTTATTTATTTATTTATTTTATTTAACCATTTTTATACCGCCTTATCTTATAATCAAGACGGTTTACATTGTAACTTCAATTTTTACATAGAACCTGTGAAATACAGTTAACAATTTAAACCATTACTGGACAACTTTCATAGCATGCAAAGGGAGGGGGGGGGGACCCGGAGTGCTAAAATATAACTTATGTACAAGATAACGTATATGCAAATGGTCATGTGGAGTGGGCACAGGATCCGAGTAATGCTGTGGAGTTAGGGGTGTTCATTGAAGTACTCGATGAAGAGGAGGGTCTTGAGCTGTTTCCGAAAGTCCTTTAAGTCTGATGTTGTTCTTGGTTTTTCTGGGAGAGAGTTCTAGATGGAGGAGGTGGCAAGTGAGAGGGTCCTCTTCACAGTAAACCTTTTGGCCTTTGCGAACAGGTTGGGTGTAGGTATGGTGTTAATGTTACTGCTTCTCTAAGGCCTGTTTTTGAGTTTGGTACAGATAAGGTCCTGCAAAATTCTGACTGTTATGTTGTTTTTGATTTTGAAGATGGTAAGGGCTGATTTATACTTAGCTCATGAAGTAATGGCTCCCACCCACTGCATAGCCCTCTGTCCTTTTCAGCCATCCCCAATCCCTCCCCAAACCTGTCAAGGCTCTTCAAACCTTCTCTCCTCCCCATATTTCTGCACATGGTCTCACAGCTCTACTGATACCCCTCACCCAATGACCTTTCTCCCACTGCCCTTCTAATCTCTGGTCTATTTCTTAGTCACCAGACTCCCAAATATCACTCCAGGTAACCCCAAGTCCCCACTCTTCCACCCTACCAATACCTGAGTTCTCACTTAAATCCCACCGAAGCCCTGAATCCTACTACTTCTGCTACTACTGAGCATTTGTATAGCACTACAAGATGAATCACCATGTACACACTCAATATCTAGCCTATGTTAAAGGTCTTTCTTCTGTTGTTGTCATGCAATCTTAAATTCTCCACCTAAGCCCAAGTCCCTGTTCGCCCACATCCCCAAGTAGCTAGTGCCCACCCATCTACCTCATTCTCCAATACACAATAATCCTTCCTTTCCTCCTCCTCATTGCAACATCTGATATTATACCCCTCCTTCTCAACTTCATCCTGGTTATGACTTTGCTTTTTCCCCAACCCCCACAATATCTGTCTTCTTCTCCCTTCTCAATCTCTAAGCATCTCCTTAATTTTCACACTCTGACCTCAGCCTTTGCTGACATTAGCCTCCTTTCAGTATCAGGCCCCCCCAGCACTAAAATTAGCCCCCACCCAGGAGCAGTCCCCTCTCCACCATAAGCCCATTTCCTGTCCCAGTCCCAGTCCCAGACCCAACATCAGCTCATTTATATATCCCTAGTTCCTGCCGGGACTGACTCGAAGGCACACATTGCATTGCATTGCAGTTCCCGCCACCAGCTCTAGCAGCAGCCCATTTCTAATCACCAGTACCCCCAGCCCCAGTATCAGCCCATTTCTAGTCACCAGTCTCCTCAGCCCCTGTATCAGCCCATTTATAAATCTCCAGCCCCAGTATCTGCCCATTTTTAATTCCCAGTCCCCCAAGCCTCAAATTCAGCCCATTTATATATCCCCAGCTCTCCACTCCCAGTACCTGCCCATTTTTAATCCCCTGACCCACCAGCACTAGTATCAGCCCATTTCTAGACCCAGTCCCCTTCCAACCTCAGTATCAGCCCATTTCCAGTCACAGCCCACCTCCCAGGATTGTTGTTGTTGTTAAGTGTCAACTCATGGTGATTCTCTGGATAGTTGACCTGAACTGTGTTCGGACTTCAATCAGATGGCTCATTGTTGATAGAGTGGTATCCATAGCTGCTGTTATTGCATCAGTTCATCTCATTGTCGGCCTTCCTCTTCTGTGGTGACCTTCTACCTTGCCAATCATTATATCTTTCTCCAATGATCTCTTTCTTTGTATGATGTCTGAAGTATGAAAGTCAAACTCTTGTCATCTGAGCTTCTAAGGAAAGCTAAGGTTTGATCTCCTCTAGTACTGACTGGATTGTTCTTTGGGCAGTTCATGATATACCCAGTATTCGTCGCCAGCATCATAATTCAAAGGCATCAAGTTTCTTCTCAGCATTAGTCCAAGTCCCAGTCCTCTCCAGTCTCCACCACCATCAGCCCATTCCAGTGCCCCAGCCCCTCCCTCACCCATCATCAGCCCCCTAGTCCCATCTCCTCCATCAGCTCTGCATCTAACCTCCTTCCCCTCACATCACACCAAACAGTTACTTCCTCTTCCTGCAGCCATCGTGGGAGCATTGGTTTCTTCCTGTGGCTCCGCTGCACTGAAGAGCCTGGTCTGCGGTACTTTTATCAATGTCACGTACAGGGCTGCTTCAGTGCAGCATAGCTATGGGAGCAAACAAAAATACTCCCCAGTTGTTTTAAACATATATACAGCTGCGGCATTCCGGCACTTCTTGAGCTGCGAAGTGATTCGTGCACTGCCGTATTAATGCTTAACAGTCGCGGGAGTATATTGTCGTTTGCTCCTGCAGATGTGCTGCACTGAAGAAGCCCAGCTGGTGACATTTTCATGAAAAGCTTTATTAAAAATACTGCGGGCCGGGCTGCTTTAGTACAGCAGAGCTGCAGGAAGACATGAAAATGCTCCCGTGGCTACACGATTACTTCCTGGGCTTAAGAAGTGCCTGAACGCCGTTGCACCCAGTTCCAGCTCAGATTAAGCCCTGACAGAACCATGTAGTTGTCAGATGTACTGCTTTCTAGTGGTAGAGCAATTCCTGTTGCCTTGATACAGTGGCTTCCTGAGTTTAAACTGTAAATCCGTCTTTTATTATTTTATTATTCTTTCCTAATTAATGGAATGTGTGGGAATGGCTCCATTTCAACTACCTTTCCCCTCTCTCCTCCAGATCAGAGACAACAAATATACTCCCCCCCCCCCCCGACACACACACATACAAGCATATACATACGTGCACATAAAGACACAAATACACACTCATTGGGGCTGGAAAAAGTTCCATATGCCATTTTCCACATGCATTCCCCAGTAGTTCAGGGCTGGCGCAACCATTAGGCAAACTAGGCAGTCATCTGGAGAAGCAGCTTTTTGAAGGGGGCAAAGAGCAGCCACAGTTAAAGCCAAACACTGGATCCTAAGACCACACAAACCTGAAGACTCAGCAGTGCTTACTTTCCCCCACAGGAAGAATGGGCAACTTGTAAATAGTTCATTTGTCCTTGTAAGTGGCTTTTGGAAATTTCCTACATTATGTATATTATTTACATAATAAAGTGAAATATTTCAGTGTATGATATCCAAATATGCATTTTATAGGATTTTCTGGGAGGGATGGTATTGGATCGATTATGATTGAGTTTCATTATCAGAATCTTGGGGGCTGGGGCTGGGGGTCTAAAAGCTAAGTGTGAGGGGGCACAAGGCTGTAGGTTTGCCCAGCTCATCTATTATCCTTGCACTGGCCTTGCACTGGATACTATTGGTATTGACGTCTGTGTGTCACACTCTCTCTCTCGCTGTATGCGTGTGTCTTACTGCCTCTCTATGTGTGCTTGTGCATATGTATGTGTGAGAGGGAGAAGGATTGTGTGAACTTGGAGCCTGATCTTCAAAAGGCATTTACAATATGGATATTCAACAGCACTTATAGGGTTAGTGCCATTGAAAATCCCCTTCTAACACCGTACACGTCCCGATGCTGTGTGGTTAGCATTGGGGCGTGTTGGGGGCATTCCGGAACGGAGTCGAGGTGGAGGCTGTCGCTAATCAGGTAGTGGCGATATTGCACGCTGCCTGGTTAGCGATCTGTGCATAAAGGTTAGGCGAGGAAACCCTTCACCTATCGTTAAGGCACAGGAGCTAATTGGACAGCATGCAATATTGCCGTTGCCTGGTTAGCTACTGCGGCTTCTGACATGTGTGGCGATCCCCAGGTGTTCAATTCCGGGGCCACATTTGATCACGGCATTGAATATCTGGGGTTAAGGATCGGTGGGCAGGGCTATGTGCCATAGCAGCGCATAGCCTGCCCAACTGAATATAGGGGTCCCTAAGTGCTCATTCCATCCCAGACGTCCAGCCCCTCTATACGTCCGGTCTAAGCCGGACATATAGAGGGGTTCATGGTTCTGATCCTGTGTGGCACGTCTAGCCCCGCGGGATCAGAATTGCGATCAGTCATGTATGTGCAGGCTGGGACTGCAATTCAGTCTGGCCTGCATGTACATAAGAAGCCCGACTACCTCAGTCAGGGCTTTTAAATGGAGCCGCAGAGCCATGGCATCCGCTTGCACTGGCATTGCAACTCCATTTAAAAGCCACGATGCCAGCCACCAGAAAAAAAGGCTTATTCCCTGCAGTTCGACCCCCAATCTGACCACCTAAGGCCACGGTCGGGCTGTGGGGAATGTTCTCCGCCCCATCTGCACCCTGGCATTAAAAAAACACATGTCTAGGGAAGTTATTCCACCTTGGAGGTGGAATAACTTCCCCGCACATGTCGCCGGCCCTGGACTTACAGGGCTGACATTAGAATTGGCCCTGTATGTCCAAGACCGGCAACCACCAACTGCCCGCCCAGAATAGGCTCCTGAGCTGCCCCTTCTCCACCTCCATCTAACTTCCTCACACAACCGGCAGGGAGATAAGATGCCGGCAGGGGAAGGCACAAATAGCGGGGATGGTCATCCTATCCCCGCTATTTGTGGCTCAGAATAATCCCCTAGTGTACAGCAGTGCAGCTGATAAGTGGGATGAGTGTGTGCATGTACGAGAGAGAGAGAGAAAGAGGGAGAGAGAGAGAGAGTTTAGTGCACAGTAGTGATGCTCCAGTCTGTCTGTGTGCACCGAGAGAAAGAGAGATAGCAGCAGGATGTGTGAGGTTAGTGAGAAGAGGTGCAGCAGATCTTTAATATGTGAGTGTTTGTGTGCGTGTGTGTATTTGAGAGAGAGACATACAGAGATCATTATACAGGGTGCAGCAGGTCTGTGGTGTGTGTGTGGGTGTGAGGTTAGTGTATAGAGATGCAGTGGAGCCTATGCACGGTGTCTCTCGCTGCACACAGGTACAGTCCTTCGTCTTCCTCCTTCACATCGGTCAGTTGCAGCTGCACATGCTGGTTGCTGAATCTCCAAGACTGGATCCGCGATTTCAGCTCTGGCGGAACCTCCTCTGCCTGCTTTTCCTCACTGTTGTAATAATAGAAAGTCCCGAGGGGCCTCAGCTCGGTTCCGTTCTGCCCTGGCCCCGGCAGCTGTCGGTACCAGAAGAAGCTGTAGTCATTTTGATTCACAGTGCAGTTCATGCTGAGAGTTTCCCCTCTTCTAACACTGGCGATGGGGGTTGGAACCTGAGACACACTGACCATCACCTGGGGATGTCCAACTGCAGGAAGAAAGAAATAAAAGGGGAGAAACCCCATCAATAAATAACAAAAGCTCAAGAAAATTCAGAAAACCAAGTACAAATCCCCTCAGCAGCAACCCAAGCAGGGGAACTGAAGTGAGAGGAGCCGGGGTCTTACTCTAGGACAGGGATGAGGGACATGGATTTAGCTCCCGCTTATCTCAGAGGTGCAAGACGAGTTACATTCAGCTCCAGCATGTATTTCCCTGTCCCCAAGGGCTTATGATAAGTTTGCATGTGAGGCAATGGAGCCTGACTGCAGGGGAGGGAAGGGGCTGCTGATGTTGGCATCCTGGATTGCTGCAGAAGCAGGAGGTCTGGATCCCTCTCATGTCCCTGCTCCTGAGACCCTTACCTTGAGCTCTGAGCAGGAGAAGCAGCAGGAGGGGAAGGCCGAGGAGTCCCATCGTCTCTGTAGGGCAGCTGAGGAACTGCTGTCTCTCTCCCGTCCGCCTCCTCTTTACTTGAGAAGATGCTGCTGTCAGTCCTCTCTCTCTCTTCCAGTGCCCTCTTCCCTGTGTCTGTCTGCCTCTAGCGCAGTGTCTCTCTTGACGACCCTTCTGTTTCTCAGTGCCTCCTGTCCCTCTCTGTCTCTTTCAGCTTCTCTCTGTGTTTCTCTCTAGCTGTCTCTTAAGGGCCCACTGTGTGTCTCAGTCTCTCTCTAGACGTGTCTCTGTCTCTCCTTCTCTGCTGATCTTTCAGGCCCCTCCTCTGTCTCTCTCTGAGTAATCCCTGTCTTACTGCTTAGTTCTCAGTATCCCTCGCTCTCTCTCTCAGTGCTCCTCACTGTCTCTCAGAGACCTCACCCATGTTTCTCTCTCTCTCTCTCTCTTCCTAACAGTTCGTTTATGGCTTTTGACCGCAGCTGCACCTGTTCTATCTTCCTGACTAAAAATAAGCAGCCTAGTCTCAACCTGCACCAATTACAGCTGCTCTGTGTGGCCTGGGGGCTGGAGAAGGAAGGAAATTGGGCTGGGGAGGGGGAGTAGAGGGTGGTTATTGTCTTGTGTCTGCCTTTCTTTCTACCTAAATGCATTTATCTACTTTATACCCTGTTTGTAAAGAGCTTTACAATAAAAAAAAGAACTATGAAGCATAAACCTAAGAGCTAAAAGGGAAAAGCAGGTGGGGGGGGGGGGGTTTGGGGAGAGGGGAGAAGCAGCCCAGAGAAGGCTAAATGTGGAGAAGGGCTGAGAGTAAAGACAGTTTCCTCCTCCTGCCTCTCTTTCCCTCACCCAGATCCTGCCCCGGCCTGGCAGTCTCCAGGGTCGGTGTTACCAGCAGCTCTCCGCACAATGTCTTACAGGAGAGGCAGGAGAAAAACAATTCATTGGAGATTTGTGATAAAGTATTCCAAACTAAAAGTTCGAGTGGTACCTAGTGAAGAAGCACCTTTAGTTTTGTTAAAGGGGGGCTAGCTCTTTCCTTTTCTATTACTTCCTGCTCCTGGATTCACCTTTTAAGGGTGCAGCTGAGCCCAGGGCTGGAATCCCATGGAAAAGACCCTCGCAGCTGGGAAGACATTTGGCCTCCTCTGGTACCCAGAGAGGGGAGACTGAGTGTGTCCACTAAGGATAGAGGCACTTCTCCCATCCAGAGGGCTCATCCCCGAGTCCACCCCTTCTTCACACACCTTCCTATTGCTGCTCCTCCTCCTGGGTTGAGGTAAATTCCTGGGCCCAGTGACAGTGGTCATCCTGGTGGCTGTAGTCCCTCCCTCAAAGTTCCCTTTTAGCAACACCTAGCAAGGCGGCTGCAGTTCCCCTTTGGATTTAGTAGTAAGTAGCAAGGTGACTGCTGTTTCCCTCCATATGTGGCATTAGGTAGCCCATTTCCTGCAACCCCCTTCCTGCTTGTGTAACAGTAGCAGCCTGTGACTGCTCTAATCCTACTCTGCCCATATGACACACGTGATCTGTGGCTGCAGTGTCCTTTCCTGCCCGTGTGACTGTAGGGGGAAGGGACGGTGGCTGCAGCCCCTCTCCCCGTGTTCATGGGATATTACGTAGCCCAATGGCCGCGTCCCACCTTCCTGCCCATGTGAAGCTTGCTAGCTTGCTGTCTGCAGTCCCCCTCCTTTGCTGTCTGGTTTTCAGCAGCTGTAGGTTTTTCTGTGGCGCTTCCTATGGTTTCCATCCTCAGCAGCGAGCTCTTGACTTCCTTGCCTTGCATTTTGCACAGTGCATTAGCTTTTGCACCTCCAGCAGCCTCCCACATACTCCTGCCTCAGAACGCAGAAAACAATCCACACTTCACCCTCAGCAAACTTAAAAGTTTATTTAACAAAATAATTATTTGAAACAATCTACCAAAGGTGTGCTCATTAGGGAAGGAAATAATTTGAATTTAGCTCCTTTTTCAGTATTGATATATTAGTATTTATATATATTTTAGTTCACACCTTTCCAGTAGTAGCTCAAGTCTCGAGACTTTGGCCGAGCCGTGAACTGCTGCTAGGCCTGCATTCCATGTGGCAAACTTAGAAGACTGGAGCAGCGCAGCAAACATGATAAAATAAGTTTGCTAAGCTGTTGCTGCCACTTCCTCTCCCCCACTGTGCGAAGTGGGGGGGGGGGGGCCAC
Source organism: Ichthyophis bannanicus (assembly GCA_033557465.1). Taxonomy (NCBI): domain Eukaryota; kingdom Metazoa; phylum Chordata; class Amphibia; order Gymnophiona; family Ichthyophiidae; genus Ichthyophis; species Ichthyophis bannanicus. The sequence continues at coordinate 99,255,816 of CM066043.1, read as the reverse complement.
CTGAAGGGCTACGACAAATGTTGCTTGAGGGCCCCTTATTGTAACTTATGCCACTGATGAGAACCATTACAGAGCTGATACTCCTTATGACCTTTGGCAAGTCACCTCACTGTCCCTTCACTCACTTACAAACGCAGGGGCCCCTTCACTAAGTGCCGCTAAGCAGTTAATGTGTTATAGTGACTGTAACTTGCTGCACTGAACATTAATGTGAGGGCATGCCAGCTGCTGCCCACTGAAATGCCCATTAACTGGCACTTTCATGAAAATGTGGAGAGTGGGCGGGTTAGGGATACTGTGGGCATGTAGAGCATCGTTGATTTGGCAGTTAGCAGAGGGTCAGCTAACAATACTCTGAGTGTCATTAGGTGCACCTGGCTAAGTGCACCCCACACTACTCAGTTACACATTAACGCATGAAACATGCTGGTCAGCCTCCCGACAACTAGTCTACCTGAATATGACTGACCTTGAGCTGCCATTGAAAAGGCAGGAGATAATTTATTTATATGTAAGGGGATTATTTTAGAAGCCTTATTAGTGATTTGTACGTATAAAGACAGGTATTTACAGGTGGAAATGGGCATTTTAGAAAGGGCTGCTTCTACCTGTGGATATCTTTATTATGTAGAAATTGCAAGGGGAACGTGTCAGGGTATGGTCAAGGAGTGGCTTGGGTGGATTGGAAATATAGACGTGTATTCCCCATTTCATAGAGCGAATAGACTGGTATGACTGCAGTTATCCATGTTGTTATTTATATGTTTAGGTTTTACAAAAGTGTTCAGTTCAGTCAGCCCTTTACAGAGGGGGATTTTGTCGGAGGTGGGGTCAGAAATGGCAGGTCATGGGTGCCAAAGCACATGGCTTACCACTGCTGCAGAGCTGAGCCGATCCTCCAACCCCACCACCAGAATCTGTGGCAGCAGGGGGTGGTGGTATAGCTCAACACATGGGGGGGGGGGGGAGGCGGAGAGGGCAGTGCTGCTTGGTGCACGGGGTGGAGGTCTTCTCCCTAGGGCAGCAGAAACCTTTGGGCCGGCCCTGGTCATGTGCCAGATTTCATCCTCTCATCATAGCATATACGCTGCCTTAAACTACATGCACTACACCCAGGGACAGAAAATAAATGTGAAGCTCAACACCTGAGTACTGTCAGATTGGATAGGACCAGGGGTGGTTAATTGGATCAATTGTCCTTTCGGATGATTTCTGTTCTTGCTTCCCAAAGGAATATACAGTATTCCTCACTATAGAAAGAGGGGAAACCAAAACATCACCATAAAAAGTTTTTAAGTTGTGGCCTATGGCATATCGACAATGCCCATATACATGATGCAATAGTAATAGAGTTCAATATAGCATCAGAAATTAAGGAATTTAAAGACATGTGTGTAATGCGCGTTAATTTTAAATATAACATGATGAGATAGACATATATGTTCAGAGAGGCGCGCTGTGCAATGCATAAAATATAAAAAAATCATTAGAGAGAGAGAAAACTTAGTCAAGACATCAAAACATCAAGGTGGCTAACAAAATAAATATAGTGCAATTCACAACAGAGAAAACCAGAGATCCTTTAACGAAAGATTTAAAATAGAAGACAGATGGAAGGGAGAAAAATAGAAGAAAGATTGCAGGGAGAAAAAGCCATCGGAAGTAGAGGGGTAGCCTAGTGCCCAGGAACAAGGGAAGTAGGGGTTCAAATTTCACCTCTGCTCTCAGTGATATTAGGCAAGTTTCTTAACTCTCCATTGCCTCAGGTACAAATTTAGTTTCTAAGCCCTCTGGGAATAGAGAAATAACTTTTATACCTGAATGAAACTTGCCTTCAACTGCTACTGGGAAAGCTGTGAGCTGAATAATTAAATACTTTTAAGTATTTGCAGAGAGAAATCTCTGTATGTTTTCTTTCTACCTGTCACTATCCAGCAGGTACCATCAAAATGAAATTCTGAAACCATTTGAGCTGCTCATAGGAGCATATGCAAGGGCTGGAGCTCCTCAAGAACCGTCTGCAATTGTTAACTAATGTTCAGCCTCTTAATTGCACATAAACGTGTATCTCAGCACTAATATCTTCCACTCTGCAAACTCCTCAGCTGCATCAGGCAAGAAACTCAATTCAAAACCTCTTTAAAGGCTTCTAAGAGAGTCAATGAGCAACTGCACTGAATGTGCCCCAATAGTGATGGCAAAAATGGAAAGTGTGCCTCTGAGTCAATGCGTCTCCTGGAAATGGGCACAAGGAGCTCTCGTCCCACAAGCAGATCTAAGGCCAGAAACTAACTGGTGAGGAGGAAAATGAGCAGTTTCTTTCTTGCTTGTTTGTTTAATGTTGACATTTGTCCACCAACTCAATTGTTTGCATCATCAAAATATAGAAAGACTAGGGGACATGCAATGAACTACAGGGTAACCTATTTAAGACTAATAAGAGAAAATATATTTTCACTCAACGTGTAATCAAACTCTGGAATTTGTTACCGGAGGATATAGTAAAAGCTGTTAGTGTAGCTGGGTTTAAAAAAGGTTTGGACAAGTTCCTGGAGGTAAGGTCCATAAACCATTATTAAAGGTGACCCAGAATATCCACTACTTGACCCAAAACAAGCATTGTGGAACCTGTGTCTTTTTGACCTAGATTGTCCACTGTTGGAAACAGGATACTGGGCTTGATGGACCTTGGTCTGACCCAGTATGGCTTATCTTATGCTCTTATGTTAACTCAGTTTTTTGGATTAAAGAACAAGAAAAGTCACTTCGAAGAGAATTATTTTATAAACTTTATTTTCCAAAGGCAGCGCAATAGCAAAACAGAGTTATATTACTTCATAGCAGTCTAACATTGCATCAGTGCAGAACATCCGCCAGTCTGCCTACTTGAGCACTACAGTCATATATAATAACAAACAACAAACAAATAGAAAGGAAGCAGAAATCCCTTCATAAGCCACATTATAGTATCACAAGCCACTCCCCCACAGTTCAGATAGCGTACAGTCAGGAGAAGCCATCTTGGACCTAGTCCTTAGTGGAATACAAGATCTAGTGCAAGAGATAAGGGTGTTGGGCCACTTGGCAAAAGTGATCATAGCATGATCACGATTGATTTAATAAATGGAGGAAGAACGGTAAGGAAATCCATAGGGCTAACTTTCAAAAGGGAAACTATGATAAAATAAGGAAAATAGTTAAGAAAAAAGCTAAAAGGAGCAGTTGCAAAGGTCAAAGATTTCCATCAAGCATGGGTGTTTTTTTTTAAAATAGCCCAGACCAGCTGTATTCCATGCTTTAAGAAAAGTGGAAGGAAGTCCAAAAAACTGCCAGCATGGTTTAAAGGTGAGGTCAGAGAGGTGTTGCCAAAAAAGCATCTTTCAAGAAATGGAAAAAGGAGCCAAATAATGAAAACTGGAAACATCAGAAGCACTGGCAAGTTAGATGCAAGGCATTGATAAGGCAGGCAAAGAGAGGATTTGAAAAAAAGCTTGCTGTGAAAGCAAAAATGCATAATAAAGACTTTTTCAAGTACATTCATAGCCAAAAAGCTGTGAGGGAGCCACTTGGACAACTGGATGATAGAGGGGTAAAAGAGGCACTAAGAGGGGACAAGGCCATAGCGGAGAGATTGAACGAATTCTTTGCTTTGTTTTTTACAGAAGAAGATGTAGGATGTTACCCTTGAGTAAAATGCTATTTAAAGCTGATGCAGCAGAAGAATTGAAAGAAATATTGATAAACCGGGAAGATGTATTATAACAATTTGATAAACTGAAGAGTAGCAAATCACCTGGACCAGATGGCATACATCCAAGGGTGCTGAGAAAACTGAAACATGAGATTGCAGATCTACTATTACTAATCTGTGAACTATCATTACAATAATCAGTAATACCTTTAGATTGGAGGATGGCCAATGTAATGCCAATTTTAAAAAAGGGTTCCAGGGTGATCCAAGAAACTATAGACTGTTGAGCGTGATGTCAGTTTCAGGGAAAATGGTAGAAATCATTATTAAGAACATTTCTGAACATGTAAATAGTCATGGTTTAATGGGAGACAGCCAACATGGCTTTAGCCAGGGAAGTTCTTGTCTTACTAATCTGTTATATTTTTTTGAAGATCTCAATAAACAGGTAGAAAAAGGTGAGCTGGTCAATATAGTGTATCTGGATTTTCAGAAAGCCTTTCACAAGATCCCTCATGAGAGACTCTTAGCGAAATGTAAGTAATGGGATAGGAGGCAATGTACTATTGTGGATCAGAAACTGGTTAAAAGATAGAAAGCAGAGGGTAGGGCTAAATGGCCAATTTTAACAATGGAGAAAGATGAATAGTGGTGTACCCAGGGATCTGTGCTGGATCTGCTGCTTTTTAACATATTTGTAAATGACCTGTAAATGGAAATAAAGAGTGAGGTAATCAAATTTGCAGAAGACACAAAATTATTAAAAGTTGTTAAAACACAAGAGGAATGTGAAAAATTGCAAGAGGGCCTTAATAAATTGGAAAACTGGATGTTCAAATGGCAGATGAAATTTAATGTTGACAAGTGCAAAGTTATGCACATAGGAAAGAACAACCCAAACTATGGTTAAATGATGCAAGGTTCTCATTAGGAACCACCACCCAGGAAAAACGATTTAGGCATCATCGTGGATAACATGTTGAAACCCTCTGCCCAGTGTGCAGTGGCAGCCAAGAAAGAAAATAGAATGCTAAGAATCATAAGGAAAGGAATGGAGAATAAAGCAAAGGATATTATAGTGCCTCTGTATCATTCCATGGTTAGACCGCACCTTGAATATTATGTGCAATTCTGGTCTTAAAAAGGATATAGCGGAATTAGAAAAGATACGGAGAAGAGCCACCAAAATGGTAAAGGGGATGGAAGGATACCCCTATAAAAAGTGGCTAAAAAGGTTGAGGCTCTTCAACCTGGAAAAGATACAGCTGAGGGGAGATATGATAGAGGTCTATAAGTTAATGAATGGAGTGGAACCGGTAAACATAGATTGATTGTTTATGCCATCAAATTATAGAAAAGCTAGGGGACATGCAATGAAGCTACAGTGTAACCCATTTAAAATTAGTAAGGGAAAATATTTTTTCACTCAACGAATAATCAAACTCTGGAATTCGTTACTGGAGGATGTAGTAAAAGCTGTTTATGTAGATGGGTTTAAAAAAGGTTTGGACAAGTTCCTGGAGGAAAAATCCATGAACCATTATTAAAGTGGACCCAGAAAATCCACTGTTTATCCCAATACAAGCATTGTGGAATCTGTGTCTTCTGGGGATACTGCTAGGCACTTGTGACTTAGATTGGCCACTGCTAGAAACAGGATAATGGGCTTGATGGACCATGGTCTGACCCTGTATGGCATATCTTATGTTCTTATATACAGTCCACTCCCTCTGTCTCGCTTCCCATGCCTCATTTTATTTATTCTCTCCCCCAAGCCCCTATTCACCCCCATTCGCCCCATGCATTTCTTTTCCTCAGATACCCTCTCACTCATACCCACTCTACCCACACTCAGTCTCCATGCAACCTTCCATTCATACCTTTATGAAACTAGATCTGAAGTCTACTGAGCCCTCATTGAATGTCTCATACTTCAGCCACGCCTTTCAGACAAACTCCCTGAACTCCTTCTTAGGGTAACAAGAGGGATTTAGCCTCCAAATAAAGTCATTGGTAGTAACCAGGCTACCAACTCTACCAAGGATGGTCTCAAGCAGAACTGGGAAACCAGGAAAACTAGGCAAGAAATCACATGGAAATTCAAACAAACACATTTGTTTATAATACCGTATCTCTGGCAACCGATGCACCAGCACTGGGAGCACAGGGTGCTGTTGAGAACTGGGCTACAGCTCAAAGAATCACATTTATGACACTGAAACTGGAAATTTGCATTGCCGCGTGGAATGTGCAAACTGGACATCATGTCAGACAAAAGGAAATCATCATTATGGAAGTGCAAAATCATGATCACCACAGTATCTGAACTACATCTCACTGGATCTGGAACACACTGACCATCCAACTGCTAATGATTGATGAAACAATGATGCTATTCTACTCTGGTGTCAAAAAACAAGAAGCAGGCGTTGGCTTTATGGTGAACAGATGGGCTGCCAGAATTGTAATTGCCTCCCAACCAATATCAGATCATCTGGCAGTTTTTACCATCAATTGTACAGTTAAGACCCATATTCTGTCCACCAATGCTCCAACCAAGACCAGCCCAGATGCAGCCAAGGATGACTTCTACAACCAGCTCGAATACATACTGGATTTGGTCCCACTGACAGAGTTGATCATCCTGGCGGGAGATTTCATTGTGCGGACAGGATCAGATGGGAAAAAATGCTGGGCAGTTTTGGCCATGGCGTGATCAATGACAATGGACTGCATCTGCTGTCCTTCACTGCACTGAACAACCTGATAGTGGGAATCAGTCACTTTCAGCACCCTTGCAAACACCAGCTTACATGGCACAACCCATCTGGCAAAGATTCGACCATCCTGGACTTGATCCTGATCAGCTCCCGATTCTGACTGTCGCTCAAAGATGTCCGTGCAATTAGGGGGCCCAATTGTGGATCCGACCACTTCCTCATCCAGGCCAAGGTACAGCTGCGATTACAATGGTCACAGTGCAAGGCACCTCCACCAGCCAAACTGAACTGGGCATGTCTGAGGGATCCGGCACTCAGTCAACAATTCCAAATTGCCATATCCAATAAATTTGTAGCACTTGAACCATCAATGATGTTGATGCAGAAGAAACGCAGATATTGGAGTCCATCCTGGAATGCACCACCCCTCTGTGTCCACCCATCTGATGTTGGACACAGCCATGGATTTTGGATGAGTGCCTTGATCTGGTGGATAAACAGAAATGAATCAAACACCTCAACTTTGAGCAGTACCAGAGATTGAACAAAGAGGTCAGATGGAAGATGAAGGTGGAACAAGAAGCCTACTGGAAAGGTATCACAGCCAACCTGGAAGAAGCAGCATCCAGGCACAAGTACTGGACTCTGTATCAGACCCTCAGCAGACTGAGTGGTAAAAACCAAGTTTAACAATGACAACATCAAGAAAGTGGATGGCACCTTCACAAGCTGCCCTGGTGAACACCTGCAACAGTGGAAAGAATTCTTCCAACAGCTATACGACCATGATCCACCCCAGGGACCACTACTAGAGCCCCTACCCATTGACCTTCCATAGAATCCATTCCTCGATGTTGAACCAACAGTCGATGAAGTGAAGAGTGTGATAAGATTATTGAAGAATGGAAAGGCAACTGGAGTGGACCAAGCTACTGCCAAAACAATCAAAGCTGGAGTAGACATCCTGCTGCAGCAGCTTCACATCCTCGTTATACTCATCTGGCTCATGGAATGAGTTCCATCAGCCTGGAAGAAAGCTATCATCATGCCGATCCTGAAGAAAGGCGATAACTGGGAATGCAAGAACTACCGCAGCATTAGCTTCCTTTCAATTGTTGGCAAAGTGTTCATGAAGATCATAAAATCAAGGCTGCAGAAACATCAAGAAGAACAAGCAGGATTTAGGCAACATTGGGGCTGCACCGTTCAAATATTCACCATTTGTCAACTGGCAGTGGAAAGGATCAGGTGTGGAAAGCGAACCATCATCGTCTTCATTGACTTCACATCTGCATTTGACTGCGTTCACTGGCTCACCCTGTGGACGATATTGGAGAACAAGCATATCCCATTGAAGATCATCCAACTTCTCCAAGCATCATACAGTGGCTCAACCAGCAGTGTGCAGATCTGAAATGAACTATCCAAGAAATTTCCTATCCAAACTGGAGTCTGCCAGGGAGATGTCGCCTCACCGCTGTTTTTCAATATCGTGATTGATGCCATTATGAGGAAAACATTCAAAGACAAATGTGGGGCCCAGTACAACGTGAATAACTTCCTGACCGCTTGATGTTTGCAGAAAACAGTGCAATATTCGCTAACATGAATGCATAGACCACTAATTTCCTTTACCACATTACCCGCATCACCCAATCTTATGGTCTAAGAATCAATGCGGACAAAACCAAAGTTATAACCACGGATGGATCATAGGCCAATGTTCACCTTCATGGAATCCAAATTGAGCAGGTCCCAGAATTCAAATACCTGAGATCACTGGTGCAGGAGAAGAAGGTTGCCTCCACCATCAATGTCCACAGAAGGACTGGCCAGGCAACAGGCATGTTCAGAAGAAGGCCAATATCTCCATCAAGACCAAAATTCATGTCTTCTGAACACTGATCCTGCCAATTCTCATGTACGGATTGGAAACATGGACTCTGCTCAAACCTGACATGAACAAGCTTGAGGTCTTTCAAATGTCATACCTGAGACAGATTTTGGGTGTCTTTCTTTGTGATCATCATCGAAATGAGACAATTCGGACAAGGTGCAACCATCAGCCTTCAGTCGAAGAACAAATCTAAAAATGCAGATTGCGATGGTTTGGCCATGTTTGCAGAATGAACACCAGTTGGGTGCCATACAAACTCCTTTGACAACAGTGACCTGTCCACTGGAGGATTCAACAAGCAGCACTGAAGAAAATGTGGCTCAAACACATTGAGGAAGACCTAAGGAACTAGCGAATGATCATCGATGAGGTTAGAAATATTGCCACTGATTTCCAAGGTTGGAAGCATATTGTGAACAATACACAGAATCCACAGCAGCGTATTGGTTGAGAGGATGACCTTCTCCCCAAACGCCAGCTAAGGATTAAAGAAGAAGAAGACCAGCACTACCATCATACGCACCATAGCATGATCAGACAGCATATTTTGTTCTATTTCTACCTCGCTAAGCTTGTCCGTCCACATGTTAGGTATCAACCAATAGTCAATATGGGAGTACATCTTATGAGGGTTGGAATAAAATGTGTAGTCTCTTTCCAAGGGATGAAGAAATCTCCATCCATCTACCAGGCCCAGCTTCTCCCCCCTCAAAAACTGACCTCCTTTTCAAAGTGCCCTGGTTTGGCTATCCAGCCAGGCTGGCAATCCAAGACAGGGTAGGCCACTATAATGAAATTTCCCCCCAAGATGAGGTGATAGTCTATTGCACACACTTGGCAATAAGTCCAGAAAAAAAATATGGCTTTAGAAATTGGGCATAAATGTTGCACAGCAGAATCCTGATGACCCCCAACTCTCCCATCACTACCATGTAACACTCCTTCTGGGTCCTGTAGTTGCTTATGTACCTAAAATCCCAACCACTTTTTCAGTAAAATAGCCACCCCCCATTGCCATCCATTATAGGCAGTGATATAAACCTCCCCGACCCAAGATCTTTTTAACTTCGTGTGCTCTGTGGAGCTAAAGTGAGTCTCCTGCAGAAAAGCAATATCTCCTTGCACTTTCTGCAAGCCATTTAAGATTTTCGGCTTCTGTACAGGAGAGTGAATATAATCAACATTCGAATTCACCAGCTTGATCTCAGCCATGGTTCCCCTTTGTACTATCCCCCCAGCACTCACCACTAAGTCTAAGGTTACAATGCGCTCCTTCTCTCCAGCCTAAGAGGCAGCACCACTCCAAATCATCATGACAATCAAATCTGATTACAAATCTGATCGCTCTGATTATCCCATCATCATTCAATGATATACATAATATCCATAGAACCCCATGCTGTTACTCTTTTCCTCTAAACAGTGTTCCAACTTACCATATAGCAAACAAAACCATGTATAGACCAAGTTCTATATCCAGTTATATTGTTAATCTCCAAGTTATTCTCCCTGTTATAATATTATTACATTATTTGACTCCAATTTAATCTTCCTGTTATAATGTATGCTGTAATTAAGTTAAAATGTAAACCGCTTTGAATCTATGATAAAGTGGTTAGAAAACCCATTAAATAAATAAATAAGAACAATTGCTTTTCCTCGCTAGCCCCCTGGAATGCCTGGGCAGCCGTCCCTTCTTCTCCCTTGTCTTCTGGACATGGATCCTGCATCCTACCATCACCTCTCTCCCCACCCCCCTTCATAGTCGTTCAGCATTCACAAACAATTACAGCCCCCATACTTCCATCTGCCCTCCCCCCTCCTATCCAGTCCCCCAATCCTTCTTCCCTTATCCTTCCCTCCCCCCCCCCCCACCACCATTGCCCCAAAGCCTGCACAGTTACAAAACACAACCTGGTGGAAAACTGTTAATCATATGCTTAAAGCAAAACACATTCAACATTCAACACCCCCCACTGGTAAGTGCATCCCAACAACCGAGCCTCTGGGCATGTGCTCCCAGCTCCCTCCCACCTCTAGAGCCTGTGGAAGAACTGGCACCATAGGTGCTTGATCTGTCTTACCCACGCTGCCCCCAGGAGACCTTTAGCAGGCTCCTCCACTAGTTCCACCAGGCCCCGAAGACCACCCAAAAAGCCCCTACAGTTTCAAACAATTTCAGTCTCAAAACCAGTCCCAAAGCAGCCTCAAAATGTCCGGTTATGTCTTCAGATTCCCCTGAAGACTGATGAGAAGGTTCAGTAGTCACGGATAGCATCTTGTCCTTCTTCTCTCCCCGGAGATCTCCACCCTCCAGCCCTTCCACAAACTGTCAGATATTGCCCTTACTCTCCAGGGTGTGAATCCCCTTCTGCAAGGAACTTGGCTGGATAGATCAGGCTGAATTTAAGTCTCTTGGCACACAACCTGGAGCAATAAGGAGTGATGTCCTGGTGCTTTGCAGCTACCTGCATTGAAAAGTCGTAAAACATTACAATTTTGAATCCCCCTAGCTCCAGAGTTCTCTCCTTCCAATATGCCACCAGCAGTGCCATTTTGTCCACGTAGATGAGCACTTTAAAGATAACCAGCTGCAGTCTGTTGCCTCCTTCCACTCTCATGCCCAGGCGATGCGCCTACTCCACTTTAAGAGGGATCTCCGCCTGTGGCAATCTCAGTGCTTTTGGGAGTGTTCTTGCACACAAGTCCAGAAAGTCCTTATCCCCTATGCTTTTCGGGACACCAGTAAGCAAGAGATTATTCCACCTGCTGCAATTTTCTTGGTCCTCTAGGCACTTCTCCAAGTATGTAGCCACTGCAACTGTTATACTTGTGCCCAGAGTTCCTCAATCCCCATGTTGGCTGCTTGAATACACTGGGTAATCTCAGTAATCTGCCTTGAATGACTTGTCAGGGCCTCTTTGACATCGTCCATTGTAGTGTGGCAGGTGCAGGCCTGTGATCCACGGTGTCTGACATAAGCAGGCAGGCCTAACTAGCTTGACCTGTAAATGAAGCCTGTGGAGAGGCACATAGGAATTGCACATCCCCCAATATGCTGCTATTGTAGGATAGAACTCTGTAAGAGAACTAAACTAACTTAGGTAAGCAAAACTGAGAGATGGAAAAATACAGAAAAATGTGTTTAAAAGTTACTGATAAGAAAAAGTACATCTGCAAGGAATATAATTGGGAGTGCTGACAGATGAGTTGCAGAGCCCTGCTCCCCTGCATGCACAAATTGGCTATATGGCCTTGAGAGTGTGAAAGTAACAAGTTGATGAACTGACCATTGTAATTGGGACTAGAAGGGGGGTATGCAGGTGCCATGCCCACTGAAGGAACATAATTGGATAAACTTATCAGTACCGGGACCAATGGAAGGGGTACGGGAGGTACGGGAGAGTACCGGGACCAATGAAATGTTTTTCTATACCTAGAATGGAACAGAAGTCTATAAAAGTTGTTGTAATGCTTGAAAACTTTGCTCAGCCATTTTGAAATTGACTTGCTTGAGACTTGTGCACAAATAAATGATTTGGACCTTCTGAACAGACTCCTGGTATCATTGGTTTGTCTGCGCTTTGCTGCTACAGTAGAATGGAAGTTGGCCAGCTTGTCCTCCTACACTGCTATTACACTGCTTGTGAGGTACTTAGCCACTTCCTCTGATATGATCAAAGCCTGCTGGCTCCCTGAGAGACTCATACTCTCCACCATACCTCCCTTGAGTATCTGTATGCTCCCAGTGGCACTCTTGCAGGATGCTTTGGTCATCAACGATGTCCAGCAAGCTGCGCTGCCTCTGCATGAGATGTCACTGACCCTGGTATTTCTGGGCATGCCCCCCAGGTCTCATGTGTGAAGTTCTGCCGGGGCCATTCTACACAGCTGTCCAAGTTGTTTAGAAACTTTTTATAGCTGGATAAATACACTTATAGTACAGGGCCTGGGCTCCATTGTAGGCTTGGAATTTAGAGCCACCCACACCAGGGGCAAGTATGTCTGTAGACCCTAGGAATGCTTCCATTCTCCCATCAAACAGATATTCTGATGTGACACAGATGGTATGAGGAGATGCCAGGTATGATGATTTCCAGAGAGGAGGCATGACGGGCAGATGACGGCTCCCTGATGAGGAGAGATAGCGGACTTCTGGTTTTCCAGCTAGATGAGGAGAAGGATTGATCTCAGGTTATGAAGAGAACCTTGTTTTCTTTTATCATTAATAGTGAGACGATGGTCTGATAACCAGTGGGTGATGGCATTAAAGCAGTTTGTAATTGTGTCATAGGAGATTCTTATGGTGGAGAATGGTGCATAAATCATGATGTCATCTGCACAAAGGTGATATAAGACATTATGACTTCAAATGATGTCGCAGATCAGTTGGATATAGATATTGAATAATAATGCAGATAGGGCAGATCCCTGGGGACTCCTTGCTTTTGTCTGTAGGGTTCAGATGTGTTGGGACCTGATTGTACAAACTGCAGATCATCAGATAGGAATGGGTGGAACCAGGTTAGTGCAATGTGTTGGATTCCGATGTTTTGAAGAGGCTGTAGGAGAATGACATGGCATATAGTGTCAAATGTGGAATCTATGTCCAGAAAAATCAGGATTATGTTCTCAAGGTTTTCATGGGTAACTGTGCTAAAGGATTGGAGAAGGATGCTAGTCGGGGTTAGGCTGCAAGGTTTGTGAATGCCAGGGTGGGAGGGATTTAAGTAGTTTAGACTGGACATGGTTAGCAAATCCTAACGTGCGGGGGTAGTAGTAGACATCGATTGATTGTTCTCTTTTGCTAGAAATTTAACAATGTCAAACAGTTCACTAGGTTTATTGAGTGATTTCATTATTAACTTAGGGGCTTGTTAACAAAGCCGCGGTAGCGGTTCACGATCGTTATTGGAGCCGCGGCGTGTCAATGGGAGCGCTGGGTGAGAATGTCCACAGTCTTGGCAAAGGCAAATATTCATATGACTTGCAAGGGATTGTGGGAAATGTAGTCCATTCATACCAGACTCATCTGTTCACAATAAATTAGTTGTGCTTGAGTGTAAAGCCAATAAGATATTTATTTATGGGGTTATTTCTCCCAACAGAGATATACTTGGTAGCGCATAAAACAGGATACTTGCTTTCAGTGTTAAACTTAGAAAAACAAAATCAGGAAAACAACAGCTGAACTTGTTAGGCAATCAAATCAAAGAATAAAGACCTGGTTGGTAACAAACTGGTCTTTTCTGTAGGCTCTAGCTAATATTTTCTTAGCAGTGCTTCAATCAACAAACAAAACCCACAAAGTAGGGAAAAACTGTTCTTTTCAGGTTAACTTCTTATATCTTCACACACAGACTCAGAAGTGTTCCCTCAGAGCTCCCAGGCAATTAGGTAAGGCTCAATTGCTAGCAGTTACCCAGCTGAAACCCCTTAGCTGACTTACTTTCTACTGTGTGGCTCAAATCCTACTCAGGAGCTTTTCTGAGTAGATTAAAGAACAAGTTTGTATTTCTTTGTGATGGTTGTTGTACTTTTGTAACAGCAATTTACCACAGGAGTTTAGACAGAGAGCAATCCATGTATACACAACCTTCATCTACAACCTCTCCCCCTTCTTCAACAATCATGGGTTCAATATCATGGATTGGCACAGAGGAATTTCTCAATGGAGCACTCTCAGGACAATACTTGTTTCCCTGCTGTCTTTCAAGGGTATAGCTAGGGCATAGATCAATGTTCATACCTGAGCTTCCATTGCTGTTAGAGTTCCTCTCTAAATAGCCTGGCCAGTATGTAGTCCAGTTTTTATGTCCAGCCTTCCAATCCAGATCCCTGGACACTGGGTCTCTCTTCACATACCTTCTGGCATGGGTTTTAGGGTCCCTTCCAAGTGCAGTCGTCTCCCTCACAGGTACCGTCTGGAGATTCCTGGCTATGCAGCTCCACTCCTCTGGCTTTCTCCAGTCCAATGGTGTATGCTTGCCTTTGGAATGCCTCCCAGTATACGTACTGCTATGGACTCCTTTAGACCTCCCAAATGCTTTTCTCTTCTTTCTTCCAAAGTGTGGCTTGCTCTCTCTGTCCGTCCGCTCTGGCGTCTGCTGATGATGATCCTCCAGATGATGAAGATTCCCAAGATACTGAAGATGTCCAAGCTGATTCTCTGTAGAATAAACTCTACCTTTATTCTGCTTAGATGAATGCTCCACCCTAGCACAGCGCAGCTGTGCTGAATCAGGCCCTGCCCTTTGAGATGAGTGCTTGGGGATTACCTCATAGCCCTCCTGATTGAACACACATTTCCCCACTTCAGCTCCTCTAATGGCTGTTGGAAACCTGGTGCATTCTGGGACTGGTAGTCTTTTATGGAAAAATTCTGTTTTCTTATTTCTACCAGAACTGACAGGTTGCTTGTTCAGAGTCACTTCACCTCTACTATAGCTCCTTCCTGAGCTATGATAAGCTTCCTTATCACATACCCCCCTGCTTAAGTTATTACGGACTGGTTTAACTGGTGAAACTTCTTTCCTACAGTCCATAATACCTACGAGAGTGTTATCTTTTTGAAGCTCACTTACTTCCTGACTGGCTTCAGGGTCATAATTATTTACAGGCCTCTCCTTCCAAGACTTAAGTACATTAATATGGTAGGTCTGTCTACGCCCTCTTGCATTTTCTACCATATAAGACACTGGGCTCACTTGTTTAACAACCTTCCATGGCCCTTTCCACTGTACTTTCCACTGTACTTTTGGGGCTGTACCTGCTACTTGAACCAAAACCTTTTCACCAATGCTTAATTGGCGGCTTTTGGCCTTCCTATCATACCACCCTTTCTGGCGAACTTGACTGTCCTGCAGGTTCCTCTCAGCAACCTGCGAGGTCCTTTTCAAACGTGCTCTGAAGTCACGTAGAAACTGTGGCACCTCCTGACTTCCTGGTTCAGGATCAATCCATTGTTCCCTCAAAATATCTAATAAACCACGTGGAGCCCTACCATACATCAATTCATATGGAGTTACACCTAGGGACACCTGAATTCTTTCCCTGCAGGCATATAAGGCAAAGGGCAATAACATATCCCATTCTTTTACCTCTCCTGCTAATCCCCTTCTCAACATTTGTTTGAGAGTTTGGTTGAATCTCTCCACCAAACCGTTTGATTGTGGATGGTAGGCTGAGGTTTTCACGTGATGAATGCCAAAAGCATCCCAGACCTGGGCCAAATATTTGGATACAAAATTGGACCCTCGGTCAGTCAACACCTCTCTTGGGAATCCCACTTCACAAAACAATTTTATTGCTCTAAAGCTATTGTTTTTGCAGAAACATTCCTCAATGGTATGGCCCAGGGAAACCTTGTTGCCTGATCTACCATAACTAGGATGTATTGGAAACCTCGGGGCGTTTTGACTAATGGGCCTACAATATCCATGGCAATGCGACCAATTGGGTCTGTGATAATTGGCATGGGAATCAAAGGCACCACTGGTGGGTGAGCCGTTGTAACTCGCTGACACGCTGGACATGCAGCACAAAACTGGGCAGTTTCTTTGAAAATACCTGGCCAGTAAAAACGCATAAGTATTTGATCCAGCGTTCCTTGCATCCCTTTATGACCTCCCACTGGATGATCATGTGCTAATCTAAGTACTAGCCCTTTGAAAGTTGTGGGTAGCACCAATTGTTTACGTATGGTCCCATTTCTGGGGTCCTGACTCTCTCTATATAATATTTCATTATCTAGTCTGAATCTGGGCAATTCCTCCCCTGACCTCATGAGCATACTTAAAAGCTCGGGTGAGAGCTTGATCAGCTCGCTGCTCTTGTGGAAAGTTAGGAAACTTTGCCACTAACTCAGCTGGCACCCAGGGTAAACTTTGACCAGCTAACATCTCAGCCCTACCCTGTGCTCTGCAAAGTCTCTCACGCCGCTTTTGTGCTTTCAACTTTCTTACTTTCCCAGATGATGGAGTTATTAAATCATCATGAGAGGGTAAGTCTCCTAATAACTCTGCCTGCTCCCCCTTCTCCTTCTGGCTCTCTACCTTAGCCTGTGAGCGGGTGGATACAAGGCCCCTCTTATTACCTATAGTTTGGCCTTCTGGAAGCTTAACCATCTTTTTAGCTAGGGACTGAGGACCTTCCAAAGAAAGGCCCGGGAGCTATTTCCATTAATCCTTCTCCCTCCTTCTTTCCTAGCCCTTCCACTAGCCCCTGCTTAAATCTTGGCCAGTCTCTTCCTAGAACCAAATCAAAGGGTAGCCTAGGCACCACCGCTAACAGGACTTCCTCTTGTTCCCCCAGGCACTTAACCTTTAGCCTATAGGTGGGATATGATGTTGCAGCACCATGAATGCATCTGATGTGAACTTGGCTTTCAGGGGTTCTAGGCACAAATCCTTCTTGGGCCTCTATCCTCTTCCAAAGCCTTTTTGACAGCATACTCTGGTCTGCCCCAGAGTCTAACAAAGCATTTGTGGTAATTCCTTGCACATCAACCATCAAAAGAAATCCTTCTTTGGGCTGTTTTAAATCAACACCCATTAAGCTAGTGTGTGTCTGGCATCCCTTTTCTAAATGTCCCCATTTTCCACATTTGAAACATTTCTTTTCACTCCACTGTGTCATCTGGTTTGGCACAGTACATTTATTTTCAGAAACATTTTTAATTATTTTCTTTTCTGATACAGCACAGCTTGCCTCAGCACCCATCTTCAGAGGGCCACCCATTCTATGGCAAGCCTGCGTGGCTTCCAAGAATCTCTCTGCTAGCATGGTTGCCTCTCCAAGATTCTGGCAATTTTGCTGTATAAGGAAAGTGTGCAAATCTTTAGGCACAGCAGACATAAATTGTTCAAGCATAATAATGTCTAATAACATTTCCACCGTCTTTTGCTCAGGCTCCAACCATTTTACAGCTAATCCTCTGATTCTCTGACTCAGAGCCCTGGGTGTTTCACCCACTCTCAATGCAGTAGCTCTAAACATTCGCCTATACTCTGAAATAGACAACCCTAGGCGATCTCTAATAGCAGCCTTTATATCCTTATAATTCAAAGCCTGGGCTGCTGGCATTGCTCTATAAACTGCAAGCGCCTCTCCAGTTAATGAGGCTGCCAGCCTTACTGCCCACTGGGTCTCTGGCCATGCTAAAGCTTGTGCCACTCTCTCAAAAGACTCTAGAAAATCATCAACATTATCCTCTGGAGTTAGCTTCCCAAAACTAAATGCCCCAATTCCTTGATTGAGTCCCACACTGTCCACATGTGGTGTACCAGTATTTACTGCTGGTCTTGCATCTGGTCCACTTTGGTTCTGCAGTTTAACTAGAGCTTGGACCAGATCAAGCACTGGCCTCTGCTGGTCCATTAAGGCTTTTATAGCAGTGTCCTGAGCCTGCTGTGCTAGCTCCTGTTGCCTGCTAAACTGGGCTGCCATCCAATCAGCTAGTTCCCTTGGATCCATCTTGATCCCTGCAAGAAAACACAAAAAAACCCCACAGTGCACCACCTTCCAAACAGGTGTTTTTTTCTACTTTTTTTTTTCAATTACCCCTGTGCCTTACCCCCATCCACCACTAGACATGCCCAGGTACTTGTTACCTTATGCCAGTGATGAATCCAGCTCTGCACAGGGTCTTTTCTTCCTGGGACAGCTACCTGGAACAGCCACCTCTCCTCCAAAGTGCAGTTGAGGGAAAATCTTTTTTTTCAGCTTTTAAACTTGAACTTTCTTTTTTCTTCAGACTTCAGTTGTAATCCTTAGCATGTATATCCTTTGCGCAAAAGCAATCCTGCCAACTACGCCATTTGTCAACGGGCGCGCTGGGTGAGAATGTCCACAGTCTTGGCAAAGGCAAATATTCATATGACTTGCAAGGGATTGTGGGAAATGTAGTCCATTCATACCAGACTCATCCGTTCACAATAAATTAGTTGTGCTTGAGTGTAAAGCCAATAAGATATTTATTTATGGGGTTATTTCTCCCAACACAGATATACTTGGTAGCGCATAAAACAGGATACTTGCTTTCAGTGTTAAACTTAGAAAAACAAAATCAGGAAAACAACAGCTGAACTTGTTAGGCAATCAAATCAAAGAATAAAGACCTGGTTGGTAACAAACTGGTCTTTTCTGTAGGCTCTAGCTAATATTTTCTTAGCAGTGCTTCAATCAACAAACAAAACCCACAAAGTAGGGAAAAACTGTTCTTTTCAGGTTAACTTCTTATATCTTCACACACAGACTCAGAAGTGTTCCCTCAGAGCTCCCAGGCAATTAGGTAAGGCTCAATTGCTAGCAGTTACACAGCTGAAACCCCTTAGCTGACTTACTTTCTACTGCGTGACTCAAATCCTACTCAGGAGCTTTTCTGAGTAGATTAAAGAACAAGTTTGTATTTCTTTGTGATGGTTGTTGTACTTTTGTAACAGCAATTTACCACAGGAGTTTAGACAGAGAGCAATCCATGTATACACAACCTTCATCTACAACCTCTCCCCCTTCTTCAACAATCATGGGTTCAATATCATGGATTGGCACAGAGGAATTTCTCAATGGAGCACTCTCAGGACAATACTTGTTTCCCTGCTGTCTTTCAAGGGTATAGCTAGGGCAAAGATCAGTGTTCATACCTGAGCTTCCATTGCTGTTAGAGTTCCTCTCTAAATAGCCTGGCCAGTATGTAGTCCAGTTTTTATGTCCAGCCTTCCAATCCAGATCCCTGGACACTGGGTCTCTCTTCACATACCTTCTGGCATGGGTCTTAGGGTCCCTTCCAAGTGCAGCCGTCTCCCTCACAGGTACCGTCTGGAGATTCCTGGCTTTGCAGCTCCACTCCTCTGGCTTTCTCCAGTCCAATGGTGTATGCTTGCCTTTGGAATGCCTCCCAGTATACGTACTGCTATGGACTCCTTTAGACCTCCCAAATGCTTTTCTCTTCTTTCTTCCAAAGTGTGTCTTGCTCTTTCTGTCCGTCCGCTCTGGCTTCTGCTGATGATGATCCTCCAGATGATGAAGATTCCCAAGATACTGAAGATGTCCAAGCTGATTCTCTGTAGAATAAACTCTACCTTTATTCTGCTTAGATGAATGCTCCACCCTAGCACAGCGCAGCTGTGCTGAATCAGGCCCTGCCCTTTGAGATGAGTGCTTGGGGATTACCTCATAGCCCTCCTGATTGAACACACATTTCCCCACTTCAGCTCCTCTAATGGCTGTTGGAAACCTGGTGCATTCTGGGACTGGTAGTCTTTTATGGAAAAATTCTGTTTTCTTATTTCTACCAGAACTGACAGGTTGCTTGTTCAGAGTCACTTCACCTCTACTATAGCTCCTTCCTGAGCTATGATAAGCTTCCTTATCACAGGCCCCATTGATTTCAATGGGGCCGCGGCTCCGATAACGATTGCGAATCGCTACCGCGGCTTTGTAAACAAGCCCCTTAGTGTGAAACTCTTTTTTAGCTTTGTTGGTTTTGGTCCAGTAGTCCTGGAGGTTGCACAGGTTGCTGTTTTTAATTTGTTTCTGAATGGCGTGTCTCCATTTCCACTCAAGCTTTCTGAGGTCATGCTTAAGATTTTTAAGATTAAGGGTGTACCAAGTGGTATGGTTGTTGTGGATGGGGTCTGTTGACTTGCTGGGAGATGCCATAGCATTACTGCTTATGATGTTATGCCAGTTACTAATGATGAGTTCTAGGTCATTGGAGTCTGTGTTCAGTTGGAGGATGACTTTATCTAGAAATGAGGCCTTATCAAAGTGGTTAAAGTAACAATAGTTCACTATGGACTGAATGTTAGCAGCAGAGAGCGAGATATAAGGGAGGAAGAAGTGTGATGGATTAGTGGTCTGACCATGGAACTTGTGCTAGCTGAGGGTCTGGCATTGCAGGACCATCAAGAAGTTGGGATGAGATGAAGATAAGGTTCAAGGTATTACCCCTTTCATGTGTGGATAGTGGACCATTTGTGTGAAGTTTGTGCAAACTGTGCAAACTGTCAGATGGTTGGATGGCCACTCCACCAGGTGCTATGCCTCCATCACACCACATACACACACCATCACATGCACACACACACACAACACACCTCCATCTCAATGATGTCATGCACCTGTACAGCACAGCAGGTACAGTACCACGGCATGGCATCCCAGGACCCCGTCTTGTCTCTGTGTCCTGTTCCCAATCTGGCTTTCCCCCAGACTGTGGGCACACCCATTACAAACACAATTGCCATGGCCAAGCTTCCTTAAGGAATGCCATGCAATGCTGAGTGAAAAGTTTCTAAGTCCTGCCTGTATTCCTTGTTTCTGTAGGTATGAGATGTACATGCTTTGGGATCTTCAGGAACATACACAGGCCATTCGTGAATTTGGGTTGTATGTGGCAGCAGCTGACCTCACCCCTGTTCTGCCCCATCCCGCCCATGTACTGAGATCCCTGTATAAGTGCTGTGTGCATGGAGGGCCACAATGGTTCTGAATATGGTGGTGAACATTTACTTTGTTTACCGCATAGGTTCTGGTGGGCTACTCACCGTTCAGAATGACCTCCATACTGTACATTTAGACTATGCATTTGGCTAGGCACTGTAGGTCAGACTTGGTTCTGCAGCACCTATCCAGGGATCTCCAACTCCAATCCTGGAGGGCACCAGATCATTCAGATTTTCAGGCTATCTCTGATGAATATGCATGAGATAAATTTGAATACAATGGGGGACAGTGCATGCAAATATATCTCATGCAAATTCATTAGAGACATCCTGAAAACCTGAATGATATGGTGCCCTCCAGGACTGTAGTTGGAGACCTCTGACGTACACCAAGTGCATAGTCTAAGCATCCACTGTAGGTTCCAAACATTGCTGCCTTGATGGATATACTATGCATTCTGGTAACCCTGCCCCTGGAACACCCAAAACCTGCTCTCTGCCAAACACATAGCATTATGCCTAGAGCAGAGATATCCTGCTTCTACATATAATATGGCTGAAAATTGAACTAAAGGGCACTTAGATGTTCAGCACAGTCTTGAATGTCTAGGTGCCTTTTAAAAGCTGACCCTATAATTTCCATCCAGTCCAAAAAAAGAAAGAAAGAAAAAAAGCCTTCTATGCCCTCTACTCCTTAAGGCATGGCTAATGAATTGGGATCCCAGATTTTAAATTTACCAGTGTATTATTATTTTTTAAACTAGGTTTAAATATTCTTTTTGCAATTTGTATGCTGTCATGCTGGCAGAAGTATGTGTGCAACAGAGATTCCTCACTCTATTATAAGAAAGATATGATCCTGCTGTACAGCCGGACTCCCCTGATATCTTATCTAAACCTGTGGAAGACCCGGGAAACCATTCAGAAGACTTTCTTTATACAATCGTAAGGATTCAAAAAGGATTGGACAGATTTCTCATGGCAGTGGGTCAATGTGAAAAGTTCCCCAGGGGTTTAGGAGGGGGTGGAGAAGAGTACAGTCCCAAAATATACAGCTGCCCATCATTAGAAAGCAAAAATGAGAATTTTTTCCTGCAGTCTGCCGATTTTCATAGCAGTGGTGCTGAACTTTGGCGCATGTTCAACAGACACCTGGAGCAGTGTTATTTTTATTTTTAGGGTGCACGTTAAGTCTTCAATTATAAAAAACATTTTTAATGTTCATTTTATTTTCTCCTTTATGGGTAAATATATATATATCCTTGGGGAAGATTTTCAACTGAGCTGATTTCAAGACAGATCAGGCATATGGGCTTCATCATTAGGCATAAGAGGACAGACTTAAAGAACTCAATATGTATACTTTGGAGGAAAGGAGAGAGAGAGAGGAGATATGATAGAAACTCGTAAATACCTCTGTGGCATAAATGCATAGGAGGAGAGCCTCTTTCAAGCGAAAGAAAGCTCTGCTACGAGGGGACATAGGATCACGGTGAAAGGGGATAGACTCAGGAGTAATATGCAGAAATATCTCTTTACAGAAAGAGTGGTAGATGCGTGGAATCGTCTCGCAGTGGAGGTGGTAGAGACCAGAACAGTATCTGAATTCAAGGAAGCATGAGACAAACAGAAGATTCTTACTAGAAGAAAGCTGAACCTCTTTTTCTCATGGACAAAGGGGTTTCTTTTTCTCATTAAAGTAGCAAAACCCATAATTTTCTCACTAAAATATAAAATAGTATGAAACCTTAAATTTATGTCAGACAAGCCCGTTTCTGACTCTAGTGTTTAGTACCACAGAATGAGAGGGGAGGAACAGAATTTGGGAGAAGGAGGGATGGAGATAAAGAACCAGAGACTATTTGCATTTTTGCATTTCCCTTCCTTCCTGCAAACCTCCCAGGAAGAGGAGGGTAACTATAAGGAGCTGGACGTTGACCATTTCTCATATCACATCTTCTGTTTCCAAAACTAAGATGGAAATTACGAAACAATCAAACTTAGAAAAACCTGGAAAATTCTTGACTCTATAATCACATTTCTTTACCCCTCTTAGGGATGTAATTCCGCTTCTGCAACAATTTGATCACCTTAAAACTGTCAGCCTTCGCTGTTTGCAGTTAAATGATTGAAGCAGGCACGTGATATGTAAAAGTCATACGATTTGGTTTCAAATGGTCTCTACTAGAGGTGGTTTTCTGTGAATGACAATGAACTGGCTCTGTCAAAAGAATAAGCGAGTGTGAAGGTGGGATGCCTTGAAACCAAGGAATATTTGCGTGACTCGCACCCCGCGTCCGGGACTGCTGTGCCTCGCTTCAGGAGGTTACAGTGATGGACAGCTTCCCATCGTTTCTCTTGACCAAACTCGACTGACCGGGTTGGGGGACGGATGGACTGGAAATTAGATTAAAGCAGGGACCACAATTAAATCTCCAGGTACTAATTAAACCTAGAAAACCAGGTTTCCTTGATAGTGTTGGAAAGTGCTGTAGATCTTAATCTGTGTCGCTTGGTGCTTAATTTCTACTGTTTTTTCTTCTTTTTTCTTTAATGGAAAAGCCATATATGTTCTTTGTTGTCCTTGTTAAGGTCTTGTCAGAGGTATGTCACATATACTGAGAAAAGTGAGTATTTCCTTACTATGTATTTCCTATATTAGTGAATCTAGATGCTGTAAGTATTCCCCTGATGTAAATCGGTAGTGTGTAAAGACCATATAGAGAATCCTTTCTTTGTCAGGTTTCCAAAAATGTACAGCTGGGATATTTTTTGTATAGGAAATACACGCAATGTCACAAGCTCTCCAAAAGAAAACAGAACAACTTACTTTTGTTTGTAGATGAATGACCTTTTCTATTTTTAAATTAATTTTCATTTCGAAGGTGTTATCATGTAGCTTATGAAGGTTGTATTTTATATATAATTTTAATTAACTCTTCAACATTTGTATGCTTTATTTTCTTCTTGACAAGCAGTGAAGAAATCTAGTGAAACATTGCTCTTCACAGAAGGGCTATAAAGGACTTAGACAGGATTTTCAAGTGCAGAGATGTATCTCTTTACACAAAGATTCGACTTGTCCAAGTCAGGATACTTTCAGTAATGTCATATGGATGTGAAAGTTGCATAGTGAAGAAGAAAGACAGGAAGAAACGACTAGAGGCGATCAAACCTACACTTTCCTTAGAAGCTCAAATGACAAGACTTCAACTTTCATACGTTCACCATATTATGCAAAGAGAGAGATTATTAGAGAAAGACATTGTGCTTGGCAAGATTGAAGGTTAATGCAAAAGAGGAAGACGACAATGCGATGTATCATTACAATAACAACTGCTATGGATGCCACTGAATGAACAATTAGCTGCCTGACAGAAGAGCAAACAGGCTTTAGGACAGCTATCCACAGGGTCACCCTGAGTCGACATCAACTTGATGCACGTAACAACAACAACAGCACAGTTACAAAAATTAATGCACAGTAACTGAAAGAGCTCTGCAGTAGCTGTAGAGGACACGTTAACTGCAAAGTACAGTCCACACCCCCTCCTATACCTGAATATAACTTGCCTTTAACTACTACCGGAAAGGCCTGAGCTACATAAATAAATATATAATTAAATTCTCTAGAGTTTCTCAGCTTCAAACGATCTCTCCCTCCCGTGTTTCTTTTTCTATGTTAATAGCAGGAAAAGTTTAACTTACCTTTACAGCATGTCCAGGGGACTCAATCAAACACTTTTGTGTACAACTGAGCTCCTCAGCTCCAGACACTCTGGCAGATCAGTTTAACTTTTTCTCACAATGCAATATTTGTATTCATATTAATTTACGCAAATTAATAGGGTGGGTTTGCCTACGAGCATCAGGTTGCCACGACCCCCCTGTATTTTTGTGATTCTGAAGGGAGCTGCAGAATCTCAGGGCTCTGGAGACTCTTAAAATTATCTTGCTAGATGCTGCACTTGCCGATTGTCCCTTAACGCCTTACACAGCTGCTGGGAATCACTTTGCTCTCACTTTAGGTTGTGTATTTTGGCAGACACTAGAGGGAGACACAACACCACAAACCTTTAAAACCCAGCTAAAGATCACTGAGGCTTCGTTTTGATTCTTTCTCCTCCAAAAAAAGATGTCCATATCCATATTGAGAAAGCGATCTTTTGTGAGAAGTTGAGTGTGACAATGTGAAGACACAAAAAACATTAGCACAGCAGTTCTCATCCTTTTATCCTCCTTTATGATTCTCACCTTTTTCATCTTTGATGTGAATCTGTGTACATTTTTTATGAATAGAAAATTAAAATATAAAGAATAAAAAGGTGTTATACTGGAAAGGAAATTAGTTTTAAATTAGGATATCATAGTGAGGATCCACATTGCTGTGTGTCTCTAGGGAGACAAACCCTGAATCTCTGCATTACACAGAGAGAGTACAAGCACTTAATGGGTGGTATTAGATGCTCCTGCAGCTGTTTTAGCATAATCCAGCAGGATATATGCAGGGGGACGGATGCACTTTCCCCTGTGCATGGAGTGTGAAGTCCAGTGCTAGTAACACAGCTGTACGCATGCTACCAATGTGCGGTTAGTAAACGTGCCCCCACTGTACCCTCAGTCCCTTACATTACGTCCCCGCTGTAGCCTTATGTAACACAGAATAAGCTGTTGTTTTTTCTGCTGGCCAGGGCTGGTGCAGAGATATGAGATGCCCTAAGCAAACTTTATTCCTGGCACCCCCACCCTTCTCCTACCTCCCATTTCAGCTGCTCCTGCCCCCTTCCAGGATCTGCAAAGGCACCACAGCACTTACCAAACCCTGCCAGCAAAAGGAAGTCTGCCTCAGAGGGTGAGAGGCAGGAGCAGCAGCAGCACTGAAGGGTTTGGTAAGTGCTGCAGTGT
This sequence comes from Ichthyophis bannanicus, assembly GCA_033557465.1. NCBI lineage: Eukaryota > Metazoa > Chordata > Amphibia > Gymnophiona > Ichthyophiidae > Ichthyophis > Ichthyophis bannanicus. The sequence continues at coordinate 99,230,157 of CM066043.1, read as the reverse complement.
TGTGTAAAGACATTACTGTCGCTACAGTTCCCAGAGAGGGGCTGCCCTTGGACCACTGACGCTCTAGGTGACTGCCCAGTTCACCTAATGGTAGCACCAGTCCTACTGCCAGCAGCACTATATCTGCATTGTATACACAGCAATGCGTATAGAGAAATACCGCACTAGTAAGTTCCTTCTTTACACTTCTGATCAACATTATTGGCACCCTTGCACTTTAACCCCTTAATGTCCAATATCTCCAAACTAAAAGTGGCCAGTGAAATGGCTTTGGACTATATATGCACACATATCTGACAAATAAAAGAACCAAATAAAAAAAGACCAAAATAAATAGTAGGAAATAGTATAAAAACTGGGGCATTGCTAGCACATGATTATTGGCACCCTTATAAACAATTGAAATCATTTTGAATAGAAGAACCACATTCCCACAGCAGTAAAATTAGACACACCTGTGATCAATTGTCAGTACCCACATGACATGAATCAACCAATGAATGATGGCTCTAATGCTTAAAATGGCCACATTCACTCCCTATTCCATTTTCACAATGGTGAAGACAAGAGAGCAGCCTAAGACTGTCAGAAAAGCCATTATCACCAAATATCAAACTTCAAAGGAGTACATTTCCAAAGACCTTGGGATACGTGTCTACAGTTTGCAATGTTATTACAAAGGTTTCTGCTCATAAAACTGTCAAGAACCTCCCAGGACATGTTTTGAAGAGAAAAATTAATCCAAGAGGTCCTTGAAGGTTAGTGCAAATTTTTGGAAAAACACCACGTACAACATCCAAAGAGCTTAAGGCTAACCTGGAGCAAGTTGGAGTGGTGGTTTCAACCCACACCATCATGCATTAAACAAAGAAGGACTTCACGGGCAAAGGCCAAGGAGGATCCCACTATTCATGCCTGATCTTTTCCCAAACCAACCTTGAGAAACCACAATCCTTCTGGGAAAATGTTCTGTGGACAGAAGAAACCAAACAAGCTCTTTGGCAATGCAGACCAGCAATATATTTACAGGTGAGGAAATGAAGCTTATAAGGAAAAAAACATCTTTCCTACAGTTAAATATGGTAGAGGGTCCATAATGTTGTGGGGCTGTTCTGCAGCCTCAGGAACTGGATGCCTGGAACATATTAAAGGAATCATAAAGTCAGAGGACTATCAATTTTGGAGCAAAATGTGCTACCTAGTGCCAAAAAGATAGGTCTGGGTCGAGGGTCATGGGTCCTCCAACAGGACAATGACCCAAAACAGACTTCCAAAAATACAAAAGAATGGTTAAAAAGGAACAAATGGACTGTTTTAAGCCAATCAAGAACTTTTGGAAAGAGCTGAAATCTGCCATTGGTAACAGGGATCCTGGAAACATTCATGAGCTGGAACAAATCGCAGTTGAAGAGTGGGAGAAACTACCAGCAGACAGATGTAGATGTCTATAGGAAATGTTTGTAGGCTGTCATCACTGCCAAGGGTTGTGCAGCCAAATATTAGTGAAGGGTGCCTTTAATCTTGTCCAGGTCATATTTTGTTTTTATTTTTCTCAGAAATTACTATGCATTGCACAGACATCTTTTTTTGTTGTATACCTTTGAACATACTATTAAAATGTTATGATAACATTTATGATAACATTAGAGTTGGAATATTTCCATTTATTTCTGAAGATATTGTGCACAACATACCTAAAATGCAAGGGTGCCAATAAGGGTGACTACAATTTTGTAAGCTTTGTTCTGATTGAGCAAAAGGCAGTTTATTATGGAAGGTTTAGTTTGCAGGAAAAAGGAAAATTGGGCCTGTGATGTCATAAGGCTGTGGGAGCAAGAGCTGGGGAGGAACAGGGAGTCGGACAGGGAGTCGGACAGTGAGAGGGTTTGTTCTGCAACTGCACATTCCCCACAAATGTTTTGTGAGTGGAAGCTAGTGATACTAGTGACAATAATAATACAGACACACAAAGAAGGGGGACACAAGTGTTGGAAAGGTGACTGGACATATGGAAAGAAGGGGATATGAAAAGAAGACATTTCTTTTTTTATATACAGCTTTATTTAACAGTAAACACAAGATTAACATATGCAGACTTTTCATTTTCAAAAATACTAAGCTATTTGTAAAATCTCAAAGTCAGAGCTGTTGAACAGAGCAGGCCATAACTGATATGAAGCCTCGATGCAGTGTGAGCACTTAAAGCTGTAAGAAATTTCCAGAGTGGAGTACAGGGAGGACAGGAGTGGAGTCCGCAGAAGATTGCGCTCTTGTCCCATGGCATCAATCCCAGGTGGGGGGGGGGGGGGTCTCCTGCACTGCTGCCACAAGATGCCTCATTTACTATTTCCCCTGTAAAGAAAAAAAAAAGGCCTAACATGGACCTGCTATAGTGCAGCTTAGGGGTTGCTACCACAAGAGAGCACCAAAGGAAGGCAGCTTTCCCCTTTCTGATTGAGAGGCTTTAAATATTCCCTCCTCATTTCCTTGTCCAGCATTGATCAGATAAACAGTTCCAGGAGTGAGATTTTTTGCCAGTTCTGGTTTTAAATTAGCATTTGCAATGCAGTATGGTATTTGTAGTCCCTGATTTACCCATTGGAATCAATGCTGCAGGTTCCATAACACATCAAAATGAGATTGGCAGAAGTCCAGGACTGGTTTCAAATCTCACTCCTGGAACTGGGTAACTTGGGAACTCTGCAGTTGCATGTCGCTGAGAAAACCCAGCAGATGGGTTGGGAATTGACAACAACAGCAACAAAGGATTGCCGGAAATTCATGACTAGCCCAAAATTTCCCTGCTGAAATTGGGTAACTTGGCAACTCTGCTTATCTGAGGGCTAAAGGGGCGGGAATCCTCTTCGGCCAAGGAGAGAGGGGTAAGTTTGGAGTGCATGGAGCAGAGATGTCAAAGGGGAACAAAGCAAAGAGAGATTTTTCAGCCCATGAGTCTGGGGAATAAATCTAGAAACATATAAGTGTTGTATTGCTCTGGAAATGAAGCAACACAAAATGATGTTTAGTTTGTTTTGGTGTCTCTGAAAGGCTAGAGAGAGAGTGGAGGTGGTATTAGGACAGTCTGGAATGAAATTTCGCCAGGTCCGTGTTTACCAGGTAAACTCCCTGGACTGAAAACTGCACCTCACTCAGTAGCTCAAAGCATATGCACAGGTTTCACAGTACATGTACTTTTAGCTGTAGGGGAAATAGATGGGACAGAAGGACGCAAAGTGCGCAGGAGGATCTGAATCTTAAATCCCTGCTTCATTGGCGTAAGACAGCAAAGCAGGTGCAGAGTTCAGAGACACTTCTGCACCGGTATTCAAAGGGAAACTACTTATATGACACTGCTCCAGAGCAGAATGACTTAGAAACGAGCGCACACACACACACACACACACAATGGGGAGAGACAGAAACACACCCACGAAGGTACAGAAGGCGAGACACATGGAGATAGTTAGAAACAGAGAGATGGAAAGAGACAGAGGCAGACCAGAGACAGATGGAGAGGAAGAGGCACAAATAGAGAGATACACAGGCCGGCAGAGGCAGACTACACAGTAAGGCAGATATAGACACATATGGAGATGGCGGGAGAGAGCAGACAGATGGAAAAAGAGGCAGGAAGACATAGACATAGATGGAGAGGAAGGCAACAAACAAGGAGATGGACACACAATGTAAGAAGCACCCAGGCTCTTTCTTTCCAGCTCAGCTCTCTCCTCTTACCTTCCGTGCCTTTGAAAAGTGCTTTTCTGCATAACTACTTAATGCCCAGCCCTCAGAACTAAGACGATCTGTCAGCCCAGAGGCAGGAAGGTGAGCTCAGATTCCTTAGTACTGGCCAAGGCACCTGGCTTTATTCCTCTTAGGTTGTCCTCTTATGACTGCAGTGTTCAGGATCAATCACTGACTCAGTGGCTCTAAAAAGTGAGAAAACTGGAGGAGAGGGGAGGAATTATTTGAAGAGTGGGGAGCGAGGGGACTTACCTTGCTTGCTCCCAGGAAACAGCAGTACACGAAGCTCTTAGAGAGCAGGAGCAGGAGAGCGAGCTGAGCTGATCGCAAGCTGTTCTGGAGTGATCCCTGATTACCTGAGAGAGAGAGAGAAAATCCCACATGAACCAAACAGCCTACAACCCAGAAAGACCAGCATGTGAGAACCTGTCACAGGGACTTGTAGACCTCACTCCTTCCCTTCTAAAACAGCAAGACCAGCATGTGAGACTGGAGGATCAGTTCATTTTTGGGAGGGTGAGATGGGTGGGGGGGGGGGGAAGTGGGTTGGTTTTAAATGTTTATAATTGTACACCATCCTGATTGATTACTTAAAAAACTGCTATAAATATTTATAAATATATAAACAAATACTTCACTGCATCCCTTCTAAAGCAGCAAGACCAGCATTTGAGGCTGTCACGAGGGTCCTGTACCCCACTCCATCTCTTCTAAAGCTGAACGACTGGGGTTTCTAGTCCCACAGGTGTTCCTTGTGGTCTTGGGCAAGCTACTTAACCCTCCATTGCCCATGTTCCCTATAAAATAGTTATCTCCAAGTTATAATGCCCTGTTCAATGTAATTTCAGTTTGTTCAATGTAAACCGCCTTGATATCATGAAAGGCGGTATATAAAAAAATGTTAAATAAATTAAATAAAGCGGTAGAATTACCGAATGCATTCAGACTCTCACTTTCTCTCTTTGGGTTTGGCTCACAGCTTCCCTCGTAGCTCATGGTGATTTACAGTCAGGTGCAGTAGCATCTCCCGCTCCCCAGTGTTACAATCTAACTTGTACCTGAGGCCCTGAGGGTTAAATGACTGGCTCACGTTCAGAACTAGTGGCAGTGGGACTTGAACCTGATGTCACTGGTTCTCCTCTTGCTGCTCTATCCACTAGGCTCCTCTTCCACTCCAGCTTGGCTTCTACCATGTTTTCTTTTTATTTTGATTAGTTAATAAATTAATTTATTGAACTTCAACTATGACATGACAAATCACTTTAATTCTTGACGTCTTACTGCACTTTACATTCCTGCTAAAATAAATGTTTCATTAAACTCTTTCTGAACTCCTTTATCTTCCTTACCCTCCACAAATGATTAGCGACTGAATTCTACAACTTAGGTGCATAAAGTTAAAACTCTTGTGAATTCATAAAGCAAATAAATTTAGGGATAAACTATCATAGGTGTTTTGTGAACCTTCCCAGGACTAAACAATCAGCATGGAAATTATGATTAATCTTGAATATCATCCATGGTACTTTATATCTGACATGGTATTCCACCAGAAGCCAATGTAACTCTCTCAGCGATGGAGTAATATGATCAAATTTGGATTTATTCATTATGATCCAAGTGGTGACATTTTGGATCATTTGTAAAGACTTTAATGCTGATGCTGGGAGCCACTGAAATAGCACATTACAGTAATCCAGATTTGGGTTTACTTAGGGGCTCTTTTACTAAAGTGCATTGTGGTTTTTTGTCTAATGCACCAACAGCATGCAAAACCATCATGTTTTAGGTGCAACTCCGCCACATTTACTGTCGGGGGTGTGGACAGCTTATTTCCGATCTTTAATGCTTTGCACTCAGCCCTAATGCATGCCAAAATTAGCACGGGTGCACTTAGCTCCACCTATTGAGGGGTGTGGCTAGCACGGGCACAGAATACAAGGCATTCACCATGCCAACTCTCTGCCCCTAACCCACCCACTTACCCCAATGCATTAAGCACAGTTGGTATGGACAGTGGGTTGTGCTAACTATGCTGCCCCACACTAACTTACCACAGGCTACAGCACATGGTTACCACATCCTGTAGCCCACGCTAACTACGTAGTGCTCTTTAGGAAAAGACCCTCTTAGTGTTTGAAGCACAGAGCAGAAGTTGTTTCCATTTAACAGTGGGCATAGATAATGTAGAACCAGCATTTTAATTTCAGGTCTTTGTCACTTTTGAACTAAATATATTTTATTTTTCATATTGTTGCAGAAATTTGGAATAAGAGATGTGCATCCCTCCTTATGAATATTATCCCATTTTTTCCCTGATCATCGAGGGCCGAAGCCTCTCCAGCAGTGATTTAATCTGTCCGTCTAGGGGCATGTTGGGTCATGTGCCTTTGGTACACTGAAGTGAAATTTGTGGGTAAAGGTAAAGCAGAGTCTTAACATCTACCCCACTGAAAGTAACCTCAGCATGACATAGTTGAAGCCCTTTCTACTAGGGACAAGTTTAAAAAGCTCTCTAAATCCACACATATACCTTATTTCTCCTCATGTGTTAGCAGTTTCTTAGAGATCACAACTAAAGGGGGAGGGGTGGGGGTGGAGGGTAGCATGTTCGCTACTCTATGCTAATCTCTGTGGTTTTGGATGTCTCTTCCCCTAGGTTCTACACTAGGACCTCAGTCTCCAGTTCTTTTTGCCCTCAAGTTCCTCCGTGGTGCTGTTCTTACCTTGTATTCTCAGACTCTGCACCGTGGGTGATGAGAACATATGTTTCACTTCACATGAATATGTGTTACCCTGGTACCATTCGGCCTGGGAGAGCCGGAGTCTGCTGGTCACACTGTACAGGCCATTGGGCATCTTCCTTGGTGTACCAGTGGCCACGGCCTCTGTGCTGATGAGCTGGCTACCTTGCCTCCAGCGCACTTCCACATACTGTGGGTAGAAGTCCTGGATCAGGCAGATCAGAGTGGCTTTACGATGCTCCGTGATCTCCCTGCAGGAGGGTTCGAAGACGTGGACAGACGGAGTATGTACCGCATCCCGATCTGAATTCAGGAAAAAGTAAAAGAGAAAGCAGATGTAAGGACATTGTCTATCTATTTAGCAGTAACTGTTTCAGAAATAGAAATGCAACCTCTTGTGGGGCAGAAGCATGATAGAAGCATTCAAATACTTGACCGGCTTCAATGGTAATTAGAACAAAAAGAGAAACAGAAAGAACATAAGAACATAAGATTAGCCATACTCAGTTAGACCAAAGGTCCATCAAGCCCAGTATCCCGCTTCCAACAGTGGTCAATCCAGGTCTCAAATACTTGTCAGGTTCCCAAAAGGTAAACAGAATCCATGCTACTTCTCCAATGGGTAAGCAGTGGATTTCTCCAGTCTTCTTGAATAATGGTTTATTGACTTTTCCTCCAGGAACTTGTCCAAACCTCTTTTAAACCCAACTACATTAACAGCTTTTACTACATCCTCCGGCAACAAATTCCAGAGTTGGATTACACACTGAGTGAAAAAATATTGTCTATGGTTAGTCTTAAATGTGCTTTGTTGTAGCTTCATTGCGTGTTCCCTAATCTTTCTACTCTTTGAAGCAATAAATAACTAATCTACATTTACCCTTTCCATTCCATTCATTGTCTATCATATCTTCCCTCAGCCGTCTCTTTTCCAAGCTGAAAAGCCCTAAACCTTTAAGTCTTTCCTCGTATTGGCATCCTGACGACGCCTTTTTATTGGAGGAATTTAATATAGTCTTGAACTAGCTTTCAAATATTAAAACCTTCTTAAGGTCAGGGTAATTTGAGCAACAGATGAAAATATCATAATGTATAAGTGAATCACCAAAGCATTTCATTGACAGTCTCAGGGGTTGGGGGAGGAGAGGGGAGGGGGTGAGTGAGAGGGATGATGGGTGATCAACGGGTGACCAGACTGAAAGCCCATAACTTTATTAAGTCCTGTCTGGTTCGGTTGCAAGTGTCTTATTATCTTCATCTCTTGCTCCTCCTGCCCTGACCTTTGAAAGCTGGTCCAAGAATGTATTTAATTAGCCCAATAAAAAGGTTTCACTTTGGTTTTCCTTTTTTGTTTCTCTTTGTTCTCTAACTACTGATTTAGAAGGACTGCACATTGTTCTAGCTGCAGGAAGTCTCACTCCTCGACAGGCCAAAAAACAGAAAACTGGCATGAAATGTAACTTTAGCAGGAACAATATGGATCAGCACCAGAATCTGGACATTATTATCTCTGTATTCTGCTATATTATTTTACTAATATATATATATTTTTTTTAAGTGCCATCAAGTCAAAGCTGACTCCTGGTGACCTAGCAGCCCCTGTGTTTTCTTGGCGAGCTAAGATTGGAACTAAACTGCCAGGCCTTTTCTTCCAAGGAAAGGGAGGGGACTTACCAAAGGTCACATGGAGAGCCAGTGGGAACCAAACCCCAATCATTTGGATATTAGGCTGTTGCTTTAACCACTGGGCTACTCCTTCACTTGAGGTCTGTGTTAATATTTTGTAAATAATTTATTTTCCTTTTTTAACCTTTACCAGTTAAAGTATTACTCGGCAACATGTACAAAATTGTCATGCAAATGAAATAATCTGAATCAGACTCTAAGAGGAGCAGGAAGTTGCCATGGCTAGTGACATTTGATGTTGGTAGAGAACGAAGGCCAAAAGAGAGAAGCAAAGCAAGGACAGGAAGGGGAGGAGCTTACAGTTATAAGGTTATCAGATGTCCCTGGGTTTCTGAGATTCGAGTCCATCTATCTGCTTTGAAGGGATATTCTTGCAGTCATGGGATACATGGGAGGTGGTAGGTGAGGGCAGGGGTAGTGCTCATGGTAATGACTCTTCTTTTCTCCTCCTTGCCCCGTACTCAAACCTGGAACTAAGATGTCCCTTCCCCCTCTACACACCTTTCAGAAATGTGTCCCGGATTTGCCTGCAAAAAGTCTGGTACCCTTATAAATTTAGGCTGTTCCAGGCATCTACAACCCTCATAGTAAGGAAGTATTTTAATCTTTCCTCTGAACCTTTCTATCTGCATCATCACACCATTACCTATTACAGCTGAATTTCATTTTCTATAGAAAACTTCATCTTCCTACCCTTCCTTGAATCTTGTCAAATATTTGAATGTTTCTATCATGTCTCCTGAAGCTCCTTTCATCCAGAGAGTAAATTGTTAGGGCCCCTTTTGTAATGCTTAGTGTGTACTATCTGCCACATGGCCCACAGGAATAAAATTGACCATACAGTAGATAGTGCAGGTTCAGTGTTAGTAAAAGGGTCCTCAGTGTCTTACACCTCTCTCCGTAGTATTTGTTTTGCAGGTTTTGCAATGTTACCATTTCTCTACCAGAATTACTTCCTTCCTTCCTTCTCCTTCTCCTTCTCATTCATATATCATTGAATAGATATTTGCACCTTAGTTGCGTGATTTTCCATTTTTAGCACTGAAATTCATTATCCAGACCCCTGACTATTCCTCCAGTTTCTTCAAGGCCTCTTTCATTTTTTATTTTCACTCCTACTCTGTTACAGATTTTGTGTCATTTGCACACAGCACATTCTCCCCCTAGTTTCTCCAGTTACTTCCAAGTTGATCTCCCTGTTTATTGTAAATACAACTCAAAGTTCCTTGTGTTGTATAGTTGATGTTAAATGTAAACCGCTCTGATCTAAAATAGAGCGGTATAGAAGAACTGTTAAATAAATAAATAAATAAATAAAATATTGAAAAGAACCCAGCCATAATACCAGCCCTGGGTTACCCTACAGGTCACTTTACCTTCAATAAAGTCATCTCCATTAAAGCCATCCTGCCCTTGAATCTTATCTAATCTCTCTATCTGTTCCACCTCTGAATGTCCTCTTTGCTATTAAGATGTTTTAAAGTGGATTATGTCGACATTGTAAGTAGCCTGCCTCTTATTATGTGACGGTTTTGCTATATTTTGTGAACTCTGCTGCAATTGTATCACATTTGTAATGCTATGATTTAATTTGCTTATTTCCAGGTTTTCACCTTGCTGTTTTATAGGTGTGTTATACTGATGTCTGAGGTTTTATTGTGGTCATTCACTGTAATTGTTAATACCTGCTGTACCCAATTGCAATGTGCCTTGAATGTCTCAGAAAGGAGTGAGCTCAGGGCCAGCCCCAGAGTTGGTTCAAGGGTTGGCATTGTGGGCAAACATTAACCTTTATGCCCCCCCCCCCCCCGTCTGAAACAATGGTTTAGATTTGAATGCCGCACTATTTGCCACTTCCTAGTTTGCCTAATGTTTGGGCTGCCCCTGTGTGAGCTATTCCCATTCACTTTCCCAATGTCCAGTAACAATTGCTGCCTCTTGCCCCCTAGCCACCAAAGCTAGATTTTCATCATCATAGGGGCAGGTGGATTTTTAAATGTTAAAATGGGATCACGCTGGATAGAGGTTTGGGAAGCTCTGCCTTAGTGATAAGGACTTGGCCCATACACGTCATTTTTTAAAAAATACATTTATCAATATATATCATATCCACCCCGATAGAAAGCAAATAGTAACAAATTATTTCACCAGGGGAATTTTTGTGAAGAAAAAGATTAGAGAAGGAATTTTTGCCTGAAATTATTATAATAAAGCTTATCATTGTGAAAGTGAGCTGCCCTTAGGTGAGGTTAGTTCTTTAATATTTTGCATGCGATGCCTTTTCCATTTCTCTGAAGGTTCTCCAGGGCTTTTTCCCTGGTTGAAGACATTGCAGCTGCCCCCAGAGTCTGAGTTCTGCACCGGGGTCTCTTCCCTATGGGAAGATTTATGGGCGCTGTTAGCTGAGCTCTCGGTGTAATGAGCTCCTGTAACTTAGACAAGAAGGAAAACAATGGAGGGAGGAGCCGGGATTGTTCAGTATCGCAGGGCAAGACCCAAACTTTCCTTAATAGGCTTTGCCCGGATTGTTCTACAATTCCTGATGTTCTCTCTGTAAGGATCGGATGTGCTTTTTCTCAGGGCTATGATTTGGAGTCTTTTCTTAATTTGCTGTCTGTGTGTTACAAACAGATGATGGGGAAAAACACGTCAAAACCTCCAGGGTTCAATTCCTGGGGTGAAGATAGGTGGAACGGAAGGGGGAAGGTGGCGCCCCCTGGAGTTGCGTATGGTGCTTCTGATCAGTTTTACTGCCTGCTGGAAGATCGACTAAAGCCAAAGCAAAAAGTCTGCAGAGAAACAGTTTTCCTCTCTTCCATGCCCTTAGTGGTTACTTAAAATGATCACTACAGTTGGTGTATTGAAAAGGGCGGCGGATGGCTGCATGGAAAATACGCATTTATTTCTCTTTGGAAAGATCTGGAAACAGAACGAGGAAGCTGAGTTCTAGGAGTCAAGTCTTCTACCCTGATCATGAATTTAACTATAAATTCAGAAGCCACAGTCTAGTGAAATTGGAGTAATTCAAAAAGGACGGTCTCCTCCTCCAGTTCCCCAATATCATTTAGCGTCTACGGAGTTGATGGCAGCTCTATTAAATTGATTTATTTCTGTTGGTTTTCGATAGCACAGGTCTGAGACAGAAACTAAAGAAGCGAAAAGAAAAACCCAAAGAAAATGTATACTATACCTACCGTGCAGAAGAAACAAAAAAGTACCTAGGGGTGGGGAGAAAACCCTTTTAACAACTCTTTTTGGTTGAATTTTACAGGCACCATTGCTGTAACGATAATAATTTGTATAGTAAATCGGGAACATGCTTCTAAGATCTATTATTATTTTTGCAAACGGAGAGGTGTGTGTGTGGGGGGGTGGGGGGGGGGTGTCATTGAAATGCTGGGCTATGGGCTGCTACTGAATACCGGCCCCTTTCTTCACTGCTGCTAAGATTGAGTTATAGTCCTCATTTACTAATGGCAGAGCCTTGCATATGACCACTGGGAAAAATGCAGTCGAAATGTGACACATCACTATAACATAATATTCCTCAAGCAGCTCCACCGGGCCCCTGCTGTCACTGGGAAGCTTTAAGATCTGGCTAACCTACAGGATTCTCTTTCTATTTCACCTTATGCAATGCAGATCAGCAGAAAATGGACCAGAGGAAACTGTTGAGGCTCTTACAACATTCTCGGTCCCTCGTTCTGGATCCTTTGGTTCTTGCTGGCTTCCTTTGCTACACTGTCCTGCCCCAAAATATCTCTGATTGCACTGGGAGCAGAGGGTTTAGGAAGGGAATGTGGTCCGAGAAGTCTGAGTGTCTTAATACTGGACTGTACTTCAGTAACTAATACTGACAGTTACCCTGCAGAGTTTCTTGTTTAATTTTGTCTATTTTCAGTAAGGAAACATGGATTGTGTCTGTGTCTGTCTTTGTGTGTGTGTAGCCTTAATAACATTTGTTGTGGTGGTCACACCAAAGTTTCAGGGCATGTTGGGTGTAGGAAAAGAGTCTTGCAAGTGAATAGTTTTTTGGCTGCACATACACAGAGGTGGACACTGGCCAGTGCATATCAGTGACAATGGGCTTTATTAGTTCCTGTATGTAACCTGCTCTTCCTTGTTGCAAGTACAGTGTCTTCGTACATCTATCCTTCTCCCTATCATACTTTACTCTGTGAGAATGATCTGAGACGGCTTTGAAGCATTGACTGTATCGGTGTCAGGGTTCAGGACACTGAAAGCTCTTCCTATTAACCTGGTGGCTGCACACACAGCACACAGGGTCTCACCTGTGACGATCAGTCGGCTCCCGCTGGAGAAGTAAGCAGGGGCACAGCGAGAGCAACATATGGCACCACGTCACAGAAACCTCAGACCACTCTGCCGCCTGCCAGCTTTCCCCAGCGGGCACTGCCTCCCAGCTGCTGGATGACACAGAGGTCCGAGGTGTAAATGGGGGTGTGCTCGAGGTTCAGAAATGCCTCCCCCTTGCCTGAGTCTGGCACAGACCGCAGAGTGCCCGCCCTTTCCTGTGTTCTGGGCTCCTGCGTTCTTGGCACTGGCTGTAACACTGTGGTTGCTGTGTTGATCACGGTGACATAAGCTGTGTCAAAAACACATGTCCTCATATTGCCAGCTGACGCTTTCTGGGCTCTCTCCCTCCTAGCTGCTCAGGTGCCTCCTCCCAGAGTGGGTCTCTCTCCCCACCCCCACACTTTCCAATCAGTGCTTCTTTGATACTGATCCAAGAAATTCACCTGCTGTAAATCAAGGAGAAGTTTTCTTCTCTTTCACCCTGCCTCCCCTTTCCACTCTCCATCCCGCCTCTAAAGCATTGCCATAAGATTAGACTCAGTCACCATGCAATCTAACTCCTGTTTCCTGCAAAAAAAACCTCTTTTATGAGGGCGGAGGGAAGTTCCCCTTGTTTTCTGCTTCATGCACAAGAAACATCTCATCCCTATGTAGTAGTGAGTAAAGTACAATCGGCGCGGTCATTACACTTTATTTTATAATCTTTTTGTGGGTTGTCTTTGACAAAGACAGGCAGAGCTCTGTTTCCATTAACAAACATGCAAGATTTGTCACTTTAAGAAATATTTCTCCTTTGACATATACTGCAGAGTCTGAACTCAGGACAGACAGACTTTTGTGAATGGATTTATTTGTATAACCAGTATTTTTCTATAAGAATAATAGAGTCATTCTGGATATGAAAATGGTTTCCTGTAATTCTCTCACTGCTTCATGTTTACATGCACGGAAAGGGGGTTTATAATCACAGAAGGGTCTCGGCTTGTGCTTTCTCCCCTCCACTGTTTCTGTAAAGGTGCTTCCTCTCTCTCTATCACTGTGGCTCCCTGTATAAGCACAGCAGGTTAGAGCTTTACAAATACCCTGTAGGAAGACTGGGGAAGCATGGTAGTCGGGCAGGGACTGGCACCTTTGGTGAGACAACACGAGTCTGGCTGTTGCAGCATTGCTGGCCATTTTGGCCACATTGGCTGGAAATATCTGATTCAGTGGATCTGCTTAGCCAGGTCTGTCATCTTCTAGCATATATTGAAGAAATGAATGACCAACATGCAGTTGTACAAATAGTGAAAAATGGTGCCCATGCTTGTGTGCGTGTGACAGAGAAACCATGAGAAATTCCACAGCAGGGCAGGCTATTTCCTTGTGGGATGCGGATTTTGCATAGTGAATATGTTGTGGGGGGGGGGGGGGTGAGGAGAGAGGATTTTTTGGACATTAATCCAGTTTTCCTGAGGACTATTCAACAGATGCCTGAAAACTATGATAGGGAAATAAAATTTGCTTATACAGTAGATGATAAATAATTATTTTTCCCCAAACTGTATTTAATGTATTGGGAAATGCATCCTTCATTCCTGTGCAGAATTCTGTCTGTACTATGGGATGGAAAAACTGGGGACTGCTCTGTGTGTATGTGAGAGAGTCTGACTGGGTATGTGTCTGTTTCCCTTTATGTGAAAGCTGAAAAGAGAGTGATATCATCAGAGCAGGCCCCAGAGTTGGTGCAAGGTGTTGATGCCCCAAGCAAACCTTAAGCAGATGCCATATACAGTGGAGACAGCATTTAGTTGCTGCACCAGGTCCAGTGCGCTGGGATCCCACCATGTCTGTTCCTTGACTCCACATGATCATCCAAGCATGGTCTAAGTCTGCAAGCATGTCAGTGGGGTGCACATGTAAGCCAGCACATACATGCACCCCCCGCTGGTCCCACCGCAGTGTACCAGATCACATATTTAATAGAAGTCATATATTCACCAAACATATAACTTCCTTATCTGTTGAATTTCAGCCCTAATATGGATAGTATCGGGCTGAAAATCCATCTGAATTGCCCGATATTATCTGTATAGTGAAGGAGTGGAGGGACAGTGGGGCAAGGGCAGGCTTGCAATTATCCAGATAGCGGCGATATTCAGCTGTTATCTGGATATGCTTTGTGTTTAGTTTAGGCACTGGGAGGGGGTAAAGTGGCAGCAACACTGGAACATCTGATGGAAGGCTGCCTGTTGCTCCACTGACCTCTGCAGCGTGAAATTCCAGCAACATTCTCGATAAGCTGATGCTCAGGCTCCCCTGCGGCTTCTTGCTTCCAACACCACCCTGGTCAATCAAATCCAAAGAGGAATAGACATAAAGACCTCAGGCAGAGAGCAAGCCTTTGTGGATCTCAGAAGGCTGCACGTGTGAGCTAGCGCATATATGCATATCCCCCTGTCTCTGGCAAACACTCCCCCACAGTGCACCTAAGCACTCCGTTGCTATTTTTGGGCACTTAGCTAGCAGAAGCTTGCTCCCCACCTCCCCTTCACAGCTTTAACTATGTCGTTCCTGCTGTCTCATACAAAATAGCCAGGAGCCACATTTGTCTCTCTCTAGCCTAGCTGTCTGCCCTCCATCATTGGCCTTGTTTTCTCTAAGATATGGGCTGAGATATGATCATCATCTATTATCTGTATGTGCAGTACAGCCTACCTGTACCTTGCTGCTGGTGTGCCCATACCTGCAGCCTCCCCCTGCCTCGTCCAGCTACCACCTGCATGCTGGCCAGGAGAAGCAGGTATTTTAATGTTCTGACTAGTCCAGATGTGGCTAGTGAAATGCACACTGCTCTCCTCTGGCCTGGTCAGCTATGCTGTAGCCGGGCATGGCACTGATAGTACAGGCTGAGGTTCATCTGCCTACTAAAAACGTCTAGAGGGAACTTGATAATTGGAAGCTAAGAGGCGCCACAGCCCATAACCCCATGTTGTCAACCATCTGCAGAGGCCGGTCATCCAGGGCAATCACTTCCCGATGAACCGTGTCGCCACTTTCTATGCTGCCTGTCCATGCTTCAGAGCAGTGATATTGAGCACCACCCCATCTCCTCCATGATGACTTGCTTAGACGGGCATCAAGGCTGCTCATCTGCCACCTCACTGGGGGCTTGGCTCGGGAAATGGATTTCTTATTTTCCGCAGCTTTCCTGCTGCTGCTACTTGGAGTCCCCTGTCTACTATGAGCACCTGCCCATGAATCTAGTTTGAAAGGCTCCTGTTTCTGGAATTGACGCAGCTTTGTTTGAAAGATGGCTCATTGGCTTACCTCAACTGATTGCCTTCCAACAGAAGAGCCATTCTGCATATCCTCAAGCATTTTAATTTGCCTCCACACATCTTATTTCTTATAGGGCTTCCTCTCTGCTTCCTTGAGACTTGCTTCTGCTGGAACTGGGGCTGAAGAGTGACCAGAAAATGGAAGGCTAGGGGCATCTCTCCCACTCTCCACAGTCTGCTCTACCTGTGAGGTGTCTTTGGCCACAGCACTATCCCTTCCTATCTCTTCACTGTTTAGCATTTAACAAATCATTTTTCCAAACCCTTCTCAGCGATAGAACTTCCCAGCTCATGATTCTGAAACTCCTTCACATCCTATTCTGTATCTGTCAAAATCTGCTCTATAGACTTCTCATCAAGGAACAGGGTGCAAGCAGGTGTTCCATGGGGGTGGAAGCAGCCTCGTGGCACCAAAGTTGTAAAGTAAGCACCGTGGGGCCGTTGGCCACTGTGGCTGCTCCAGGTCCCAAGAGGGTGACAGTGGCAACAATGGGTGCCCCTGGAAGGACAGCAGTTTAGGCGACTGCCTACTTTTCCTAATGACAGCGCCACCCTGATTTTAATACATTCCTAGTATTTGCAAAAACCTAAGTCTTCAACTAAATCCCTGCAGAAGGTTGACCAGCACTCTATTCCAAGAGCCTTCCCCCTCACTCTTCTGGCACTTTGACTGAGAGAAACACAGGCAGATAGCGACAGTGAAAAGTATATGAAGCATTTGGCAGAGGATGGTATCAAAAGGCATTCTTCAAAGCTTCCCTTCCAAAGTATGCAAACACACACCACCACACACCCCTTAACACACAAGGGGGGGGGGGAGTTGTTTCAAGTAGCATTGCAGCTGTTGGGTCAGTGTCAGGCGAGAAAGGTTGGGATCGATGAGGGTTTGGATATGGAGAGGGTAGCTGATTAGTTTGTAGGTAAGGTTGAGGCTTTGAGGAGTGTAGGGGGGTGGGACAGGGGAGGGGGCTTTATTGGTAATACTGGGTTTCCTTCTCTTTGCTTACGAGCGATGTCTTGCATAGTTTGATCCAAGGGTTGCATCTTACTTGGACCCTGTTCCAGGGCAATTATTGTGGAAAGTCTTGAATGAGGTTCTGGAATGGATGGCAGATCCTTAAGTCAGGGCTCTTATCTGCAGGATCTAAAGGAGGCCATGGCATTTCCCATTCCCAAAAAAGAGGAATGAACTTTGTTATGAGAGCTTGCGCCCCATTTCCTCCTTGATGAATTTTGCTAAAACTGTGGAGAAGATTGTGTTACAGCAGTTGACTGATTTTTTGGATGAGGAGTGGGGATTAGATTGGGAGCAAGTGAGTTTTTGTAGAGGATCTGGTGCAGAGTCCTTGTTGGTGTCAGTCATGGATTTGCTTAGTAGGGAAAGGGATAGTGGGAAGGTATCGTTGGTAATCACTTTGGATTTATCTGCAGCCTTTGATCTTATTGTTTGGGATATTTTGTTGGTGAGGTGTGGGGCCTTGGGGATAGAAGAGGTGGTGTTAAGGTGGCTGGCCTCTTTTTTGTCCAGATAGAAGTTTCAGGTTTGCTGGGGGAATCAACTCTCTTCTGTCTGTAGCCTGGTGTGGGGTTCCACAGGGGTGGGCTTTGGCCCTGGTACTGTTTAATATCTTTATGAGCCCAGTGGGAGTGATTTTTTGGAAATATGGGCTTCAGGGATTCCTTTATGCTGATGATGTACAGCTGGCAGTGGTGTTTGACGAGGAGGAGTTGGTGGTACTGCAGTGGGTGAACAGTTGTTTGGAAGAGTTGTTTGTGGTATGTGCAGGCTAATCGTTTGGTTTTGAATGTGGGTAAGGCTGAGGTGCTGTTATGTGGGGTTTTGGTGGAGGCTACTCTGTAGGATGGGCTCTTGATTGGTGGGGGGGGGGGGTCGGCCTCAATTGGAGGCAGGAGATTCGGGATTTGGGGGTGACTCTGGATTTGGATTTGCCCCTACAGGTGCAGGTGTTGCGGGTGGTGCACATGGCTTATGGTACATTGAGGGTGGTACAGCAGCTGTGTCATTTTTTGGATATGGCGGCCATGTGCCTCATTGTCCAAGGACTTGTTTTGTTGGTGCTGGATTACGGCAATATTCTGTATGTGGGATTGCCAGTGTACTTGGTGAGGAAATTGCAGCTCGTTTGTTGCTGGGGTTGCGCAACGGGATTATGCATTGGGGCACTTTGGTGGTTGCACTGGCTGACAATTCAGCAGCAGTGCATTTTTAAGTTGCTTGTGTTGGCCTTTAAAGTGGTTAGGGGTTTGGGGCCTAGTTATTTGCAGGTCAGGTGCAGTTGCGTGTGCTACCTGACTTTGGCTAGGTGCGGTTGCAGAGATGGCGTGTGCATGTTTTTACAGTGGCGGCATCTACCTGGTGGAACACATTACCAGAAGCATTGAGGAGGGAGTCCGACTTGGCTGCATTCCGGAAGGCGTTGAAAACTTTTTAATTTCTTCCTTAAGCTTAGGCAGATAATATTTGACTGTATTTGGCTTGGTAGGTATTTATTTAATCTAGGGGCTGGCTGGGGTAAGGTTGGGTTTGTATTCTTGTACTGCTTTTAGTTATTGTACCATCCTGAATGCATGTGCATATGGTGGTATAAAAATGTTTTAAAATAAATGAAATACACCCACACACACACACCCACACACACACACACAAACCCATCACAGACACATTTCTCCACCATACCTTCACATCTACAAGAGTCTCACACATAAACTTTGCCACATACGCACCATCATTCCACATACCCCACCCCAATATGAACACATACTACATACACATAACCCCTACCACATATCCCAATACTACAACAAACATAAAATTCCACTCACCTATATACACCCACTCACAATAATACCCCCACCTACAAATCAGGCATAGTGCTTATAACATATACACTTACCTGTACACACACCTTATATCCTATACCACAATTCCATTCCTCCATATGCACACTGTCACTTACACACAGTATGCACACACCCCACCCCCACCCACATGCACGCAAACCTCCAAATACACCTCATGCACCTTCAAAGAAACCTTATCTTTGCAAATACACACACCCTAACTCACCCCAAATCAAGTTCCCACCCACATATTCACATCCTTCACCCACTCACACATATCCCCCCACCCCACATACACACAAGCAGCCACACCAACTATATCCTCTGATTGCATTCTGCTTGTCACACTATCTTTGCATGTCCAACAGACTGCACATATATGTGTTTGAGGTTAGTGTACAGAGATGCAGTGGAGCCCACGCACGGTGTCTCTCGCTGCACACAGGTACAGTCCTTCGTCTTCCTCCTTCACATCAGTCAGTTGCAACTGCACATGCTGGTTGCCGAATCTCCAAGACTGGATCCGCGATTCCAGCTCTGTGGGAACCTCTTCTGCCTGCTTTTCAGAATAAGTATAGAAAGTCCCGAGGGCTCTCAACTCAGTCCCATTCTGTCCTGGCCCTGGCAACTGTCGATACCAGAAGAAGTTGTAGTTCTGTTGGTTGACAGAGCAGTTCATGCTCAGAGTTCCCCCTCTTCTAATGCTGGAGATGGGGGTCGGGACCTGGGACACATTCACCGTCACTTGGAGATGTCCAGCTACAGGAGGGAAACAAAGGACAGAAATCCTATTAGCATCTAAGACAAGCACTGACCTGAAAGGAAAGCAAAAGAACCTAGAACAATCCCCTCAGCACCGAAGACAAGAACTGCCTGTGGAAATACCGAGGAAAAGACAAACTAAGGTAGAGGCAGATGTGAGAAGAGCTGGAGTCTAACTCCAGAGGACAGGGAAGAAGCAGTCATGCAACACAATTGCTGATATTGGTACCCTGGGGCTGCAAGCTGCTGCCCCAGAATTTCAGAGGTGGGAGCAGGACTGAGTTCGTTTGTTTGGTCTCTCTCAACGCCCTATTCCTGAACCACTCACCCGGTATCCAGAGCAGGAGCAGAAGGAGGGGGAGACGGCAGATCCGCAATATCTCTTTAGGGCTTTGTCTTCGGGGCTGGTGACAAGTCTGCAGAACTGTTCTATGTATCTTCTTGTGTGTGTGCTTGTGCTTGTGTGTGTTTTCCTTCTTTATTTGTCAGGATGCTACTGGGTCCCTACAGCTTTTCTGTCTTCTGTCTGCTTCTGTTTTTTTCCTCTCTCTTTCGGTTCCCTCCCTTCATTGTCTCTCTGGCTCCCTCTATCTTTTTCTCTATGTCTCCCTGTGGCTCATCTTTGTCACTTTTCACGCGTTTCTCAGTGCCTTATTCTCTGTCTCTCTCCATCTATTTCTTACTGTCCACGCTGTGTCTGTCTCTCTCTGTCTCACTACACATGTCTCTCAGTGTTCTTTTTGTGTCACTCAGTACCCTCTCCTTGTCTCTGTGTCTTGTACCCTCGTCTCTCTGCCTGTCTCTGCTGGTCTCTCAGCGCTTTGCTCTGTCAGTGACTCATCTGTCTCTCTCTACCTGTCTCAGTATCCTCTCATTGGATCTCCATGCCCCTTTGTCTCTTAGTTCTTCCCTCTGTGTCTCTTTGTCTTCTTTTCTCCCTCATGTGACAGTTCGTTTGTGGCTTTTGACCACAGTTACACCTGCTGTCTTCCTGACTAAAAATAAGCAGTCTGGGTCTCAACCTCTCCTCTCTACCTGATTTGACCACTGAGGAGGGAAGGAAATTGGGCTGAGGAGCTGGGGGGGGGGAGGGGAGGCGGGTTATCTTTATCCTACACCTTTGTCTTTCTTTATCCTACACCTTTGCAAACCTATTTTATTCTCTGTTTGCAAACTGCTTTGCAGCCACTGGAAATGTTGGTATAACAAATTAAAAAAACCTCATGAACCATACACCTGAGAGCTAAAAAGTGAAAGCAGGTGGGGGAGGGGGGAAGCAGCTCAGAGAAGGCTAAATGTGGAGAAGGGCTGGGAGTAGAGACATTATCTGCCTCCTGCCTCTCTTTCCCTCACCCAGATCCTGCCCCGGCCTGGCAGCCTCCAGGGTCAGTGTTACCAGCAACTCTCCGCACAGTCTCTTGCAGGAGAAAAACAATTAATTAGATAAAGAATTGTATTTATTATAAAATTTACAAAAACCACCATCCAGGTCATAGATTGTTCAAGGCCATGTATACAACATAGAAAGCACGCCGCAACAAAAAAAGGGGGCAAATTGCAAATCAGATTTGAAAAAAAAAATCTCCAAATGGTTTAGTTTTGCACATTCAACCAACTAACTGCCAAAGGAAGGTAGGAAGGTAGTTTTGCACATACCATGACAGTCATAAACCTCGCTTCTAAGCCAGGGTATGGTGACGTTTATGCTGCACCTAGTGAAAAAGCAGTTCTAATTTTGTTAAAAGAGGGGGATGGCACTCTCCTTTTCTACTATTTCCTGCATCTGGATAGATATATCAAGGGTGCAGCTGAGCCCAGGGGCTGCAAACCTGGCCCCCGACTGGTGATGGGAAGAAAAAGCCCTTTACAAATGTGGCAATAAAGCACATGGCCTCCAAGGGGAGGCTGAGTGTGTACAGTGCTTGTTAGGAGACAGTAAGGATGCGGTTTCTCATCTAGAAGACTCTTCACCCCATTAATTCATTCAGTTGTCTACTGTTCCTACCACCTCTTGTGCTCAGGAATGAGGAGGCCGAGACTGGGAGAGTCACCTCCTCGTAAACATGCCCCTTCCCTGGCTGCTGTTGGGAATGGGACAACTCCGCGCAGCCAACTCAGTGCAATAGTAAATGCAATAATAAAATATCCAAAAACATTTTAATAAGCTATCTGATAATTTGAGATTTGTCAAATGAAATCTGGAACATTCAAAGTGTAATAGGAAAACATCAAAAAAGATTTTGTTATGCTCTCTGATAATTATGAGCTATGGCACACACGTATTCTATAGGGAGTCTAGTGTCATAATCTGACACAATCTTTGAAATCCGTTGATCAGCTTTGCGGTATTTCCTCAACTTGCTTATTGAACAGATTCCACCTAGATGGAGGAAACAGAGGAGATCATCTACTGTTTCCTCTTCTATTTGGGCGACTGATGTAGCTGTCCTCGAACCAGTTGAGCAGAGGATGAAGCTCTTCGGGCAGGTGTCCTTCCAGAGCAGCAACATAATCTCCCAAGTCCAGGACAGGCACAAATGCTAAGACCACAACCATTTCAGCTTTAAGCGTGAACTCCATGTCCATGTCACATTCTGGAACAGCATCTATCGACGCCAAACGCTTCCTCACATTCTGAACCAGTTGGAAGAAGCAGCCTTTTAAAGTTCACCCTTAAAGCCAAAATGGATGTTCCAGATTTCATTTAACAAATCCGAAATTATCAGTTAGCTTAATAAAGTGTTTTTGGATGTTTTACTATTGCACTTTTTTTACATTTCCAAATTTCTACTCATATATGTGACCAGTAATGGGTCTAGGACAACTTAGCATGGCACACTGAGTTGGCCGCAGTGAGTTGGCCACGCTGAGTTGTCCTACACCCCTGCTGTTCCCCCACCCCATTTAACACTAGGTAGCCCTATGGCTGCAGTCTCTTTCTCCCTGTTCATGGGACATTAGTTAACCCAATGGTTGCAGCCCCCCTTCACACCCATGTGACACTTGTTATTCTGGCTCCTGCAGCCCCCCTCCTCCCTGGGTGGTTTTCAGCAGCTGTACAATTTTCTGCTCATCTTCCTGTGGTTTTCCTGCTCAGCAGCGAGTCCTCGGCTTCCTCTGAACTGCACTTTGCTCAGTGCACTAGCTTTTGCACTTACTGAAGCCACCCCCACACACCCAGCCCCAGAAAGCAGAAAAACAATCTACACCTCTCCCTCAGCAAAGTCAAAATGTATTCAACAAAAGAATTACTTACAAGAGCCTACCAAATGAATAAGAACATAAGAAATGCCATACTGGGTCAGACCAAGGTCCATCAAGCCCACTATCCTGTTTCCAACAGTGGCCAATCCAGGTCACAAGTACCTGGCAGGTTCCCAAAAAGACACAGGTTCCTCACTGCTTGTATTGGGTCAAGCTGTGGATTTCGTGGATCTCTTTTGTAATGGTTTATGGACCTTTCTTTCAGGAACTTGTCCAAACCTTTTTTAAATCCAGCTACAATAACAGCTTTTACTACATCCTCCAGTAATGAATTCCATAGTTTGATTACACATTGAGTGAAAAAAATATTTTCTCTTATTAGTCTTAAATGAGTTACACTGTAGCTTCATTGCATGTCTCCTAGTCTTTCTACTTTTTGATAGCGTAAACAATCGTTCTACATTTACCCGTTCCACTCCATTCATTAATTTATAGACCTCTGTCATATCTCCCCTCAGCCATCTCTCTTCCAAGTTGAAGAGCCCTAACCTTTTAAGCCTTTTCTCATAGGGGTATCCTTCCATCCCCTTTACCATTTTGGTGGCTCTTCGCTGTACCTTTTCTAATTCTGCTATATCCTTTTTTAGTATGGCGACCAGAAAGGGGAGAGATGCTGGACTTTGGGGAGTGGGAGAGAATGAGAGAGAAGGGATGCTGGGCACATGGGGAGTGAGAGAGAGAGAGGAGAGATGGTAACATGGGGAGGGTGGAAGAGAGAGGATTCTGGGAATGGGTTGGAGAACTAGAAGGAAATGCTAGATGGGAAGGAAGGAAGGAAGGAGAGGAAGATGTGAAATGTTGGACATAGGGTGTGGGGAGAAGCGGAGGGGAGATGCTCGACACAGGAAAAGAGAGCAAAAGGGTTGCACATGAGGGAAGGAATAGGGAGAGAGGAGGAATAGTGTACACGGTGGGACAGAGTGAGAAAAAAGGGGGTGAGATGCTAGATGGAGGAGAGAGAGGAAAGAGATAATGGACAGGGGAGGAGAAAAGGGGAGACATGATGGACATGGGATAAGGAAGAGAAAAAGGGGAGAGTTAGTTAAAAACTAGAGAATAAGAGGCTGGGGAAGGATAAAGAGATGGGGACTCGTAAGGACTGAAAAGTAGTAGACACAGTAATGAGGGGGGATTGAGGATTGGATGGTAAGGAGGAGGAGTAAATTCTGAGTTGATAGAAACAAAGAAAAAAAAATGGAAGAAAGCTGAAAGGAAAAGATAAATGCAGAGATACCGAAAGTGATGACGACAGGAGGGGAGAGAAATGGCAAATGGGCCAGAGACCCTAGAACAGTGGTTCTCAACCTTTTTTGTACCGTGACCCCTTTTACCATTGGTCAACTTGTGGTGACCCCCAATGATAAAATCAAATGCATCTCTCTTCCTTTACCGTTAACGCATTGTCGCTGTAATCATTTGTTGAATTATTAATATATTATAGGCCTTTGCAATATGCTTTTATTTATAAAATTTACTTATTTAAACCACAATAATTAATCACAATAACAAGTAACAATATTTGATTTTAAAATTATGATGATTTTGTAGTCAAATCACTAATATGAAATAAACTTATTTTTTTCTACCTTTGTTGTCTGACCAACTTATTCTCTGATCATGCTGGTCCCGATCTGAGGCTTCTGCTTTCCTGTCTTCTCTTAGCTCTCTTTCTGTGGTCTATTGTCCATCTGCCATTTCTTATCTCTTCTTCCGTTTTCTTCATGTCTTTCCATCAGCCTATTTCCAGTCCCAGTAACCCTCCCCAGTATCAGCCCTTTTCCATTCCTCACTCTCAGTACGTTCCAATGTCAACTTGCATTCCCATGACTGCCACTGGTGTCCATTTCCTTCCAGTCCCCCTCCTTCCCCACTGACCAGTCCCTTTTAGTACAAATACCACGGCAGCCCCTCTCAGATCCACTCCCTTCCAGTTCCATTCTCCCATCCCCTCGTATCAGCCCATTTGTAGCCTTAGCCCCCTGTTTTCTTCCAGGGCCAGCAACTCTATCCTCCCCTCCCCACAATCAGCCCATTCCCAGTTGAAGCTCCCCAATCAGCTCGCTTCCTGTGCTAGTCCCCCCTCAACCCCATTACCAGCGCTAGCCTCCCCTAATCAGCCCAATACCAGTCCTACCACCCCCCATCAGCTCATTATCAGTCCTAGCCTCCTCTAATCAGTCCGTTTCCAGTCCTAACCTCCCCGATCAGCTCACTTCCAATGCTAGCCCCCCATCAGTCCATTACCAGTCCCAACCCCCCCTTGATCAGTCCATTCCCAGTCCTAGCCTTCCCTAATCAACCCATTACCAGTCCTAGCCCACCCCCCATCTGCCGATTATAATCCTAACTTGCACTGTCTCTCCCCTCTGTCCATCATTTATCCCCCATCTGTCCAGTATGTCCCCCTGTCTCTTTCCTTTGTCCATGTCAGCCCCCTCTCCCTCCCTCCATGTCAGCCCTTCCCTCCCTCTCTCTCTCTCTCTCTCTCTCTCTCCATGTCAGCCCCCCTGTCCATGTCAGCCCCCTCCCTCCCTCCATCTATCCATCCCTCCATGTCAGTCCCCCCTCTGTCCATGTCAGCCCTCCCTCCATGTCCGTCCCCCTCTGTCCATGTCAGCCCTCCTCCCTCCCTCCATCCATCCATCCATCCATCCATCAATCAATGTCAGCCACCCTTCCCTCTCTCTCTCCATGTTAGCCCTCCCCCCTGTCCATGTCAGCCCCCTGTCCATGTGAGCCCCCTCTCCCTCCCTCCATCCATCCATCTCTCCATGTCAGTCCCCCCTCTGTCCATGTCAGCCCTCCCTCCCTCCATGTCAGCCCCCCTCTGTCCATGTCAGCCCCCTCCCTCCCTCCATGTCAGCCCCTGTCCATGTCAGCCCCCTTCCCTCCATCCATCCATCAATGTCAGCCCCCCTCCCTCCATCCATGTCAGCCCCCCTGTCCATGTCAGCCCCCCTCCCTCCCTCCATCCATCCATCCATCAATGTCAGCCCCCCTCCCTCCCTCCATGTCAGCCCCCTCTGTCCATGTCAGCCCCCTCCCTCCCTCCATCCATCAGTCAGCCCCTCTCCTTCCCTCCATGTCAGCCCTCCCCCCTCCATCCATGTCAGCCCCCCCTCTCTCCATGTCAGCCCCCTATCCATGTCAGCCCCCCTCCATCCATCCATCAATGTCAGCCCCCTCCCTCCTTCCATGTCAGCCCCCCTGTCCATGTCAGCCCCCTCCCTCCCTCCCTCATGTCAGTCCCGTTACAGGTTCCCTGCCCCCTCCTCCCCTCTCCCTGTCTGCCTGCTGCTGCCCTGCTGTTCTTCTACAGCTGCGGCTCCCTGTCTCTTAGGGAACCGCAGCTATGCCTGTAAAACCGTTGCGGAGTCTTCCTGTCTCTCGACGGGCTCTGTGCAGCATTGTCCCGCCTCCAAAGGAAGTGGTAAACAACTTCCTTTGGAGGCAGGACAATGCTGCACGGAGCCCATCGAGAGACAGGAAGGCTCCGCAATGGTTTTACTGGCATAGCCGCAGCTCCCTAAGAGGTAGGGAGCCGCGGCTGCATTAGAAGGGACTGGGAGGTGGTGAGTTTGCCCTAGAAAGTGAGTTAAGAGAAGACAGAAGAAAGCAGAAAACAGAGACTAAGTTCAACAAGAATAGAGAATAAAATGGCCAGTCATCAAAGATAGAAAAATGAATTGTATTTTCAGTTTAGTGACTGGAATATGTCAGTGTTTGGAATTTACATGTTCTATCTTTCTATTTTGCACAGTACAGGGACAGATGCATCACTGTCTTTCACTAGTGTTGTACTCTATAAAGTGACGGACCTACATTTTTGGGGCCCTGAAGCTTGGACTGTTATGGGGGCCACTTCGCAACCAGCAACGAGGTCTGGGTAACCACTGTTATCTTCTTCAGTGGGGTTGGTCTATGACAGATCACCACAAAGTTTTAAAAAATTTAACCACTACGTCTCAGATTTTGATTAAAATTGCTGTACTGGATTATCTCACAAGGCAAAGTCACTGGTGTGAATAAAAATGTCCTATGCCTTATAGTTTTCGAGTCATGGGGGGATGAAAATTAAGGAAATATTTATATAATTTTAATAAAAGTTTTAATGTCTGTCATAAATGTTAATAGTGTTTTAAATTATTTATAATTATTTTATAGTAAATGTATTTAGAATGAAACAACCTTAATTTGAACGTTTTTTCATTTACGGCTAGCCCACATGCTACCTTTACATTTTTATTTTAATTATTATTTTGTAATATTAATATTATTTTTAAAAACCCCTTCTCAAAAGTAGACCCAAAATTTTTAAGTAATATGGACTAAAGTCGCTTCTGGGGCCCCTCCACCTTGGCCTCAGACCCACCCAGTTAGTGGCAGAAAACAAGTCAAATGCGAAGATCACTGGAGGCAATGTCAACATTTGCACTATTATATGCCCACACACGTTAATCCCAGGCCTCACCAAAAAGTCAGTCCTGAGTCTGCCACTGATGCAGAGTCTGGCTTCTTGGATTTCCAGTTTAATTTTTGTCTATATATTGTACATCTGTTTTTTGTTTGTGGTCATTTAATTCCCTACTCGGTGAGGCTCTATCTATATTCTGAGTGTGTGACCAAGGCCAGGTATTCTGTTAGCATGGAGTATCTAGATAGTGTTTGGTAGTAATTCCATTTGTTCGGTTTTCTGACTAGGTGTACGGAGGTTCTAGGGCCTACTGCAATATTTATGGTGCTGCTTTCTTTCTGAGTAGGCCCCCTGTGTATGTTTTGGAAGTCGACGCTGTTCTAGTGTGACAGATTTTTCTCTCTAGATCCTGAATCATTTTTTTGCAAGGTCTTTTATCATTTCACAGTACTGGTAAAATAAGCAGAATCCTCCAGGTGTATAAGATGCTGTTCAATGCAGAAAAGTTAAAAACCTGTCTGTCAACTTGTTCCGTTGGTTGTGTTGAATATTCTCCTATTTGGCAAGTGTGATAGTGGATAGAGGTATATGGAGAGTATGGTGGGAATTTTGGCTTTTTTTGTTCCTTTGGGGTAAGCTGTATAATAAATTAGCTGCCTTGGTGCAAGTATGTGAAAGATATCTGCTTTGGTTTGCAGTTATGGATGCGTTCTGTTGGTGATCGAGTATTAGATAAGAGAGATCTGTATCATATAGTACATGTCACTGTAGCCTGTATTAGTGATTTGGTTTTTGTTCTTTTTTTGACGCTGCTTTCCTGGTGCATCTGGTTGTTATGGCCAAAGCAGATGAGCTTTTTTTTTTGCTCCTATATGTTTTGAAGATTTGTGCCTTTTTCTTTGGTCATGGTGAGAGGTGTTTACTTCTAAGTTCTTATCCTTTTTATTCCTTTTATCCTTTTTTCTTATTGTGTCTACTTTTTAGCTTAAATTACACTTAGATTGTGAGCCCTGCAGGGACAAGGGAATAAAAAGTACCTGTTAGTATACATGTAAACCGCTCTGATGCGTAAGTAAAGGGTGGTATATCAAATGCCTAAAACCATAACCATAACCATAACCAAGTTCTTTTGTTTTTTAGTAGATGAGTTCTTTGAGTGATAACATCTTCATGACCATTATTTCATCTGGAAGGTGGGCCGTCTCTTTACAGAAGTGCAGTTTTAAAATTATTTATTTATTTGCCTATGGTTTATTAAAATTTTATATACCGCCCTTCATACCAGCAGAGTGGTGTACAATAAACAAATTAAAAATAAGAAAAAGGAAAAGGAACTCCATTAAAATTATAGGAAAGCTAAAGGAGGAGGTAGTGGGAAAGTAGGGAGAGGAGGTAGGGACCAGGAGCAGAATCTTAGGGGACCTGTGGAGGAAGAGGAAAGGCAAGTTGAAACAAATCAGTTTTCAGGGCGGATTTAATGTTAGGGTATGAGGACTTGAGGCGAGGGTCAGTGGGTATGGAATTCCAAAGGCTGGGTCCTAAGAAATAAAAGGCTGAGCTTGTGCTGGTGGCGGGAGATGGAGGTGATTTGCATGAATTGAGTGGAGGATTGGTGAGGGGTATGCAGGCAGGGTCGGCCTGACCACTAGGCGAGCTAGGTGGCCGTCTGGGGTGGCTGGCCCAGGTGGGCAGCGACAGAGGCATGACCGGCCTTTCTGCACCCCCCCCCCCGCCCCCCCAGCTGCTGCTGATTCCATTTGGGGAGGGAGGAAGGCAGGCAGCAGCAGCAGTATTTCCAAAAGCGTCAGCTTTTTGCCGCTGCTTTCTTGCCTGCGGCAGGCCGTGTCCTTCAGTACCCATCACCTGCTGCTTCTGACCCCCCTCTGACAGTAGATTGCATTAGAAGGGGATCAGAAGTGGCAGGCCATGTGTGCTGAAGGACATGGCCTGCCGCGGGCAAGAAAGAGGCAGCAAAAAGCCACCCCTTTTTGAAATGCTGCTGCTACCCGCCTCCTCCTCCTGAGATGGAATCGGTGACATCTGGGGGGAGGGTCAGAAACAGCTTGTGGGGCGGTGCAGTGGCAGCTGGGGGGGGGGCAGTGAGGACAAGCTTTCTGCCTAGGATGCCAGAAACCCTTGGGCCAACCCTGCGTGCAAGATGAGGTAAGAGCATATATAAGCGGGGGTACCGGAGTGCATGATCTTATGAGTGAGTGAGAATTTTCAAATGAATCCGGTGTGCAAGAGGCAGTCAGTGCGAGTGCAAAACTAGAGGGCATAACATGAAACTGCAAGGGGGTAAACTGAAAGGCAATGTCAGGAAATACTTTTTTCACTGAAAGGGTGGTGGATGCTTGGAATGCCCTCCCGATGGAAGTGGTGGGGGCAAATACAGTGACTGAATTCAAAATGGCATGGGACAGACACAGTGGATCCCTTTATAGCAACAGGATAAAATCAAAATAACTATCTCTTATATCTGAACAAATAGGGGTGACCTACACAGAGTGGTGGGTACTCCCCTAAACAAAGGCATGGGGAGGGGTGACCTGCACAGAGCAGCAAGTGCACCTACTCCTGCCGCCTTGCTGGGCAGACTAGATGGACCATGCTGGTCTTTATCTGCCGTCATACACTATGTTACTATGAACAGAGAAGAAACATGGTTGAATTTAGTGGTGTGATGAAGTACACGAATATCTGTGTTCTGGACAGATTGGAGGCATTTAAGTTGATAGTGTGGTAAACTGGCGTAGATAGCGTTACAATAGTCTAAGCATGAAACAACCAGGGCTAAGCGCAGGGTGATGACCAATGAATCTGGAAGAAAAGACCGAATGGAACGTATCTAGTGAAGGGCAAGAAAGGATCATTTCACCACCATGCTAATTTGATCATGGAAAGAAAGGGAAGTGTTGCGAATAACCTTGAGATATTTAAGAGAGGAGACAATTGGAATAGGAAAACCATCAAGCGAAGGGGACAGCGAGGGGGAAGTTGAAGAATCAGCGAGCCATATAGCAGAGGTTTTAGAAGGATTCGGCTTCAGATAATTAGAGTGCAAACAGGACGCAACCCGAAAGAGACAGGAGTTAATAGTGGTAAGATCAGGGGAAGTGAGATGAGTGTGGAACAGCAGCAGGGTAACATCCGCATAGTAATAGGCAGATACATCCTGCGGTTGGCTGATAATGGCCAAAGGGGCAAGAAAGACATTGAACAGGAGGGGGGCCAGAACTGAGCCTTGAGGGACACTGCAAGAGAGAGGGAAGTGGGTGGATGAGGAAGCCTGAAATGAAAAATAGTAGGAGCGGTCAGTGAGGAAAGAATGGAACCATTGTAGAACGAATACGCGTAGGCCAGCAGTGTGGAGCCAGAGAAGAGGAGGGAGTGATTGACAAGGTCAAAAGCATAGGACAGGTCAAGAGAGACAGCCAGTGATATATTACTCTTGTCCAAAGATTCCCGTGTTTCATTGAAAATGAATAGGAGAATGGTTTCCGTACTGTGTCAAGCCCAGAAGCTGGATTGTCTGGGGTACAGGAAATTGTTTTTTTCAAGATGTTCAGAGACCTGAGTAAAGACAAATTTTTCAAAGAGTTTTGAGAGGAGGTTGGAGACCGGACAAAAGTGGTTGCTTATTGACTATTTTATACGTTTAAAATAATTTTCTTGTTTGTTTTGTCTATGTCGTCGCCCAGGTTGTTTGTTGTCTTCTGTCTTTTTATGTTTTATGTCCCTGATGTGGGCTTTTGGCCGAAACATGTTGGGCTGTTTTTGATCTTTTGGGTATTTTATGAATATTTCTATTTGTATAATTATTTATGCTTTTTATTTTTTATATATTATTTGGTTTATAATAAATTTTAAGCGTTTGTTTCCCTATTTATCTGTCTGATATATTTTGGACGACCACTGTGTTTGCTTGTTACATCTAAAATGACGCCATTTGACCTTTAGTGATGGTCTTATGATATTGCTGCTAGGACACGTACCCTAGTGGTAGTAACATGAAACCTACTGCTAGAGTTAAAGTGGCTTTGTTTGAAAAGAGGCAGCTGCTGGGGCAGGAATGAATGGGAATCATTCTTGTCTTCATCCAGCCTCCTCGGATGAGCCAAGGTCCTGGGAGGGGGACTGCCCTCAGACTTTTTTTATTTAAGGAGAGTGGGAAGCAGTTCTTAAATCATTTATATTCTACATTGGCAATGGAGGGGGGAGGAGTTGTAGCAGTAGACCACTGGGGCTTTGAATTCCTCATGGGGAGGCCCAGAGAGACCCTTTTGGTAACCATTTATGCTCTGCATCAGGACTGAAGAGTTTGTGGGTGCTGCTGGCCCACCAGGGATTAGAGCCCCTAGGGGGATTCAGGGGGCCTCCGAAGCAAGCCATTGGGGCTTTTTAAATGGTGACATGCATAAATGGACCATTTTTTCTATGTCATGTGTTTCTGCAGTCTGGAAAATGTAGATTTCTTGGTCTTGGCAACATGTGAAAACTTACTTGTGAAATTTAGCTATGGTATGCAGATGAGCCAGGAACTCATTTGCATCCTGTAAGTAAATTTTACAGCAATGGTTACTAGCCTATGTACATTTTTGCAGGTTAGTACATCAGAAGCTGTATTAATACGAGAGGTAAACTAATGAATATCTCTTGGCTGGTGGAGTGTCTGGGAAAGATATTCATCACTTTCTGCTTCAGTTAGGGAACTCCGTCCCGCCTCCATCACTTGGTCGCTTAGGGTCAAATTTGCATTAGACACCCACAAGCTGATGCAATAAAATGAGGTAGACTTTGTGCACAGGTTAGCTCAGCTCAGCTTTAACGCACAATTTTGTGAACTATCAATGCAAATATGAGCTTTTTTTGCAAGAGGTAACTGTGTGCAAAGCCTTGAACTAACAGCAATACTTAGCACATTACAATCCACGAAGCAATGAGCTATTCAGCACAGATGCAGAGAAGGATGGAGATCAGAAGATAACTCGAGACTGGAATTTTAAAACAAGGTCTCGGGAGTGTAAAGGATTAGCTCGTTGTTCTGTGGTCAGCACTACTGAAGAATTTATGCCTGTTTCTTCTCCAGTGAACAGGGCTTGCAACTTTTTTGTTGACTTTGCTGACTGGGAATGGGGAAAAAATTGACAGGGGATGAAGAACTGAGGAGAAGGCATTCAGGTACAAGAGGTATTTTCCTGTCCCTGGAGGAAAATACTTTTTTTGTGTGCAAGATATAACTGCTGCTAGTGCAGACCCGTGTGTGCATGCATCCAGTGTGCTCTCCTTGTTTAGCGCAGACATTTTGCACACAATGTATGCTTTTTGCTGATAGCATTGAAGAGCAAAACCTTTGCATTACACTCGCATAAGGAAACTCTGTGTTGAGCTTCAGCAAATGGCTCTAACGCAAGGTTTCTGCATTGGCCCCACAGCTCAGGCCCTGATTTCACCAGCCATGCCAAAAGTTTGAAGGTAGTGAATGCTAGTGCCGTAGTGATGACATCACCACCAGCCTGAGCCCAGTCCTCTTACAAAGAGCTAATAACGGTTTGTAGCAGAGCAGCTGCCAGAACTGACTCCCAGTCCACAAAGGCGTCCCAACAGGGCCAATGCTGTATGCTTGCTAACCTGCTCTCCTTCCCCCTCCTCCCCGCACACCCTCTTTCTCTCCACTACCAACCAGACTTGGGAGAGCAGGAGGGCTGAGCCAGACGTAGGTGCGTGACAGTATCACCAGTGCCTTGAAAGTGTGAATTACGCCAGTGTGGTGCCCACCGACAAGGAATGAAAGAGTGCAGGCGCATAAAGACTGTAAACGCTGGAGGGCTGTAGCAAAACCTGGAGTGAGAAAGTTGACTAGGACACTGAACTCACAGTTCAGCCGCTGCAATGCCCTGCCTTACCTGAAGCAAAGCAAGCAGCCCTGGCCCTGCAACAAGCAATTGCCTACTCTCCTTTGCATTTCTGTACCATTCCCCCTAGATGTATCCTTGTCTGCAGCTGCTGCGTTGTCTGTCTTGACAAGATTGTAAGCTCTGATGAGCAGGGACCGTCTTTTACATGTGTCTGTGCAGCGCTGCGTACGTCTTGTAGCGCTATACCAATGTTCAGTAGTAGTAGTAACAGTAGTAGATTGACCTGAATGACCGCTGAGTTGTAAGTGGGGGGGGGGGGGAGGAAAAGAAATGAATAAATAAGCAGATTGGTGGAATCAAGTAGGAAAGAGAATAGGAAGGGCAGGATGCTGGAGGGTACAGGATGGCTAAGGTTACCAGATGGCCCCAGTTTTCGGGGATTGTTCCTGGTTTTAGAGCTGTGTCCCTGACTCCCCACCTGTTTGACAGCCTCCTGTCTCCAATTCCAGCAATGGGAACAGAGGAGGGTAGAAATGTAAATGATTTAAAATTTAGTGATTTTAATATGTCAGTTTTTGGAATTTCCATCCATTACACAGGTACACTAAAAACATTTTTTTTTAAACTGCCTCTAATGTTTCGATTGATTTTTACGTTTTTTGGTGCGCTGAATCCAAATCTGGTAACCAATTTGCTCCATCACGTACAGATTTTTTGCTACATTGGGTTAGCA
Source organism: Ichthyophis bannanicus (assembly GCA_033557465.1). NCBI lineage: Eukaryota > Metazoa > Chordata > Amphibia > Gymnophiona > Ichthyophiidae > Ichthyophis > Ichthyophis bannanicus. Next base: position 99,196,453 of record CM066043.1, on the reverse strand, counting down.
GTTTGAGGTGAACGTTTCAGATTGAGTGCGATCGAGATAAAAGTTTCTTGGATGAATTCTTTATACTAATTGTTTAGTAGTTATTCAAATAAGAATAAAGAAAATTGTAACAAGGCAGCACATAAGAATAGAGTAATGTCAACAAAACACACTGTGATGGTAGCAAAATTGTCTGCACTTAAAACAGCCACATACATGTGCACAAACATTGAGCATATAAGAGCGAGGTTAGACACAAAGCAAAGCAAAGAAATGTGCAAAAAATGTTGTACAGGTATGTATGTAAGAATAGAAAACGCAAACCGCACCATTGCAATACATGAAGACAAATACCCGATGGTGTGAAAATAAAATTCTAATAAATGAGATCCGACACTGTGGTAATAACTAGCAAATTTTTATTTCAAAGTTTAGTAAAAACACGATATTTGTCAACACAGTTTAGATTTTAAAGTCATTCTTGGGTCAATCAATCTCCTGGTGGGCCCGTTTCTTCTTCCCCCGAATGCTTCTCTTGGTGCGCTGCTTGGCGTATTTTTCATCTGGGGTTTCCCGCAGCAGCAACCAGCAGAAATCAGCCATCATAGTGGTGTTCCATCTTCCTTGGTACCTTCTCTCTGCGTCCTTGATGTCCTGGTGAAACCTTTCACCTTGTTCTTCACTGTACGCCCCCAAGTTTTCGGGAAAGTAGTTCACATGGGAGTGCAAGAAATGGACTTTCAGGCTCATGTTACAGCCTTGTTCTTTGAAGGCATTGAGCATCCTGGCAACAATATCCTTATAGTTCTCATCCCGCCTGTTCCCCAAGAATTTGAGAACAACATCCTTGAAGGAATCCCAGGCTTCTTTTACCTTCTCAGACATCGTTTCAGCGAATGCTCCATCTGAAATGAGTTTCCTTATATCAGGGCCAACAAACACTCCTTCCTTTAGCTTTGCTTCCTTTGCTTCAGAAAGTCGGGGGAACTTTGAGCAAAGGTACCGAAAGCACTCACCATCTTTTGGAAGGGACTTGATGAATTGCTTAATGAGACCCAACTTAATGTGGAGAGGTGGTAATAGAATTTTATCACGAGGTACCAAGCTCTCATGAAGAACATTTTTCTCACCGGGTCTCAAATACTCCCGAATTGGCCAGTCTTTTTTCCTCCAGTGTAGGTCGCGGGCCCGGCTATCCCACAAGCAAAGGAAGCAGGGATATTTGGTGAAACCGGATTACTGCCCTAATAGCATGGATAGAATTTTAAAGTCTCCACAAATCATCCACTTATGCTCATCATAACGAATCTTCTGAAGAATCAGGGCCAAATTCTCGTATTTTTCTTGGAGAATAACAGAGTGAGCAATAGGAACTGAAGCGAATGTGTTGCCATTATGAAGAACACCTTTTATGCTGTCTTTTGACGAATCAATGAACAGCCGCCATTCAGCAGGATCATACTTGAGTTTAAACTTTTCCATCACTCCGTATATATCGTTGCAAAATACCAAATCTTCCTCTTTGCTGAAATACTTCAAAAATTGTGTCTCGCGGTTGCGGTACCAATAAAAAGATGTTCCTGGTGACAATAGATTTTTCTGTTTAAGCCGAGAACCTAGCAGTTGGGCAGCATCTTTTGGGAGTCCTAAATCCAGGACTAAATCATTCAATTCAGCTTGAGAGAAAAGTTCAGGTTTCGGATCTGGTTCAGTTTCAAACTCGGAAGTACTGGACTCATCGGGAAAAGCCATCTGATGAGTCTCATCATGATCAGAACCGTCCACACAAATATGATCCAAAGATTTTGGTGGTTCAGGCACAGGTACTTCGTTGCTATGAGGCATAGGCCTAATTGCTGAGGGAAGGTTGGGGTAACTTATTGCGTTCTTATTTTTTAAGTTGTATCCCTTCACAATGCAAGAGCAAAAATAGCAGTCACTGCTGTGGTCTCTTTGTTCACGCCACATCATAGGTATTCCGAAACGAAATGCTTGTTTTTTACCTTTCATCCATAAGCGTAGATCTTCCTCACATGTCTTGCACACTTTGTGAGGAGCCCACGGTTTGTCTTGATCGCCTAACTTCAAACCGAAATAGGCGAAATATACTTTTTTAATAAATGCAGAAATGTTCCTCTGCCGCTTTTTCACGGTATATTCCCCACAAATAAAACAAAAACTGTCCGGAGAGTTGACGCAACCTCTGGCTCTGTGAGCCATCACAAATACACAGCACTGCAAACTACAACTGTAGTGAACCACTTCGGAATAAAGCTGGATTACGACTGAGCAAACAAAAGGTAATAATGAACTTGCAAGAAACTGAAATTTGACAAGAACGTTCATGTCGCAACCACCGTGTTTGAGCGAGCGAACGAGGCAAGGCGAACAGGAAAGAACATGCGCCAGCGCGAGTACTGGATTTAGCCCCCGCCTCCCAATTGTCCTGTTAGTGTATAAAATGAATACAAAACACTCTAAAATATCATGAGGGAGTGTTTCTAGTTAGTTAACCATTACAACCTCTATTTTGGGCCAAGAAAATAAACTGCAGTCGGCTAAAAAGAAATTATTTGAACATTCCTTATATGGGTAAGAAATCTAATTTTGCAAGAAAACGTGACGTGATGGAACATTTTGGCTATTTTTCCTGGATTCAGCACCCCAAAATCTATAGGAATCAGTTGCAAAACTGGAGGCAGTTTTTTGGTAGTGTACCTGTGTTATCTTTATAATTTGCACATTACAGGGGAAATGCATCACTGTTTTATTTCTCTGTCACTTTGTCTGCTTGGAAGTGAAATTGTTGCTGTCATGGGTTGGATGGGTGGGTGGGGGCAGGACAATGACTCCTCTTCCCTCCTCCATGCCTTGTTGCTCAAACCTAAAACTAAAGTGTCCCCCTTCCTCCCCCCCCCCCCTGCACACATGTAGGATAAGTATCCCAAATTTGCCTGAAAAATATCTGGCAACCTTAGGGGTGGCCGGGGGGAAAGATCTGAATAAAAGGAAATAGGACAGACCAATAAATGAGGGAGTAAGAATTAGGTTTTAGGCCAGAGATTTTGGGGGAAAGAGAAAACAAGGCACTGCAGCAGTGATGACAAAGAGTGGAAGCAGGCCTGGCAGAGGGAAGGGGGTGGTAGGGATGGGAGATTGATGTCTGACATGGAGCAAGGAGCGCTAGGGAAGAGAAGGGAAGGGGCGATGCACTCTTCTTATGTCAAGGAAAGATTCATTCTTCCTGTGTTACTATTATTTATGAATTATATATCAAAATTTGACACAATCTTTGCACCTCACCTTTAATCCTTAATCTTAAGAGGGGACCCACCCAACCCCTGCTGAGAAGGCATTTCTAAATTTTGTGCCTATGGGAGCCAAAAGCTTAAATCCCTAGCTTGCAATCTCAAAATCTTTGTGTCCTTTTATTTTTTGAAGTATGCACTTGATTGTAATGTGGACAAGGGGTCCCCCTGGTAGTGAACTTTGAGAATGACACTCATTGTGTCATGCCTGAGAACTGCTCAATTTATTTTGGTCACTACTCCGTGTGTTTTATTCTCCATGAACAAGCAGGATGAGTCGGCCACACCTGGTGAATCATCTGATGACACCATGGTCGGATGTAGCTCTCCCAGAGCTCAGTAAAACAAGCCTTTCTGAGCAGGTGCCAGGTAGCCGTACCTCCAGGGCCTGCCCCTGTCTAGCTCAGTTTCCATTCTTCCACCTTGCTAACATGGACGAAACCTTAGCTCTCCTACACTATACCAAATATTTTCAAAGAAGAGAATTAAAAGAAAGAAAACCTGAAGAGCAAGAATACTAAGATGAGCTTCAAACTGGACTTAAGAAGTGCCTGAAGTGCGGCAGAAAAATGAACATGGAGGACACCCACAGCTGCTGCATATGCTGCCTGGGAGTAAGCCACCACATGGAAAGCTGCCCACACTGTGCCTGCATGTTTTCATGGGCAAGAAGACCCTGTAGCTATGCACTGTGTGGTTTCGCCAAGACACTCACCTCTGCTGAGCTGCAGCACGCCGGGCACATGTGGCGAAGAAACAGAAGAAGAGCCTGCAGACTACTGTGACATGGGATGTGCTGGAGAAGGCCTCCATCCCCAGCCCAGTAAGTACAGCAAATCCTGGAATCATTCAGCCTCCTGCAGCCAACAGATCCCTGCTGCCATCAGGCTTGCCTCCTCTAGTGTCCCTGACCCTCACAGATGACTCCCCTGCGGCCATGCTACCTTTTACTATCAGTGCTGATAATTCCTCCAAAAAGATGACGTCCACTCCACTCCTATTGACTGGATTGCGGGGAGGGTGAGCTCTGGGACTGAGCATCATTGCGCTGATGAGGAAAGCCCTCCTTCATGCCGAGAAAACTCCTTTGAGCCTCCCCACACTGAAAAACAAAAGCAGAAGCCTCCTGCACATCCAGCACCAGCTTCTCACTGTGCTAGCAGCAGTCTCTCTGGGTCTCATCGGGAGCCCCTGCAGACCTTGGTGAGCAGCAATCTGGCTCAAAGAGAGGGCAAGAAATGGCGCAGGAAAGAGCACAGGACCAGCAGTAGCAGGAGTAGCAACATCAGCATGTTCAGTCACTCCCACAAGGGCAGGTACTGCAGCCCAAAGGTGCCCAGAAGATGCAGATCCTCCACAAACTCCATCTGCTCTGACTCCCCGCCACTCAGGACCACAGGACATGAAAGATCTGTGGCTGGTGGAACACCACACTTGCCCTTCGCCATTTTAGACCTGCTTGCATGTTTCCTGGAGCAACATGACCCCCTTCACTCGAAGACAACTAAAACAGCAAACACAGGCGCCCATCTCACTGCCACCTAGGGCGGAATGCATGCTACCACCTCCGCCTTCACCTTCACCATGATGCTTCTCGCCAGAACCTTTCACATCAGACTCAGAAGGGGAGGAGGCCGCCACTCAGGGCTCTACACAAGGGGACAATGGATTCCTCAGCTCCCCCCGATGCTGGGTCCGAGCCCTTGCCACCTCCACCCCGGCCATTATCTCTACCAGAGGACCAGACATACCCCAAATTTCTACAATGACTGGCGTCCCAGCTGTCCCTCATCCTAGCAGATGCACTCAATCCCAGAACTGAGGTCCTGGGGCCCTCAAGTACCTAAACATGCCACAAACACTGGTATTGCTACCAGTCCACAAACTCCTCCAGGATAACCTCAAGACCTGGAAGAACCCATTATCCAGCACAACCACCTCAAGGAGACTTGAGGAAAAATACTAAGTACAAGCCACACTGGGATTCAACAAACTATAACTCCCACACCATTCTATAGTGGTGGAGTCGGTCTTGATACGCACCATGAAATCACGTACACACTCCAATGTACCACCAGGCAAGAACATAAGAAATACCATACTGGATCAGACCAAGGTCCATTAAGCCCAGTATGCATTTTCCAGCAGTGGCCAATCCAGGTCACATGTATCTGGTAGTTTCCTAAAAAGATATACATAGAAACATGACATGCCCGTGTATCCATAGAAGACTCAATATAATCAGAAACATTAAGGGTATCAAGCAAACCAATAGAATCTACACCCCTAGCTTCCACTTTAGTATACTTAACAGCTCTCGGTAAATATTACAAATTATTTAAAGTTAAGTAAGCCAATTCCTGATATCCCAGAACCTCCTTTAAATATTTCTAAAACAAAACCATTGCTGATATATAATGGGTTCTGGGAAAATTAAGACAGCGAGGATTTTTAGATCATACAGTGTTTTCTAAAAGCTCTTGCTGACGATCCTGCAATAAATTATCTTTAATCGCAGAGATGGCAATTCCATGGACTGAACCAATGACTCAGTCTTTTGAAGCCTAGAGTCTATCGAATCAAGATACTTATCATGCTGGGCAATCTTCTCTACAGTTTCTTTAGAGAAATTAGCAAAGTGATCAATAGCTGTAGCAAAGGAGGTTTCCATTCAAACAAGTGATGTCCAAATATCTGATAAAGTAATTTCAGGAGGCTGAGCTTCTGATGAGGCAATAGATAGTGTTCAATGTGGCCTTGGGCAAGCCACTTAACCCTCAGTTGCCTCAGGTGCACATAGATTGTGAGTCCTTTGGGGACAAGGGAATGTATCCAGTACCTGCCTGTAGTAATTCCATAATGTAAACCGCTTTCATTGAAGGATAAGGCAGTATAGAAAACGGGTTAAATAAATGAATAAATGAATAGGCTCAAAGCCTTCTGTGGCTGGAAAACCCGGGGCAGTGGAACCATCACCTAAAGCTCACCCAGACTTCAAACAGGTCCAGCCTTGAGCACCACCTTGGTTTTGTGCACTTCCAACTGTCTTAAGTGAGGACATCACAAGACCCCCATTCATATTGCCAGACAGAGAGGTTGGGTTACTTTCTCCCCAAAAAGAGATAGAAGAGACCAGTGATGCCTGGCCATCAATCTGGGAAAGAGCGAGATCCTCCGGGCATTTCGCCATCACCACAGTGTGCTTATCTAAGGATTGACAGCCTTAACTGTCTTAGCAGGATTATTCATATTCACGTTGAAGGTGCGCTTCTTTCATTTACCCTTTCCACTGGACTACACACCTTTGTCTCTTCTCGTGCTTCAAAGGGGCAGGATGTGCCCTTTTGGACATGTTCCTTTGGATGCACCTGTGGCCACGTCCCATAGCACAGAATCGAGCTTTAAAACTCCCACCGATGTCATCAGGCAAGAAGGACCCAAAGGGGTAGAATGCAGGTTCCCCAGCAAGCTGTCCAATTGCCACCACACATCGCTAGGTCCAGATCCTGGTAGTTTCTCAAGCACTAACAAGCTCCCCATGGTGTGAATGTTAACACTGCTCCAGTTATCCTCTCATTCAATTATTCTACTGCTGCTGACTGGGATAGCCTGATCAGGGCTGGCCTGTCCACTAGGTGATCTAGGTGGCTGCCTAGAGCGGCTGGCCCATGTGGGTGGCGGCAGCGGCACACATAACCGGCCATGCCACCCCCCCCCCCCCAGCTGCTGCCGATTCCATTTGGGGGGGGAGGCAGCAGCAGTAGCAGCAGAAACAACAGTATTTCCAAAAGTGGCGGCTTTTTGACTCTGCTTTCTTGCCTGCAGTACCCCACGTCCTTCAGCACACTTGGCCTGCTGCTTCTGACCCCCCTCCAACAATAATTTGAGTCGGAAGGGATGAGAACCGGCAGGCCATGTGTGCTGAAGGACATGGCTTGCTGCTTTTGGAAATACTGCTGCTTCCACTGCCTGCCTGCCCCTCCCGAGATGGAACCGGCAGTAGCTGGAGGAGGGGGGGGGGTGGTGATAGCAGCTTGGGGTGGCAGCAAGGCTGGGGTTTCTGCTTAGGCTATAGCCAAGGGTGAGCCACCCAGGCCCACCCTTGGCTTTACCCCTGAATGCAGTACAACACCAGAGAAATAGAAAGACATGCATATGCTCCTGTAATAAAAACAAAAAACAAAAACCTATAAAGATAGAACATGTAAATTCCAAAGACTGATGTATTGCAGTCACTAAACTGAAAATAAAATTAATTTTTCTCCCTTTGTTGTCCATTTTATTCTCTAAGCATGCTGATCTCAGTGTTTGCTTTCTGCTTTCCTCTTTTTTCTCTTAACTTGGTTTCTAGGGTCTCTGACTTATCTGCCACTTCATTCCCCTCTTGTTTTCTTCACTTCCTTACATTTTTGACATTTATATTTTTCTTTCAGCTTTCTTCCATTTATTATTTTTTTCTCTCTATCAATTCAGATTTTATGCCTCCTCGTCCTCAAGTCCCCCTCTGCTTCTGCATCTACCACTTTAAAATCCTTAACACACAACCCTCTCATTCCCCATGTCTTTCTCTCCTTCCCAGTCTTTAACTCTCCCCTTTCTCTCTCCCCCCCCCCCACATCCAGCATCTGTGCAGTGTCTCCCCCTTCTCTCTTCTCCATCCAGTGCCCACCCCCTTTATCTCGTCCCACACCACCCTGCCCACATTCACTCTCTCTCCTTATTCCTTCCCTGTGTCCAGTACATTCCTCTTTCTCTCCATTCCCCTGTGTTCAACATCTCCCCACCCCCCATGTCCAGCATTTCATTTCTCCTCTTCCTCTCCTCTTCTCTCCCCTCTAGCATTTCCTTCCTCAGTGTCCATCTTTCCTTTCTCTCTCTTATTCCCTCCCCTGTCTTCAACATCTCCCTGCACTCTCCCTCCCCTTGTTCCCAGCATCTCTCCTCTCTCATCCCCCCCAATGTCCAAAATCTCTCTCTTTCTCCCCTATCTCCCCCCATGCCCACCATCTGCCCTCCATTCCTCCCGTGGCCACCATCTGCCCTCCACCCCTCCCCCGCTGATGTCCAATGTGACCTCTCTCCCTTGCTGACACCAAACTGTTGCCGCTGCCACTGCCTCTTTCAACAGCTGCAGCAGCGGCGGCTTAAAAGACAAAAAGAAAAAGCGCGAGGTCTTTGTGACTCCAGCATGCCTGTACGTCTGTCTTGGACCCAACCCCTTCCAACGTGAAAAGCATGCATCATAAGGGGGCGGGTCCATCGGGGCTTTACAAGAGCACTGGAGTCATGAAGACCTCGTGCTTTTGCTTGTTTGTTTAAAGGCCAATAGCCCACCGCTGCTGCAGCTGCGTCTCCTCAGGTCTGGGTCAGCTGCGGTGGTGGTGGGAGGGGCGGGTGATATTGCAGCTGCTGCAGACCCAGGAAAGGTGGGGGCAGTAGCAGCCGGTCCTCTAGATAATATTTTATTTTTTAACTAGAAGGCAGAGCGAGGCAGCTACCACTGGACTGTTTTCGGTGCATTTTTTGCCGCTCTGAAAACTTTGTTGCCTTAGGCGGCCACCTCACTCTGCCTAATGATAGAGCCGCCCCTGGCCCCATGTCACAAAACCATAATCCAATATTACTTCATTAGGCCTAGTATAAATGTGTAAGATGGACCCTCTCTTATATGCACACCTCTTTTCATATACACGAAATCTCATGAGTCACGAAAGAAAAATGTCAACTTCAGTTCTAAATTACATTCTGCACTGTTATCTATTTTGTAATGGTTTCATTGCTAGTTCTATAATATTATTACCCAGTTGACATTTTGATATATTGTTTTTTTTAGTTCTAAGGGACCAACATGGTTGGAAATATTTTTGGACTCCTCTTTTCTGTCTTCCTCTGTCTCATTAAGAGTATTATTCCCAACTACACCCCAAACCACTGGGGTTTCCTCTCTTGCCTCACCTTATCATATCATATCATTTGTCTGCTTAGACCTGTGGATCCTCTTCCCTATCCAGCCTATGGCTCCAAACCACACTTTACTCTTGATGCTCTTTCCAATCTTTTCCCTGCATTCAAAAAATTTTGAACTCCAAGTCCTAATCATCAATCCTCTGCTTTCTTCACCTCTCCGGTCATTTTGTCTTCAACCCTTTCTCCAGGCTAAAAAATCTCTTCGAGGCTGCCTTTGGATTCTGACTTCTTTATTCTCGTGCCCTCACCCGTATGTATTTTTAGTCATTTCCCTAAGAATTCCCTAATCTCTTGTCTGTCTTAGCAGATTGTAAGCTCTGTATAGAAGAGACTGTCTTTTATGTGTATTTATATAGTGCTGCGTATGCCTAGTAGCAGAAGTACTATAAGTGCACCATTCACTTTAAAGCTTTATTTTTCTGGTGAAATCACCAATTCTGTCTCCAGAGTCAATCTCTCTTGCAATGTCACACTCATTAGAAAAAGTAGCTAGGTGGTTTAGCCTTGTTTTGTGTGCTAGAATGTCTGCATGCGTTAACGAGAGATAGTGTTCTGAAATTCCATTAAGCTTCTGCTATTGTCACTGCCATGTGTATGTGAACCACCGCTATGATGTACGTATCTAGCTCCATAGGCGGAATTTACTACTATTGCTAATCGTTTGTATAGCGCTACAAGGCGTACACTGCTGTTTATCTGGGCGATGTGATGGTGGGATGTCAGAGGTTGGGGGATGTGTGTGTGTTGGGGGCTGGGTATATGTGTATGCATGTATGAGTGTGTGCTGTGAGGCCCTGTTACTCACAAGAGACCGATTACTAATTATCACTAATTTCCTGTATAGTCCAGATCCAAAAGTCAGTACAGGTGCAATCAGAATCTCTGCTTCTTAGATAACTGATGGACAAATACAGGCAGGGGAGAGAGAGTTCTATTGAGCACTAGGCATCTCCAGAATATCTCCCTCCCTCGAGTATAATAGTCATGTTACATATATACATTTTTTGCTTCCGGGTATTACTTCCGTATATGCATACAGTCTCCAAATCCATCCCTCTGAGAGGCCCCCTCTCCTCCCTCCTGTTTCCTGTCATTGACCTTTCTGTCCCCTCTGTTCCTGTTTCAACATTCCTCAGGCCTCTCTGTCTTGCTTATACTCACCAACTATCAAAAACCGTCTACTGTCTTCAGGACTAACGGCTCAGCTTATACTTTTTTGCATGGTTTCCTGTGTACGTGCTCTCTGCACAAAGCCTCTGCATGTCTATGTCTGGACCCTTCAGTTCGGACATATGCATTGCTAAGGCCTGTGATATCCTTATGCTGGCCTGGGTTTTTTCCTTTGTCCACAAATATAGCATACATACATAAGGGAATAAAAAGATACATGGTAAATACTTAGGCGGACCATAGGTAAGAAAAACAAGTAAAAGCTTGCTTACAAAAAAACGGATAAATCAATCTCCTGGTTTAAACCTAAGGGCTCCAAACTGTTAAATTCAAAAATATATCTTTGTTCTAGTTTTAAAAGGGCCTTATTTGTGTCACCTCCCCTCCAATGTGGAGTCACCTTTTTCAAAACTAAATACTTAAGATCACTGACTTTATGTTCGGCAGCAATCCAATGGGCTACCAAAGGTTTATCAGGAATTTTCATTACAATGTTACTCCTATGCTCAATAATACGCGTGCGTATCTCTCTAATGGTTTTACCAATATATATCATCTTGCATGGTATGAGACCATGCCGGTCCTAGGCAGTTGCCTAGACCCGGGATAGCCTTGTGTTGTGGTAATAAAGGACACTGTAGTCGTGATCCGAATGAAATTAAAGTTGGGTTTTATTCCCCTTCCCTTTAGGATGTCGTAGAATAAGGGACAACATAAAGAACGGTTGTTTTCACCAGGGTAAAGGATGTTTAACCAATAATAATCATGCTTCTTTCCAGCAATAAAGTCCAACACTTTTCCAATGTGCAAAATAAAGTTTCTTTCTTACTCTTTTCCTTTAACAAAGACTCTCTATGTCATCAGTCACGCATACAGCACATTCCACGGGTTCAGGGATATTTTCTGTGCTATTGCTCTCCCATTGCATAGGGCTAAGACCTATCCCTGTATAAGGACACTGAGCCCCTATAAAGCTGCTCTCTGTGTCTTGCTCTGGGGAAACCTCAGTTGCCACCAGTGGGAGCTGCTTTTGTATGTCCCAGATATCAGGAGCTGTGCTGGGGATTTCTTCCCACGGCTTGGGCCAATAAGAGTTTCCTTGCCGGTTATAAGCCTGGCTTCTATCCCGGAGACTCCCTTTTCTCCCCTTAGCAAAAACAGGGTACTTATCTTTTCCTTTGGAGAAGATGATGTCAAACCCCTCTGCTTCCAGCCAAGGCTTTCTCTCTGCCATGCAGCCTGCTCTTCTGTGGGAACCCTGGTTACGATGTCTGGCTGAGGGAAACTCACTTCCTGCTTCTGGTGAGCTTCCTTGGACGTGACCTCTGCCTTCTGTTAACTGAGTTGTATGCCTTGGTATGAGGACCCCTCTGGCTGGGAAGACTTTGCTGCAGTTTTTCTTTTCCCTCCTTTCTCCAGCCCTGGTTCTCCAAGGTAACGTGTCTTCCTGCAATTGCTTGGGATTTCTACTCTCACCTTCTCTCCAAGCCTGCCTGAAACAGCAGTCAGAGTTCCTTTGGTCTCTGCTTTCCTCCTGGCATTCAAGCTCCGGCTCCAGCCCTAATCCCGGCTCCAGCTTCCACTGCCAGTGTTCATCCTGCTGCTTCCAATTCTCTTTCTCCTTCCAACTCCCCTTCTCATTCTGCCTCTGTGAGATTTCCCACCTGCTTTTATCTCTCAGCCCATCTAACGTGGAACGTGAGTCTGAGTCCAGGTGAGCCTGATTGGCACTCTCAATTCTTGCTGCGTCACTACAACCATGTGGAAAGTTTGTTTTCTTTTTCCCTGCCTCTCTGCACTGTGAATGCTGCAACTGCACCTGAGGCTGCAAGGTAAGCTCTTCTTCCTTTTCATTTCTTAATATTTCAGGGTCTGTGTTTTCTAACTCCTGACAGGTAAGCCCTTCCTTCACATTGTCCTTTAATGTTTCAGGCTTAGTGCTGTCTGGCTCCTGACAAGTAAGCTCTTCCATTGCATTGCTCTTTAATGTTTCAGGCCTAGTGCTGTCTAGCTTCTGACAAGTAAGCTCTTCCTCTGCACTATCCTTTAATATTCCAGGTTTTGTGCTGTCTACCTCATGACATATCCCCCCTCTTAAGCTATTTCGGGCTGGGGGACATATGTCCTTACAGCACGAAATACAGGTTACGACAGTCGCCTTGACCGGCCGCTGTACCTGCAACTTCCCAACTGCTGCTGTCCGCTCTTGCCAGGGTTTCAGGACGTTGATGTGATACACCTGACGGCGTCCCTTGTCCGTTTCCACCACATAAGAGACTGGTCCCTTGCGATCTATTACTGTGTAGGGCCCCCTCCACTGAGCTTCAAATTTCCGCCCAGGGTCCGCTACCATCACAACTACCTTATCCCCAATTGTGAGCTGACGGGGCTTTTTCCCCCGGTCGTAATATTTCTTCTGCAGCCGTTGACTACCCTGTAAATGTTGTTCTGCCGCCTGTGAGGCCCTCTGCAACCGCGACCTAAGTTCCTGTAGGAACTGCGGTATTCCTACTTCCTCTCGTTTCGGCTCCACCCACTGATCCCTTAAAATGTCAAATATGCCCCTTGGAGCTCGGCCGAACATTAGCTCGTATGGTGAAACTCCTAATGAGGCCTGTGTGCGCTCCCTGCTTGCATACAAAGCAAATGGGAGCATAATGTCCCAATCGGCCATTTTCCCGTCTAATCCCCGCCTTAACAATTGTTTGAGGGTCTGATTAAACCGTTCTACCATCCTGTTGGCCTGGGGATGGTATGCTGATGTTTTCAAGTGACGGATCCCGAAGGCATCCCAGACTTGGGTCAAGTATCGGGATAGGAAATTGCTCCCCCTATCTGTTAGCATTTCCTTCGGGAACCCTACTTCACAAAATATCTTGATTAGTTCCCCCGCTATTGTTCTGGCTGAAATGTTCCTTAGCGGTATAACCCAGGGGAACCGGGTGGCCTGATCCATTATGACTAGGATATATTGGAACCCTCTAGGGGTCCGTACTAAGGGACCTACGATGTCCATCGCCATCCGTCTTATCGGTTCGGCTAAAGTGGGTATTGGTATCAAGGGCACCCCCTTTGGTTTTGCGGCAGAGACCCTCTGACACGCAGGGCATGCCTCACAGAAATGCTTGGTTTCTTGGAACACACCTGGCCAGTAGAAATGGGCCAGCACCTGGTCTAGGGTACCTACAACCCCTTTATGTGCCCCTACTGGGTGGTCATGGGCCAACCTCATCACTGTTGCCTTAAAGGGAGTGGGTACTACTAGCTGTTTCCTCACAGCCCCAGTCTGTGGATCATTACTTTCCCTATACAGCAACTCCTCTTCTAGGAAAAATCTGGGAAGAGCATCTCCATCGGACTGGGCATATTCAAAAGCGCGCCTTAAGGCGGGATCCGCTTTTTGTTCCTTTGCAAATGAGGGAAACTTTTGTACTAGCTCTTCGGGTACCCAGGGAAAGCCTATTCCCTCTGCTGCCCCTGCCCTTAGCTGGGCCCTATTGTGGCACTCTCGCCTCTTATCACCCTTGCTTTTCCTATCTGCTTTCTTTGGAGGGTTGATCAAACCTTCATGGCTGGGTAGTTCTCCTAGCCCTTCCTCTAGGGGTGTATCTTCTTCTTCTTCCTGCGGTGCAACTTCTTCCTCCGAAGGAGGGTCACTATCCTCCTCGGGTTCAAAGTTCTCCCGTGAACTGTGGGCCTGGGACCTCGTGGACACTAGTCCCCTTTTCTCTTGCCCGCCCTCCCCTATGCCCCTATAAAAATGTGGCCAATCTTGACCTAAAACTATGTCATAGGGTAAACGGGGAATTATTGCTACTAGGAGCTTCCTATGTATGCCTAGTGCTTTTACTAACACCCTATATTGAGGATAAGAGGTGGATGACCCGTGTATACAACGGATCTTGCTATTGCCTTCTGGCTGATTCAGGGGAACTGTCTCACTGTCTTGCAGAAAACCCCAACATTTTTCTGACACCATTGTTTGTTCAGCTCCTGAATCCAATAAAGCCTTGGCCAACACTCCCTGCACTTCCACCTCAAGGCGAAAACCTTCTTGCTTGTATTGTGCTTTTTCACCCATTAGTGCTGTGCGCTCTTTGCATTCATACCTCTTGTGACCCCTCCTCCCGCATTTAAAACATATTATGCACGAGTCATTCGCTATACCTTTACTTCTACATTTTTCTGTAGTTGGTATGCTCAATCCTGGGTCTTTCATTACTCTACCAGAGTTTGCCATGCCACGCGAGCCGCTAGCCCCTCCTTGTGATCCATGGGCTACCTGAGCCTCCATGAATCTCTCTGTTAGGAGAGTAGCCTCGTCTGTCGTCTGGCAGTTCTGTAGAGTGAGGAATGACCTTACCTCTACTGGCACAGCTTCACAGAATTGCTCTAACACAAGCATATCTAAAATACTTTCCATTGTCTTCCCTTCTGCATGAGCCACTTCCATACAAGGCTACGAATCCGTTGGCCTAATGCCTTCGGAGTTTCACCTTGTTGAATCTTTGTAGCTCTCAACATTCTACGGTGTACCATAGGTGACAGGCCTAGCCTATCCCGTATGGCTGCCTTCACATTGGTATACTCATTAGCCTGGGCAGCTGGCATAGCCTTGTATGCCGCCAGGGCTTCTCCCGTCAGGGAGGTAGCTAGGCGAACCGCCCATTGTTGCTCGGGCCAGCCTGCACCACGGGCTACACGCTCAAAGGCTTCAAGAAAATTGTCTATATTGTCTTTTCCTGACCACTGCCCAAAAGACAAAATGCCACATGTCTGTGGGCCTACCCCACCAAAATGTCCTTCGGTTTTCTTCTCGGCTTGCCACTCCTGCAGTACCACCTGCAACAAGTCCGTCAGCGGCTTTTGCTGTATCTGCATGGCGGCTAGGGCTTGTTCTTGGCACTGCTGGGCAAGTTCGCATTGCTTCTCAAACTGGAGCCCCATCCACTTCAGGATATCCGCTGGAGACTCCATGTTGGCAACCTGCAATAATCAGAGAAAGAGAAAAAAAAAACCAAGTGCGGAACCTCTCTTTTTTTTTAATGCTCCCCCACTGGGATTTTCAGTCCCTCAGATACCTCCTCAGAATCCCACCCTGGCTGTCCCAGATACTATTACCTGAGTCAGGTGGTGATTCTGGCCTTGAGAAGGTCTTTGACTGCTCCCGATCATGGAGTTGTCTGGGCGTGGTTCCACCGCTGTCCTGGTTGCATCCTCTGGCGCTGGTGACTCCGTCCCTCTTGCACGGTGTCCTCTTTTCTGGCATCCTGCCAACTATGCCATTTGTGAGACCATGCCGGTCCTAGGCGGTTGCCTAGACCCGGGATAGCCTTGTGTTGTGGTAATAAAGGACACTGTAGTCGTGATCCGAATGAAATTAAAGTTGGGTTTTATTCCCCTTCCCTTTAGGATGTCATAGAATAAGGGACAACATAAAGAACAGTTGTTTTCACCAGGGTAAAGGATGTTTAACCAATAATAATCATGCTTCTTTCCAGCAGTAAAGTCCAACACTTTTCCAATGTGCAAAATACAGTTTCTTTCTTGCTCTTTTCCTTTAACAAAGACTCTCTATGTCATCAGTCACGCATACAGCACATTCCACGGGTTCAGGGATATTTTCTGTGCTATTGCTCTCCCATTGCATAGGGCTAAGACCTGTCCCTGTATAAGGACACTGAGCCCCTATAAAGCTGCTCTCTGTGTCTTGCTCTGGGGAAACCTCAGTTGCCACCAGTGGGAGCTGCTTTTGTATGTCCCAGATATCAGGAGCTGTGCTGGGGATTTCTTCCCACGGCTTGGGCCAATAAGAGTTTCCTTGCCGGTTATAAGCCTGGCTTCTATCCCGGAGACTCCCTTTTCTCCCCTTAGCAAAAACAGGGTACTTATCTTTTCCTTTGGAGAAGATGATGTCAAACCCCTCTGCTTCCAGCCAAGGCTTTCTCTCTGCCATGCAGCCTGCTCTTCTGTGGGAACCCTGGTTACGATGTCTGGCTGAGGGAAACTCACTTCCTGCTTCTGGTGAGCTTCCTTGGACGTGACCTCTGCCTTCTGTTAACTGAGTTGTATGCCTTGGTATGAGGACCCCTCTGGCTGGGAAGACCTTGCTGCAGTTTTTCTTATCCCTCCTGGGTTTGTCAGCCTGCCTTTCTCCAGCCCTGGTTCTCCAAGGTAACGTGTCTTCCTGCAATTGCTTGGGATTTCTACTCTCACCTTCTCTCCAAGCCTGCCTGAAACAGCAGTCAGAGTTCCTTTGGTCTCTGCTTTCCTCCTGGCATTCAAGCTCCGGCTCCAGCCCTAATCCCGGCTCCAGCTTCCACTGCCAGTGTTCATCCTGCTGCTTCCAATTCTCTTTCTCCTTCCAACTCCCCTTCTCATTCTGCCTCTGTGAGATTTCCCACCTGCTTTTATCTCTCAACCCATCTAACGTGGAACGTGAGTCTGAGTCCAGGTGAGCCTGATTGGCACTCTCAATTCTTGCTGCGTCACTACAACCATGTGGAAAGTTTGTTTTCTTTTTCCCTGCCTCTCTGCACTGTGAATGCTGCAACTGCACCTGAGGCTGCAAGGTAAGCTCTTCTTCCTTTTCATTTCTTAATATTTCAGGGTCTGTGTTTTCTAACTCCTGACAGGTAAGCCCTTCCTTCACATTGTCCTTTAATGTTTCAGGCTTAGTGCTGTCTGGCTCCTGACAAGGAGGAGGAGTGGCCTAGTGGTTGGGGCAACGTACTACAGGCCGGAAGGTCGGTGGTTCAAATCCCACTAGAGGACAGCAACCTTGGGCCGGAAGGACTGGGGTTTCTAGTCCCACAGGTGCTCCTTGTGGTCTTGGGCAAGCCACTTAACCCTCCATTGCCCATGTTCCCTGTAAGTATTAGTGTATGTGTCTCATATCCCCTCGTGTTAAATGTATCCCCCAACCACTTTGACCCGGTGAAAAGCAGGATATAAATGCAGATAAATAATAATAAGTAAGCTCTTCCATTGCATTGCTCTTTAATGTTTCAGGCCTAGTGCTGTCTAGCTCCTGACAAGTAAGCTCTTCCTCTGCACTATCCTTTAATATTCCAGGTTTTGTGCTGTCTACCTCATGACAATGGACACATTATAAGGTATGTGTTGCGCTCTGTTTATGATTTGTTTTGTTCTATTTTTAACACATGCTCTCATGTTATGCCTTGTTCCTGTGCCTGTTTTTATTTTTTATTTTTTAGTTAAGTTATTTACCTCTATATGCTTTTTAGTGTTATATATTATTTATGTTTTTATTTTCCTTTTGGGGTTTTTTGTTTATTTAATTACACAGGTACACTAAAAAAAATTTTTTTTAAACTGCCTCTAATGTTTCGATTGATTTTTACGTTTTTTGGTGCGCTGAATCCAAATCTGGTAACCAATTTGCTCCATCACGTACAGATTTTTTGCTACATTGGGTTAGCAGTTTGAGGTGAACGTTTCAGATTGAGTGCGATCGAGATAAAAGTTTCTTGGATGAATTCTTTATACTAATTGTTTAGTAGTTATTCAAATAAGAATAAAGAAAATTGTAACAAGACAGCACATAAGAATAGAGTAATGTCAACAAAACACACTGTGATGGTAGCAAAATTGTCTGCACTTAAAACAGCCACATACATGTGCACAAACATTGAGCATATAAGAGCGAGGTTAGACACAAAGCAAAGCAAAGAAATGTGCAAAAAATGTTGTACAGGTATGTATGTAAGAATAGAAAACGCAAACCGCACCATTGCAATACATGAAGACAAACACCCGATGGTGTGAAAATAAAATTCTAATAAATGAGATCCGACACTGTGGTAATAACTAGCAAATTTTTATTTCAAAGTTTAGTAAAAACACGATATTTGTCAACACAGTTTAGATTTTAAAGTCATTCTTGGGTCAATCAATTTCCTGGTGGGCCCGTTTCTTCTTCCCCCGAATGCTTCTCTTGGTGCGCTGCTTGGCGTATTTTTCATCTGGGGTTTCCCGCAGCAGCAACCAGCAGAAATCAGCCATCATAGTGGTGTTCCATCTTCCTTGGTACCGTCTCTCTGCGTCCTTGATGTCCTGGTGAAACCTTTCACCTTGTTCTTCACTGTACGCCCCCAAGTTTTCGGGAAAGTAGTTCACATGGGAGTGCAAGAAATGGACTTTCAGGCTCATGTTACAGCCTTGTTCTTTGAAGGCATTGAGCATCCTGGCAACAATATCCTTATAGTTCTCATCCCGCCTGTTCCCCAAGAATTTGAGAACAACATCCTTGAAGGAATCCCAGGCTTGTTTTTCCTTCTCAGACATCGTTTCAGCGAATGCTCCATCTGAAATGAGTTTCCTTATATCAGGGCCAACAAACA
This sequence comes from Ichthyophis bannanicus, assembly GCA_033557465.1. Taxonomy (NCBI): domain Eukaryota; kingdom Metazoa; phylum Chordata; class Amphibia; order Gymnophiona; family Ichthyophiidae; genus Ichthyophis; species Ichthyophis bannanicus. The sequence continues at coordinate 99,177,666 of CM066043.1, read as the reverse complement.
CTCCGTCCTTTAGCTTTGCTTCAGAAAGTCGGGGGAACTTTGAGCAAAGGTACCGAAAGCACTCACCATCTTTTGGAAGGGACTTGATGAATTGCTTAATGAGACCCAACTTAATGTGGAGAGGTGGTAATAGAATTTTATCACGAGGTACCAAGCTCTCATGAAGAACATTTTTCTCACCGGGTCTCAAATACTCCCGAATTGGCCAGTCTTTTTTCCCCCAATGTAGGTCGCGGTCCCGGCTATCCCACAAGCAAAGGAAGCAGGGATATTTGGTGAAACCGGATTGCTGCCCTAATAGCATGGATAGAATTTTAAATCTTCACAAATCATCCACTTATGCTCATCATAACGAATCTTCTGAAGAATCAGGGCCAAATTCTCGTATTTTTCTTGGAGAATAACAGAGTGAGCAATAGGAACTGAAGCGAATGTGTTGCCATTATGAAGAAGAACACCTTTTATGCTGTCTTTTGACGAATCAATGAACAGCCGCCATTCAGCAGGATCATACTTGAGTTTAAACTTTTCCATCACTCCGTATATATCGTTGCAAAATACCAAATCTTCCTCTTTGCTGAAATACTTCAAAAATTGTGTCTCGCGGTTGCGGTACCAATAAAAAGTTGTTCCTGGTGATAATAGATTTTTCTGTTTAAGCCGAGAACCTAGCAGTTGGTCAGCATCTTTTGGGAGTCCTAAATCCCGGACTAAATCATTCAATTCAGCTTGAGAGAAAAGTTCAGGTTTCGGATCTGGTTCAGTTTCAAACTCGGAAGTACTGGACTCATCGGGAAAAGCCATCTGATGAGTCTCATCGTGATCAGAACCGTCCACACAAATATGATCCAAAGATTTTGGTGGTTCAGGCACAGGTACTTTGTTGCTATGAGGCATAGGCCTAATTGCTGAGGGAAGGTTGGGGTAACTTATTACGTTCTTATTTTTTAAGTTGTATCCCTTCACAATGCAAGAGCAAAAATAGCAGTCACTGCTGTGGTCTCTTTGTTCACGCCACATCATAGGTATTCCAAAACGAAATGCTTGTTTTTTACCTTTCATCCATAAGCGTAGATCTTCCTCACATGTCTTGCACACTTTGTGAGGAGCCCACGGTTTGTCTTGATCGCCTAACTTCAAACCGAAATAGGCGAAATATACTTTTTTAATAAATGCAGAAATGTTCCTCTGCCGCTTTTTCACGGTATATTCCCCACAAATAAAACAAAAACTGTCCGGAGAGTTGACGCAACCTCTGGCTCTGTGAGCCATCACAAATACACAGCACTGCAAACTACAACTGTAGTGAACCACTTCGGAATAAAGCTGGATTACGACTGAGCAAACAAAAGGTAATAATGAACTTGCAAGAAACTGAAATTTGACAGGAACGTTCATGTCGCAACCACCGTGTTTGAGCGAGCGAACGAGGCGAGGCGAGGCGAGGCGAACAGGAAAGAACATGCGTCAGCGCGAGTACTGGATTTAGCCCCCGCCTCCCAATTGTCCTGTTAATGTATAAAATGAATACAAAACACTCTAAAATATCATGAGGGAGTGTTTCTAGTTAGTTAACCATTACAACCTCTATTTTGGGCCAAGAAAATAAACTGCAGTCGGCTAAAAAGAAATTATGTGAACATTCCTTATATGGGTAAGAAATCTAATTTTGCAAGAAAACGTGACGTGATGGAACATTTTGGCTATTTTTCCTGGATTCAGCACCCCAAAATCTATAGGAATCAGTTGCAAAACTGGAGGCAGTTTTTTGGTAGTGTACCTGTGTTATTTATTGATGATTTTTTTGCTTAATTTACTGTTTTATATGTTTTTAGTTGTACCCCCTGAAGAAGGCGGTAATGCCGAAACGCGTTGGGGTTTGGTTTAATAAACATCCTTTGTCATCCTTGACTACTCGTCTCTTGCTCTTTGTGCATCCGTTGTCTCTGCAAGAGCGCTGCTCTTCGTTGTGTCCTTTCTCCTAAACAGAGACATGATTCCTACGTGCAACCTTTTATTTAAGGATCTCAAATATCCACCCTCTTTATTTACAGAGGAAGGAAGTGCACGAAATGTCCAGGACACCTTTCAAACTAGAATTCGCTTCGTTCAAGCCCAGCCAATCTCCTCGTGGAGGTATGGAACCATGAGCAAGAACACACACACGCTTCGTGTCAGACGACACGTACTTTCTCAATCACTTATCATTCAGTCCCAGTTTATAACAGCAAATTATTCTTACACTTTATTCATATAACAAAAACAAAAATTAAACAACACTTACCAAGCTTGGTTAAAAATACTTATACTCACGACGCCGTCATTACAGCCGCCGTCTTCCTAGGGAATCCGTCACTCACTTCTTCTCCTCCGGTCTCTACTACTCACCGGGAATGTACCTCCCTCTTCTTTCTTGAGGGGAATCCAAATCTTTAAATTTGTATCTTGGTCATAAAGACCCACCCGTACCCCAATCCCGGGTGTTCGGCACCAATTGTGAGGCCTGTTACTCACAAGAGACCGATTACTAATTATCACTAATTTCCTGTATGGTCCAGATCCAAAAGTCAGTACAGGTGCAATCAGAATCTCTGTTTATTAGATAACTGATGGACAAATACAGGCAGGGGAGAGAGAGTTCTATTGAGCACTAGGCATCTCCAGAATATCTCCCTCCTTCGAGTATAATAGTCATCTTACATATATACATTTTTTGCTTCCGTGTATTACTTCCGTATATGCATACAGTCTCCAGATCCATCCCTCTGTGAGGCCCCCTCTCCTCCCTCCTTCTGTTTCCTGTCATTGACCTTTCTGTCCCCTCTGTATTCCTGTTTCAACATTCCTCAGGCCTCTGTCTTGCTTATACTCACCAACTGTCAAAAAACATCTACTGTCTTCAGGACTAACGGCTCAGCTCATACTCTTTGCATGGTTTCCTGTGTATGTGCTCTCTGCACAAAGCCTCTGCATGTCTATGTCTGGACCCTTCAGTTCGGACATATGCATTGCTAAGGCCTGTGATATCATGCTGGCCTGGGTTTTTTCCTTTGTCCACAAATATAGTAGTTTGTTTGACATATTTTTATTAGAGCAGAATAAAGGCCATTGAGTGATTATGAACCAGGAACATATCCCTAAACCTTATAATCCCTACAGTGCCAAGGGTGTGTCTGTGAGTGGGTGTGCGTGTGTTAAGGGGGTGTACAGGTTGGCACTGTGTATTCGTATATGCTGTATATGCAGATGTGTGTGGTGGGCTGTGTGATGGTGGAGGGATGTGGGTATGGGTGCAGGTAGGGAGTGTTGAATGTTGGTTGCGAGCGAGTGTTGAGGCGCATCCTGGCATTCCCTGGGGCATACTATGGGCAGAGCAGAGGTGGCATTATGATGTACATGTGCATATTATAAAGTACGTGGGTAAACATGTAGCGTGAACACACATGCCCTCATACATACTGTGGTGGCGAAGACAGCCAGGTCCCTATGGAGATAGAAAAAGTACAAGCAGTCTCCCCTAGTCAGAGGGAAAGGGAAAGAAATGGTCATTTTAAAAGTGCAGCTAAGGTTGAGAAAAACCTGTCAAAAGTTGTTGTCCAAAAGCCACGCCCCAGCTCCATGGCAACTGAGGGTGGTAATGCAGGACAGCTGGGGGCGGGGTGGAAAGATACCGGCCAGTCCCACGCATATAAGCCCCAGAGAACAGGGAGAGATAGATTGCCAGGACCAGCAGGATTGCCAGGACTGGAAAGATTGACAAAGCTGACAGGGCTGAAGAGGCACGAGAGGAAGAGAGCTGACTCTGATTCAGAGGCGGAGTCTGAGAGGGAACCTCACTCTTGCAGGAGGAAGAGAGACGAGAAGGCTAACTTAACCAGGAAACAGCATGGCCAGGGAAGTGGCAGTGAAGCATTGCTGAAGAAACTCCCAAAAGGTATTGCTGCTAAGGTTACTAGCCAAAGGTCTCAGGAAAAGTTCCCAGACAGCAAGTGGAGGGAAGGATATCCCCAAAGCCAGCTCCAGCAGTTTAACCAGCACCAGGGTTATAGGAAGCCTGCAGGTGGTTCAAGAACCCAGGAAGGGCTGGTAAGGAAGCCTCTCAGTAAAGAAAGTTTGAATGTTTTAAAACTGGTAAAACGTATGCTAAAAGACCAGGAAGTAACCTGGGGAGAGAACAGCTCTGTGTACTGAGGGAAGGCTCGAGGGGAACAGCTGTTTTCTAACGACGTCACAGAACAATCCTGTTCAGAATGTGAGTCAATGGACATTGGGGAAAATGATCTTTTGAGTGAGCCTGAACAGGCTATGGAATGTGAGTTGTCCCTGGTAGTGAAGTAAGAATGTTTGGAAATATAAGTTTGAAGAAAATTCCATTTCTGTGATATGCATGTTGTTTCAAGGAGCAGAGAAGTTTTAATTAGTATGGCTGCTGCTTTAAATGAGACTTGCTAAGGAAGACGGCTTGAAGTCTCTGGATAACTGATTAAAACCCTTAAAGCTTTGAAACAAAGAAGAAAAGTTTGTTTGCTAGAATTTTGCTGCATTGACGTTTCAATGAACATTTTGAGTTTAGTTAAAGCACTGTGAAGTGAAGCTTTATTTTTGGAGAAATAACATTTGTTTGCTGAAGTAAGCAAGAGTAATTCTTACCTTTAGTTCTTGTGGATGTTTGTACCCGTGATATACCAAGCTTCATTTGAAGTTCCTGCTATTAAGGGAGGCGAATAAAAATATTCCTGCGTTTGCTTTCAACTCTCAGCTCAGCACTTTATTACAACTACATTTGCTCAAAGTACTACAACTCCCAGAGGCCTTTGCCCTGGAGTTTATTGAAAGGAACATTCGCACCCCCTTTTCTCGTCAGGCAGCCACCTAGGCAGGGGAAGGGCGCGACAGGTGGCGTAGTATTAAGGATCACGCCTTGGTCACGTGTTCCCAAGACACCGGAACTACAGAAAGAAGAAAGAAAAAAAAAAAAAAGGGAAAAAGTTTTTTTTTTTTTTTCATGCTGAGATACAAGCTGCTGCTGGAAGAAGACCCGGATCAACAGCAGAAGGACCGGATTGGAGCAGTTCCTGAGGCCGTTCCTGCTGATTGATAAGCCCGAGTCTACACCCGCCTAAGGTAATCCGTATTTATAAGGGATATAAGCGGATACCAGAGCCGGGTGGGACGGCAGCAGTGCACCAGGGTATCAAAGGAGAAAGGGCCTATACTTTGAGGGGCCGCACTTGGTGTTCTTTTCTCTGTTTTTTCTCGTTTCAGCCACTACCCAGCATGGAGCAGACGGAGCTACTGAGATGGATGGCTGACCAGTTCCAAAAACAACAGGAGATGTCGGCACGGACATTGGAACATACAGCAGCCATGCTCCAATCACAGCAGAAGCCATTGTTGGAGAAGATGGATGGTTGGCTGGGCATGCAGAAACCAACAGCAGAGTCACCAAGGACAGTACCAGGTTCCTTAAGGGATACACCAGGGTTTGGGATGCTTGGTACTGGGACACTTTCCTTTGGACAGTTGACAAAGGAGGACGATGTTGATGACTTTCTAGCCGCTTTTGAAAGGGTAGCCTTGTTATCAGGGTGGGATAAAAAGCAATGGGCCATACGCCTTGCCGCTTCGTTAACTGGGGAAGCGCTAGCAGCGTATAGGGCTATGCCCGTGGAATTAGCCACTGATTACAAGGAGGTACAGAAGGCAATAAGAGACCGCCTGGGCCTAAATCCCATGGTCTACCGCCGCCTTCTGCGAAGCGCCCGGTTGAAACCCGGTGAAACACCGCGTGCTCTCTGCCAGCGGATCAAGGGGTTGGCGGTAAAATGGCTAACACCTGAGACTCAAACAAAGGAGTCCTTATTTGATTGTATCATCTTGGAGCAGTTTATGGATGCTGTTCCGAGGGAGATGAGATCCTTCCTGATCCTACAAGACTGCAGGACCACAGAGGCAGCGACCGCACTGGCTAAGCGTTACCTGGAGGCCAGTGTGGCGAGCCCGGTTAAAGTGGGTGGTCTGTCGCAAGCAGTCAAAGTAGCATCAGAAAGGAAGGAAAAACCTATATGGAGGGAAGGTATGAAAGCACCGCCTTTGGATAAGCCTGGTTATGTGAGCAGGAAATGTTTTTCATGTGGGGAAGAGGGACATATGAAAAGAAACTGCAGAGCTAGGACAGCCCTGATGACCTCCCACTCTGAAGAGAGTGGAGAAGGTTTCCTTCTAGATGTAGAGGTGGAGGGTGTTCCTGTGGAGGCTTTGTTGGACTCCGGAGCGGACCAGTCAATGATTTCGAGGAAGCTCTGGAAAGAGATAGCATCCCAGATTGGTCCGACTCCCGAGCCTCAAGAAAAGTCCATAAAAATAAGATGCATTCATGGGGCAGCCTCATCGTACCCTATTTATGTTATATCTGTGAAAGGCTTAGGGCTAAAGCGCAAAATACCTGTTGCGGTAGTACCAAGGCTCCCACAAGCATTAGTCCTGGGAAGAGACTGGCCCCAGTTCAGGCATGGGATAGCAGAGGGTCTTCAGAACAAAGCAGGTAAGGCATCCACTTTAGCACCACCAAAAGCCAAGAGAGAAACATCATCAGGGGATTCACCTCATTTGGAGGGTGGGAGAGTACCCCAGGTGAAGGAGAGTGAGGGAGACCAAGCCCCATCTACACGTATAGGGAACACTAAGGCTAGGTCAGTTCCTCAACCATTGTTTGGAGCCAAACAGCGACAGGCCAAAGGGGAGGTAGCTAGAAAGGAGGACATTCCTAAGAAGTGCCCATTTGTTCTTAGGTTCTGTCGCACTACTCCCAATGCCAAAGTTCCTAAGCGGGCTACCCAGATGGCAGCTGGATTTGATCTGTGTAGTGCAGAGGAGATAGTCATTCCCCATCAGGGAAAAGCCCTGGTAGAAACGGGAGTACAAGTGCAAATACCCCCGGGTTGTTATGGGCGTCTTGCCCCTCGTTCAGGCCTAGCCTGGAAGAATTTCATCGATGTAGGCGCCGGAGTAATCGACCCCGACTACCGAGGGACGATTAAGGTGCTACTATTCAACTTTGCTAAAGAGGATTTCAGGGTAAATATAGGGGACCGTATAGCCCAAATGATCTGTGAGCGGGTGGGTTTTCCGGCCCTGGAGGAGGTAACGGAATTAACTCCTACCACCAGGGGGACCGGAGGTTTTGGTTCCACCGGTAAAACAGAGGTGAAAGGTTTAGCTGCCAGCTGTGAGGTGACCGAGGAGGAGGATCTAGGCCCGCAATTAACCGATTGCAAGGGAGATCCAGCCCCCAGGTTAGGGGAAGAACTTTCCTGGTCCCAACAGCAGGAGGTATTAGGAAGTATCCCGATGTATTAACACCTATTCCAGGTGAGACAAGACTCGTGGCTCACGAGATAGTTACCCTTCCAGAGGAGATAGTACGCCAGAGACCCTACCGGTTACCTGAGGCAAAACGCCAGGAGGTAGTTTCCCAAGTGCAGGACATGCTTAAGATGGGAATAATTGAAGAGTCCCATAGCCCCTGGAACAGCCCCATAGTGCTGGTACCCAAGCCAGACGGAACAATGCGGTTTTGCATTGATTTCCGCAGGGTGAATGCCATCTCCCGGTTTGACGCCTATCCCATGCCCAGGATAGAAGAATTGCTGGACCGATTAGGCCAGGCGTCTTACCTGACCACCCTTGATATGACCAAGGGGTATTGGCAGATTCCCCTCACCAGGGAATCTCGCCCAAAGACCGCATTCAGCACCCCTATCGGTCTGTACCAGTTTTGTCGCATGCCTTTTGGATTGCATGGGGCGGCTGCGACCTGCCAGCGACTAGTTGATGTGATCTTACGTCCCCATCAACAATACGCGACCGCGTACATGGACGACATAGTGATCCATAGCTCTCGCTGGGATGAGCACTTGGCACGCATTGATGCCGTTTTAAAGGCCTTGCGTGGTGCGGGTATTACTTTGAACCCGGCCAAGTGTATGTTTGGGGTAAAGCAAGTAAAATATCTGGGACATTTGGTAGGGCGGGGCACAGTAAAACCCCTACTTGAAAAAGTGGAAAGTGTTAGGACATTTCCTAGGCCCTTGACAAAAAGACAGCTCCGTAGTTTTCTGGGTTTAATCGGCTATTACCGCCGATTCATTCCCCATTTCGCTACCAAGAGCGCTGCCTTAACAGAGGGGTTGAAGAAGAATGCACCCAACCAGGTAAAATGGTCAGTGGAAGCAGAACAAGCCTTTTCTAGGTTAAAGGAAGAGCTCTGCCAGGCACCAATATTAAGGGGTGTGGATTTTAGTAAGTCTTTTATCGTACAAACAGACGCCTCCGATACAGGGTTAGGCGCTGTGTTGTCACAGAAGTTTGATGGGGAGGAACATCCGATTATGTTCCTCAGCAGAAAATTAACACCACCAGAGCGGAAATACTCCGTAGTAGAAAGGGAATATCTGGCCATAAGGTGGGCGGTGGACGCCTTGCGTTTTTACCTGACGGGCCGTAAGTTTTTACTAGTGATGGATCATGCCCCGTTGCGCTGGCTAAACCAGATGAAGGATCATAATCCCCGTCTTACGCGTTGGTACATGGCCTTACAGGCATTCGACTTCCATATAGAGCATAGGGCAGGAAAGTTACACACCAACGCTGACGCCCTTTCGCGTATTACGAGCTGTGCTGAATTAGAAACGCCAGCCCGTAATATCTTAAGCAGGGGGATATGTGGTGGCGAAGACAGCCAGGTCCCTATGGAGATAGAAAAAGTACAAGCAGTCTCCCGTAGTCAGAGGGAAAGGGAAAGAAATGGTCATTTTAAAAGTGCAGCTAAGGTTGAGAAAAACCTGTCAAAAGTTGTTGTCCAAAAGCCACGCCCCAGCTCCATGGCAACTGAGGGTGGTAATGCAGGACAGCTGGGGGCGGGGTGGAAAGATACCGGCCAGTCCCACGCATATAAGCCCCAGAGAACAGGGAGAGATAGATTGCCAGGACCAGCAAGATTGCCAGGACTGGAAAGATTGACAAAGCTGACAGGGCTGAAGAGGCACGAGAGGAAGAAAGCTGACTCTGATTCAGAGGCGGAGTCTGAGAGGGAACCTCATTCTGAGCAAGAGTTTCACTCTTGCAGGAGGAAGAGAGACGAGAGGGCTAACTTAACCAGGAAACAGCATGGCCAGGGAAGTGGCAGTGAAGCATTGCTGAAGAAACTCCCAAAAGGTATTGCTGCTAAGGTTACTAGCCAAAGGTCTCAGGAAAAGTTCCCAGACAGCAAGTGGAGGGAAGGATATCCCCAAAGCCAGCTCCAGCAGTTTAACCAGCACCAGGGTTATAGGAAGCCTGCAGGTGGTTCAAGAACCCAGGAAGGGCTGGTAAGGAAGCCTCTCAGTAAAGAAAGTTTGAATGTTTTAAAACTGGTAAAACGTATGCTAAAAGACCAGGAAGTAACCTGGGGAGAGAACAGCTCTGTGTACTGAGGGAAGGCTCGAGGGGAACAGCTGTTTTCTAACGACGTCACAGAACAATCCTGTTCAGAATGTGAGTCAATGGACATTGGGGAAAATGATCTTTTGAGTGAGCCTGAACAGGCTATGGGATGTGAGTTGTCCCTGGTAGTGAAGTAAGAATGTTTGGAAATATAAGTTTGAAGAAAATTCCATTTCTGTGATATGCATGTTGTTTCAAGGAGCAGAGAAGTTTTAATTAGTATGGCTGCTGCTTTAAATGAGACTTGCTAAGGAAGACGGCTTGAAGTCTCTGGATAACTGATTAAAACCCTTAAAGCTTTGAAACAAAGAAGAAAAGTTTGTTTGCTAGAATTTTGCTGCATTGAAGTTTCAATGAACATTTTGAGTTTAGTTAAAGCACTGTGAAGTGAAGCTTTATTTTTGGAGAAATAACATTTGTTTGCTGAAGTAAGCAAGAGTAATTCTTACCTTTAGTTCTTGTGGATGTTTATACCCGTGATATACCAAGCTTCATTTGAAGTTCCCGCTATTAAGGGGGGCGAATAAAAATATTCCTGCGTTTGCTTTCAACTCTCGGCTCAGCACTTTATTACAACTACTTTTGCTCAAAGTACTACAACTCCCAGAGGCCTTTGCCCTGGAGTTTATTGAAAGGAACATTCGCACCCCCTTTCCTCGTCAGGCAGCCGCCTAGGCGGGGGAAGGGCGCGACAATACACACACACATACAAACACATGCACCCACACACATATACGCACATGCAAATACATATGGTGTAAGGATATTAGATGCCCTAGAAAAACTTTCAGCCTTCCACTCCCTCAATTATCTTTCATGCGCTTGGACCCTCTGAGATTTTTGTAAGTAAAATCAACAGTCATGACTATCCCAACATCATCCATCCAAAAACAATCCTATAAAATATATAGATGGATATCACACTTTTCAATATTAAACTTTGTTTTGTATGACATACATAGAAAGTCCTTCGATTTGGCGCGGTAAAGGATAATTCCAGAGGCTAGGTATGAACAAAACTGCTGGTGTCTGTGCTAAATGGCCTCCTCCTCTCTTCTTCTGCACAATACACTGGTAAGATTTCTCCTCGCCATCCCCATTCTGTCATGCTCAGTGACAGAGGAAAAGCCACCAGGCAGAAAAAAACACAACATGAGAGTCTACTTGGTTTTAGTGGGTGATCATCTCTCATCCAGTGATGGTGTGGTTGAGATTAGGACTAGAGCTGATAAGGTTCACTCAAATGTGAGGGTCCTAGATTTCAAGAAAACTAACTTTGCCAAGATGGGACAATACCTCAAAGAATCGTTAGTGGGATAGGAACAGCTGGTGGATATAGAAAAGCAGTGGGTGAAACTGAAAGGGAATATTTTAAAGGAAACAAACCTTTTTGTTAGGAAAGTAAAAAAATGTAAAAGAAAAAGGAGGCCATTATGGTTCTCAAAAGAAATAGCTGAAATGGTGACGAAAAAGAAGGTGGCCTTCTTCAACTACAAGAGATCACAGAAAAAGGAAGACAAACATGAATATTTGGAAAAGCTAAGAGTAGCTAGGAAAGAAGTCAGAAAAGCAAAGATACAAACGGAAGAAAAGAATGCCAATGTAGTAAAATGGGGGTGGACAAAACATTTTAGTGAGAGGAGGAAGTGCAAAAGTGATATTGTCAGATTGAAGGGTGAAGGGGAGGAATATGTAATAGCTCATGAGGATAAAGCAGAATTGCCAGGATTAGGAACTCTGAAAACACCTATAAAGAGGAAAAGAAGTGAGGAGGATTTTCACTGATTTTCGGAAGACTGAGTTCGTGAGAAACTAGCTAAATTAAACGTAGACAAAGCAATGGGGTCGTATGGGATACATCCAAGAGTATTGAAGGAACTTAGGGAAGTTCTAGTGGCCATTATCTGACCTTTTCAATGCTTCTTTAGAGTTGAGAGTGGTCCCAGGGGATTGGAGAAGGGCGCATGTGGTTTCTTTGCACAAAAGCGGAAGTAAGGATAAGGTTGTGAACTACAGGCTGGTTAGTCTGACTTCTGTTGTTGTTAAGTGCCGTCGAGTCGGAGTCGACTCATGGCGACCCTCTGGATAGCTATCCTAAATTGTGTTCGGTCTTCAGTCAGGCAGTCTTATGGTTAGTAAATTAATGGAAACGCTGCTAAAACAGAAGATAGTGAGGTTTCTGGAGTCCAGTGGACTGCAGGATCTGAGGCAGCATGGTTTTACTAGAGGCAGATCTTGTCAAACATATCTAATTAATTTCTTTGACAGGGTGACCAGAAAGTTTGGCTGAAGAAGAGTCCTACATGTGGTATTACTTAGATTTCAGTAAAGCCTTTGACATAGTTCCGCACAGGCAACTTAGAAATAAATTGAGCATCCTAGGGATGGACCCTAAAGTGATTGGTGGGGTTAGATATTTGTTGAGTGGGAAGTGACAACGGGTACAGATAAATGGAGCTCTCTCTGAGGATAAGGATGTTAGCAGTGGTGTGCTGCAGGGATCTGTCCTTGGCTCAATTCTTTTTAACATTAGTGATATTTTGGATGGGCTATCGAGTCAAGTTTGCCTCTTTGAAGATGATATAAAAACCTACAATAGAGTAGACACCCAGGAAAGAGTAGATGATAGTCCAACATAAGAAGTGGAGTGGAGGAGTGGCCTAGTGGTTGGGGCAAGATACTTCAGGGCCTAGAGGTTGGCCTAGTGGTTGGAGTGGAGGAGTGGCCTAGTGGCTGGGGCAAGGTACTTCAGGCCGGAAGGTCAGGGGTTCAAATCCCACTAGAGGACAGCAACCTTGGGCCAGAAGGACTAGGGTTAGTAGTACCACAGGTGCTCCTTGTGGTCTTGGGCAAGCCACTTAACCCTCCATAGCCCATGTTCCCTGTAAAATAGTTATCTCCAAGTTATAATGCCCCATTCAATGTAATTTCAGTTTGTTCAATGTAAACTGCACTGATGCAGAATAGTGCGGTATATAAGAGAATATAAATAAGAAAACAACTATGGTTTTGGTGTGATTTGCTTTTTTTCTTTCAACCTTTATTTTTTGGGGTTCTTTAGTGGTTGAAATGTTTTTAGTTTTTTTGTAGTTTGGTTTTATGAGAAGGGTTTTAGCAAAGCTTGAAGAGTGGTCAAGAATTTGGCAGCTGAGATTTAACACATTTGGGCTGCAAAACTCCAAGAGAGTGGTACAGTATAGGGGGTGAAGTACTTCTGTCAATGAAAGAAGAGCGGGACCTGGGGATGATTGTTTCTAATGATTTTAAGATGGCCTAACAAAAAGGCAAGTGATAGCCAGAAGAATGCTTGGGTGCATAGGGAGAGGAACGGCCAGCAGGAAGAAGGAGGTGCTAGCATCTCCGTGTAAATCTTTGCTAAGACCTCATTTGGAGTATTGTGTGAAATTCTGGAGACCACACCTTAGGAGAGGGGAGATATGATAAAGATGTTTAAATACCTCTGTGGCATAAATGCATAGGAGGAGAACCTCTTTCAACTGAAAGCAAGCTCTGCAACGAACAGGCATAGAACGAAGGTGAAAGGGGATGGACTCAGGAGTAATATGCAGAAATATCTCTTTACAGAAAGAGTGGTGGATGCGTGGAATCGTCTCCCAGTGGAGGTGGTAGAAGTAAGGACAGTATCTGAGTTCAAGAAAGGATGGGACCAACACCGAAGATCTCTAAAGGAAAAAAATGAAATACAGTACTTGGTATGGAAGGACAGACTACATAGGCCATATGGTCTTTGCCTGCCATCATTTTTCTATGTTTCAAATTGTAAAAATACCAATTTAGAGAGTGATTTATAAGGGCGCCATGGAAAGATATGAGCTATTTACATATGCAAGTCCGTATTTTACAGGACTTATGCATGTGAATGCGCACTTCCATCAGTAAGCACATGCAGAAGTGTTCATCGTGCGTACCTTGCCTTGGACGGAGAACAAGGACAGACTCCAGAGGATGTGCGCACATTATAACATACTATGATCTATGCGCATCTCTGTGCTGATTTAGGCACGGTCAGCTATGCCTGCTATAGGGTAGGTGTAACTGCTGCGCTAGGGTACAGCACATCGGCACACCCCTATTTTATAAAGTGAGGGACATGTGCGGTGAAGTGTGTTGCTTGTGTGGAGATCTACAAAAACCCCTCTTATTGGGCACTTCTGAAACAACCAAAATACACAGCGAAAGGTCAATAAAAATCATCAGACGTGCAGTCCAGAAAATAAAGTCAGATGATAGCAAAAAATATCAAACTTACTCACAGTTCATGGCTGTTCCCTTGTTCTCAGGCATCTCTCTCAAACACTCTCCTTGACTGGAGAAAACCGAACGCTCCTCACTTCTCCTCTGTGCTCTTAGATTCTTGACTTTCCCTAGTTGACTCCTTTATTCTTCTTCCGCAACTAGTACAATCACTTGCACACAGACTGATCTTTCTCCTTATAATCTTTGGGGGGAATATTCAGCGGCGGCAGCTAGCACTTGTAACGTGCATAGCCATCGCTGCTGTTTACTAATCCCGGATGTTTAATGCTGGAGCCATATTCGGCCGCTGGCATTGAGTCTCTGGGATGCCGCAGAAGCCAGAAGCTAACCGGGCAGCGGAGATATTGAGCCATTGCCTGGTCAGCTTCCGCAGGTAAAGTTGGGACAGCCTTTGCTCAATATCGCCACTGTCCGGTGAGCAATGGGGGCCGCCTCTGCTTTGTCTCGGGATTCCCATGACACGCCCTGAGGCTAAGCGCTTAGCATCAAGGTGTGTAGCGGTGGCAACCTCGGATATCCAGTGGCATTAACCATGTTCGTGCCCTGAATATCCTGTTCAGCGGCATTTACATGAATATTCCCCTTTGTGGCTCCTCTTGGGAACAATAAGCGAGGTGATCAAATTTGCAAACCCAAAATTATTCAAAATGTTTAACTCACAAGAGGATTATGAGAAATTGCAAGAGGACCTTGAGAAATTGGGAGCCTGGGGGCCCAAATGGCAGAGGAACTTTAATGTGGACAAATGCAACATTATGAGCTTAGGGAAGAACAACCCAAACTATAGCAACACAATGCAAGCGAGTCACTGGGACCTAGTTACAAATAGCACATGCTAACCGTTAGCCCCACTTAGTAAACATGCCCCTAGGTGTCTCTGTGGACAGTATGTTGAACCCTCGGCCCAGTGTGCAGCGGCGGCCAAGAGAGCAGATAGAATGCTAGGAATCATAAGGAAAGGAATGGGGAATAAAACAAAGGATGACATCATAATGCCTCTTTATCGCTCTGTGGTGCGACCGCACCTTCAATATTCTGCACAGTTCTGGTCTCCCTTTCTTATAAAGGTATAACAGAATTAGAAAAGGTACAGAGAAGGACAACCAAAATGACAAAGGGCATTGAATGATATTCCTATGAGGGAAAACTCAAAAGGTCGGGGCTTTTTAGCTTGGAGAAGAAATGACCGAGGAGAGATATGACAGAGGTCTATAAAACAATGAGTGGAGTGCTACGGGTAAAAGGTAGATAGGCTATAGGACATGCAATGAAACTAGTAAGTGGTATATGGACCAGAGCATGTTTTACAGACATAAGGTTTCCATACTTACTACTCAACTGTTTACTAATTAATGGTTATACATTCAATGGAACTATGTTTAGCTATTATCGTTATGTTAAAAAGCGTTATATACAGATTTTTTATCTGAGATCTAGTTAGTTTAATAGGTATTCGAAGTTTGCTGATTTTGACGGTACTGGCGGTTCAACATAAAAAGATCACAAAAAATAGTAAGGAGCTTATAATGCTGTAATAGCTACTATTTTGCAAATAAAACTATTTGTAGACTTTAGAAAGTAGGTTTAGATAACTGTAAGGGTCAGAGTTATTGGTGTGTATATCGGCCTTGTAAGTTTTTCATACGCTGGGCTAATATGTTGTCGAACCTAACTGCTGTCAAGCATTCTGTTCTAGGTGTTTCAATGGTGCAATATCGATGCACTGCATCAGAAGTGTTTTCACGTGTATCATATTCCGCCATCAGAATGGACTGTTGACAAACTATATTATATTATAATAAAGTGTTTTAAATGAAAACTGCAGTTTCAATAGTATCATACAGTATGTTTATGTCAATGAATATTGGAACTGAATCCTATCTTTTCTGAAGACAGGCAATATACTATATTGGACCAGTGTATGAAAAACATATACTATGTGAAACTTCTATTTTCTGCAAAGTTTTAATATTTTTTATTATTGCCGGTATTTCATAGTTGTTTGAGTATAACGAATCTAATAAATCATCCAGAACAGAGAAAGAATATGCAAGCTCTCCAAAACGGGTTAAGAGAAAATATTTTTTCATTCAATGCGTAATGAATCTCTGAAATTCATTGTCAGAGGATGTAGTAAAAGCTGTTCTTGTAGATGGGTTTAAAAAAAGATTAGGACATATTTGTGGAGGAAATGTTCATAAAGCATTGCTAAAATGGACTGAGGAAATCCCTTGCTTATCCCTGGGATAAGCAGCATGTAATCTAGTTACCTTTTGGGATATGCCTGATACTTGTGACCTGGATTGGCCACTGCTGGAAACCTGGGCTTGATGGAACTCTAGTCTGGACCAGTATGGCAAAGTCTATGTTCTTATATGAGATCCCAGAACTTACTGTATGTCCTCCCCCCTCCCTGGGATCCTGGGTCCTTTGCTCCTTTCTTCCAGAACTTGGCCACAGCTCCTTTCCCTCTGACCCTTAGGAGACTTCCTGGCATTCCTCTTCTGAGTTCCTCTCTTCCCAGGGCCGGCCCGTCCATTGAGCAAGAATGTTTTTTGCACAGGGCCCCGCGTTTCAGGGGGCCCCGCGCAAAAAACATTCTTAAGCATCCCAAGTTAAAAAAAACAAAAAAACAAACCGGCTGCTTCTGCCGCGGCAGCTTCAAGAGCTCTGCCGCGGCAGCTTCAAGAGCTCTGCCGCGGGGCCCCCCCCTGCCCGGCAGAGCCTCCGTGCATCTTCAGCTCTTCACGTCCAAAACGCGGGCTTTTTTCAGAGCCGCGAGAGTTTCTTTTCTCGCGGCTCTCTTAATCCCGCGGGGCTGATGGGATTTCCCATCACCCTCGGCGGGATTAACAGAGCCGCGAGAAAAGA
This sequence comes from Ichthyophis bannanicus, assembly GCA_033557465.1. NCBI lineage: Eukaryota > Metazoa > Chordata > Amphibia > Gymnophiona > Ichthyophiidae > Ichthyophis > Ichthyophis bannanicus. The sequence goes on along the minus strand of CM066043.1, from coordinate 99,161,034 downwards.
AACTGAAAAAAGCCCGCGTTTTGGACGTGAAGAGCTGAAGATGCACGGAGGCTCTGCCGGGCAGGGGGGGGCCCCGCGGCAGAGCTCTTGAAGCTGCCACGGCAGAGCTCTTGAAGCTGCCGCGGCAGAAGCAGCCGGTTTGGGTTTTTTTTTAATTTTAATTTGGAATGATAGGGGGGGGTGGTTAGGACTGGTAATGGGCTATGGGAGGGGGGGAGGCTAAACTGGAAGTAGGCTGATGGGAGGGGAGGCTAAACTGGAAGTGGGCTGATGGGGGGGGGGGTGGTGAGGACTGGTAATGGGCCAGGGTGGGGGTGGTTAGGACTGGTAATGGGCCGGGGGGGGGGTGGTTAGGACTGGTAATGGGCCATGGGGGGGGGAGGCTAAGACTGGAAGTGGGCTGATGGGAGGGGGAGGCTAAGACTGGAAGTGGGCTGATGGGGGGGGGGTTAGGACTGGTAATGGGCTATGGGGGGGGGGCGAAGTGGGCTGATGGGGGGGGTGGTTAGGACTGGTAATGGGCTATGGGAGGGGGGGAGGCTAAACTGGAAGTAGGCTGATGGGAGGGGGAGGCTAAGACTGGAAGTGGGCTGATGGGGGGGGGGGTTCGGACTGGTAATGGGCTATGGAGGGGGCGAAGTGGGCTGATGGGGGGGGGGTTAGGACTGGTAATGGGATATGGGGGGGCTAAGTGGGCTGATGGGGGGGTTATGACTGGTAATGGGCTATGTGGGGGGTTAGGACTACTAATGGTCTATGGGGGGCTAAGACTGGAAGTGGGCTGATGGGGGGGTTAGGACTGGTAATGGGCCGGGGGGGGGTTAGGACTGGTAATGGGCCATGGGGGGGGGGTGTTAGGACTGGTAATGGGCCATGGGGGGGGTGTTAGGTCTGGTAATGGGCTGTGGGGGGGCTAAGTGGGCTGATGGGGGGGTTAGGCCTGGTAATGGGCTATGGGGGGGCTAAGTGGGCTGATGGGGGGGTTAGGACTGGTAATGGGCTAGGGGGGGGCTAAGTGGGCTGATGGGGGGGTGTGGACTGGTAATGGGCTATGGGGAGGGGGCTAAGGCTGGAAGTGGGGGGGTAGGACTGGAAATGGGCTGATGGGGGGGGGGTTAGAACTGGTAATTGACTATGGGGAGGGGGCTAAGGCTGGAAGTGGGGGGTAGGACTGGAAATGGGCTGATGGGGGGGTTAGGACTGGTAATGGGCTATTGGGGGGGCTAAGACTGGAAGTGGGCTGATGGGGGGGGTGTTATGACTGGTAATGGGCCGGGGGGGGGTTTGTACTGGTAATGGGCCGGTGGGGGGGGGGTATTACTGGTAATGGGCCAAGGGGGGGGGGGTGTTAGGACTGGTAATTGGCCAAGGGGGGGGTGTTAGGACTGGTAATGGGCCATGGGGGGGGAGGCTAGGACTGGTAATGGGCTGATGGGGGGGGAGGGTTAGGACTGGTAATGGGCCATGGGGGGGGGAGGCTAAGACTGGAAATGGGCTGATGGGGGGGCTAGGACTGGAAATAGGGTGATGGTGGGGATAGGACTGGTAAAGGGCAATGGGGGGCTAAGACTGGAAATGGGCTGATGGGGGGGTAGGACTGGTAATTGGCTATGGGAGGGGGGCTAAGACTGGAAATAGGCTGATGGGGGGCTAGGACTGGAAATAGGGTGATGGGGGGTTAGGACGTAATGGGCTGATGGGGGGTTAGGACTAGTAATGGGCTATGAGGAGGCTAGGACTGGAAATGGGCTGAGTGGAAGGAGGGCTTGAACTGCAAATAGCTGATGGGGACGGGGGCTTGGAATGGAAATGGGTTGTGAGGGAAGGGAGCTAGGACTGGAAATGGGTGAGGGGGGGGGCTAGGACAGGAAATGGGCTGATGGGCTAGAATAGGACTGGAAATTGGCTGTTGGGGGGTGCTAAGATTGGAAATGGGCTGTGGTGGGGGTTTGGATTGAAATGGACTCATGAAGGGGCTAGAACTGGAAGTAGGCTCATGGGGGGCTTGGACGGGCCATGGGCTGAGTGGAGGGGAGCTAGGATTTGACATGGGCTGATGGTGGGGCTAGGAAAGGACTAGAAATGGGCTCATGGGGGGCTGGGATTGGAAATGAGCTGATGGAGGGACTTGGATGGGACTGCAAATAGATGGGGGAGCTAGGACTGGAAATGGGCTTATGGGGGGCTAGGACTGGAAATGGGCTGATGCGGGGACTAGAAGGGAGCGGATGCTGGGTGGGACTGGAACTAGAATGGAGCTGATGTTGGGGGAGGATTAGAATGGGATGGAGCTGGGAGAGTGAAATGGAGAGGGAAAAAATATTTTGTGTGGGAGGGAAGACAAATCTACAATTGTCCGGATATTGGGAGAGTAGGTGGGGATTGAGGATGGAGGGGTAAAATTTGAGTGGATGAAATAGGAATGAGGAAAGAGCAAAAAGGAGAAAGATTAGTATGTTAAAGCAGATGTAGAGAGAGAATGGAAAAAAACTAGAAGAGAGAAGAAAAGACAAATGGACAGCAGACGATGAAGAATTAGCGGAAGACACGAAGAAACCAGAAGAAAGTGGCTGGAGCAATTGCAGCTGAAAAAAAATGCACAAAAGGTAGAAAAATATCTCTTTATTTTGAATTTATTAATTGGAATATGTCAGCTCTGGGAAATGTGCATCATTAACGTCTGCGCTTTGTTTAGTACAAGAGCAAATTAATGTATAGTTTTATTTCTACAGTGTTGTACATTCCAAGTTTGGCTTTTGGGATTCCCAGTTTAATTATTGTCTTCCTGTTTCTAAATTGTGATTCCTTGTTTGGTGATGGTCTATGTTCTGCATGTGTAACTGAGCTGAGGTATTCTGTTTATGTAATTCCTATTTGACATTGCCACTTGTTCTCTTTCCCCAGTAGGTCATGTATTGTTGTTCTCTGAAATGTATTGGTTTAATATTTGCAGCGTTTCCTTTTGATAGTTAGGGTATGGTGCTTTATGAGTCCTGGTAGTGCTGTTAGGATACGGCGGGTTTGCTATGGGTTCTAAATGGGCAGTGTTTGTAGTAGTTCCTAATGTGCCTGGCGGTTGGTATTGGATTATAGTAATGTAGAAGTCTTTTAGTCTTTCTTTATTCATACACTCATTAAGAGGCATGTTTACTAAAAGTTCGTGTATGGTAACATTATGCAAATATTTATGCAAATGAGGCCCCTTATGCAAATGAGGCCCCGCACCGAGTCTCCGCACATGGCCCCGCACCCCCCTTGGGCCGCCCCTGTCTCTTCCAGTTATGTTTTCCCTTTCCCAACCAAGGTTAAAACCTGGAACTTGTGCTCTTGGGATCTCTCCTCCACCCATCTCTCCTGTGAGTCTATGGTGTAGCTCCTTAAGCAAGCTGTTAGAGCTTCTTCCCCCTTTTACTGTCTCCAGTAGGGGACTGGGGAAAGCCCTTCCACCATCCTTCTCCTCCTGCCATGAAGAAGGCCAGGCTGTCACCAGTTACATTCTGCTCCTGTGGTCTCCGGATGGAAAGGCAGTGCCAAACTCTAACCTTCGCTTTTATACCTCCTTCCAAAATCTAGTTACCATTGGGGTTTCTCTAGACTAGACCTCCCCTCGTTAGCGTTGATGGGTACAACTCTGTAGCAGGGTCCCAGAATGTCCCTGAGGGACAGTCTTTTATATGTGTCTGACCAGCGCTACATATGTCTTGTAGCACTATATAAATGATTAACAGTTACAAAATACAAAGAACATCGTTAGCATCCTGCCACAGATAAACAATGGAGGTAATTTACAAAAGTCTTTTATCTGAGTAGGTAAGGAGGAGAGAACGTGATGGCTTCAGGTAGAAGGGGAAGCAGGGAGAGAACAGGATAGGGAGGGAAGAAAGTCTAGGGACCTGATGGTTGTCTATAGGAAGTAGAGAGCATCCCAACTCAAGAGAGAGAAAGGCATTGCATGACACCAGCAGGGCCTCCTGTTTCCTGTGATTCTGAGGGTAGCAGCTAAATCTCCAGCTGTTCATATTGCCACAGAATCACAGGACTCTGGAATCTCTTTAAAATATCTTGCTGGATGCTGCACTTCCTGAGTGTCCTAACACGGCTTCTGGAAACAGCTGTGAATCACTTTGCTCTCACTCTAGGTTGTGTATTCTGGAAGACACTAGAGGGAGACAAAACATCACAAACATTTACAACCCATAGGGTAAAAAATCATTGAGGCGTAATTTTGAGTCTCATTTTTCCTCCCCTTCTCTGTACATTTTTCTTTAATATTTTTTTTAAAAAATGCCATATTCATATTCCACCATGAGAACAGATACAAAAACAAACCCTCAACATGAAATAGAGGGGAGAACTCATGGACAGGGAGAGGGGAGTGCTGAAGGCTGTGGGCAGAGTTGGAAGATATCACGGTGAGGAAGAAGAATTAATTCACAGGGAGTGCTGAATGCAGCACATGTGACTGGAATGTTAGCATGATGGGGTAAGGTGTTAATTCACAGGGAGTGCTAAAACCTGCATGGGTCTAGGAAGTATCATGGTGGGGACACAAGGAGTTAATTCACAGGGAGTGCTGAATGCAGGGTATGGGACTGGGAAGTCTCATGATAGGGAAAGGGAAGGTAAATTCACAGGAAGTTTTGATGGAAGGATGGGGGAGGGATCGATTGACAGGGCATGCTGGAATGCAGTGCACGGGGCTGGGAGGTCTTGCAGTGGGGGAATGCAGAGTTAATTCATAGGGAGTGCTGAATGCTTTGCACAGGGCTCAGAAGTTATTCAGATAAGGTAAGGGGTTAGTTTTCATGGCAAGATGGGGGAAGGGTTAATTCACAGGAAGTGCTAACGGCAGTGCATGGGGTTGGAAGGGGCCGTGGTGAGAAGAGGGGAGTCACACTAAGTGCTGATGGCAGTGTGGGGGAAGGGGAGTCAGTCACAGGAAGTGCTGATGATAGTGTGGGGGAAGGGTAGTCAGTCACAGGAGGTGCTGATGGCAGTATGGGGGAAGGGGAGTCAGTCACAGGAGGTGCTGATGGCAGTGTGGGGAAGGGGAGTCAGTCACAGGAGGTGCTGATGGCAGTGTGGGTGAAGGGGAGTCAGTCACAGGAGGTGCTGATGGCAGTGTGGGGGAATGGGAGTCAGTCACAGGAGGTGTTGATGGCAGTGTGGGGAAGGGGAGTCAGTCACAAGAGGTGCTAATGGCAGTGTGGGGAAGGGGAGTCAGTCACAGGAGGTGCTGATGGCAGTGTGGGGGAAGGGGAGTCAGTCACAGCCTGGAGGTGCTGATGGCAGTGTGGGGAAGGGGAGTCAGTCACAAGAGGTGCTGATGGCAGTGTGGGGAAGGGGAGTCAGTTAGGAGGTGCTGAAGGCAGTGTGGGGGAAGGGGAGTCAGTCACAGGAGGTGCTGATGGCAGTGTGGGGGAAGGGGAGTCAGTCACAGGAGGTGCTGATGGCAGTGTGGGGGAAGAGGAGTCAGTCACAGGAGGTGCTGATGGCAGTGTGGGGAAGGGGAGTCAATCACAGGAGGTGCTGATGGCAGTGTGGGGAAGGGGAGTCAGTCACAAGAGGTGCTAATGGCAGTGTGGGGAAGGGGAGTCAGTCACAGGAGGTGCTGATGGCAGTGTGGGGAAGGGGAGTCAGTCACAGGAGGTGCTGATGGCAGTGTGGGGGAAGGGGAGTCAGTCACAGGAGGTGCTGATGGCAGTGTGGGGAAGGGGAGTCAGTCAAAGGAGGTGCTGATGGCAGTGTGAGGAAGGGGAGTCAGTCAGGAGGTGCTGATGGCAGTGTGAGGAAGGGGAGTCAGTCACAGGAGGTGCTGATGGCATTGTTTGGAGAATGTTCAGGATTAGGTAACGTTTCCCTCAAACCAATGACTGCTCCGCCTTCATTGGTTGTTAGAAATGTGAGTGAAATGGCTTTTTGCTCATTAAAATTTTGCCTAATTACCAATTTGAGCCTGAAAGTAAAACAGAAAATACATTCATCATCCTCCGTACCAGTTGCTTCTTTGCTGCTTGGAGCAGCCATGCTCTCATTTCCACAGCCTTTGGGAAAGCTGGGAAACAGTCTGATGGCAGTGGAGCGCACGTCTTCGATGCTCCTGCCTTCAGGTGTCTTAAACCAAACCCAAGCTGACTTTAAGCTGTCATCTCTTACTGAGCATATTCCTTAGAGAGCACAGTGGCCCCTCTGTGTGATCTGTGCACAGAACCGTGAGGAGAGCAACACTTCTGTGAGACCAGTGTTAGAAACATAAACTCCATGTGCGTGAGGGGGCTTCACAATCCACCAGCAAGGCGTTCACATGTTTCCCAGTGAGCAGATCTCTTGGAGAGGCGTTCTGTGATTGCGGCTGATGAAGGAGGAGAGAACTAAGCAGGCATGACAACACCTCAGCCTCCTCTCCTGGGCAAAGGCCTGACTGAAGCTGGTGCAAGTGGAAACCTGCGGTCAAGTACGAGTTACTGCCAGGATTCAAGAACATCTCCAGTGCCTCAGGGCTTCATGATCTCTGATTCAGTCAATCATAGATGAGAAATGTGGAATTAATGTGGAGCAATGAAGATGAACGCACCATTTTATTTATCTTATCAATTCATGTCAAAGGAATTTCTAATGCGCGTCACCTGCATTTCTGAGCCAAGGACCACAAACATACACAGTAGAACAATGACCAAACAAATAAATATGGACCACCAACCTTAAAAATGAACTAAAGATACATAAAATATGATGGTAACGCCTAATCAGTCATACCTCGAGTGGGATAATCTCAGAGCTGATAAACCATGATACATGAACAATCAGAAACTTCTAGGATCCTATCCTGCTACCAATAATTGGACTCAAGCAAATCTCATTAACATCAACCTTAACCAAACTGTGCTGACACAGTGGAAAAGTTAAGAATTAAGATAAAACAAGAACAGATGGGATGGAATTAAACAGAAGTGAAAATAAAAATAAAGGAACACAATGAAAATTAAATGGAATGCTAGTTGTAAGTTATTGGGGTCATTCAGTGGGTCTGGACGTCCAATCCGGCACTCTACTGGGGACAAAGCTTCCCGTACAAACAGGTGATTTGTACGGGGAGCTCTGTTCGTGGAAGGGAGGGGGTGGGACAGAGGCAGAGCGAGGGTGGGCGTGGGTGGAGAGCAATCCCGGATTTACAGGGCCAATTTCAAGGTTGGCCCTGTACATCCAGGATCAGCCACGGAGATGGGGGACTTATTCCATCTCGGAGGTGGAATAGGTCCCCCTGAATGGAGCCAAACAACGTGGCCAGGCCCGGTAAAAAGGGCAAGAGGCTGCAGGGGATTCTTTGCAGCCCAACCCTGGCCATGGGAGGCCAGATCGAGATTGGGCTGCTGGGAAAGAAGGGTCTTGTCTGTGGTCAGGGATTTCGGCTCTTGAATGGAGCCATGGCACTGCATCTACATTCAGGAGCCTGGCTAAGTTAGCCGGGTATGTGGCCAGAATCAGGGCACAGCCTGCCTGTCCAGGCAGTAGACCTGATTCTGATCCTGCAGGCACGTCTAGCCCCCGCACGATCAAAATCAGATCTACCTCTGTAGATTCTGATCGGCCACACAGGGGGGAAGATGGCCAGCACAGAATGTCCCTCTAAATGTTTTTATTGGACTTTTATGATTACCTTTGGTGAAGTACGATATCCTTCATCAGGTCATTGCCCAATGAGCTGAGGAAGGTGTTGCCCAGCCTCACACGTAAATTACAGGATCTTTTATATTTTTTGCATCTACTTTCAGTACTATAAACAGTTGTAAATAAAAAGACTGAGATGACTTGAGTGAAGGGGGATTTGGAGCAGACAACCAGACACAGAATTTAAGAATATCTAGAATTGTGAATTCAGCCTTTTCTCTCTCTTAACAATCTAACCCCTTTCCAAAAATATCATCACCAACATCTTCCTCTCTCCATCCTTTTCTTTTACAAGTTTTGCAGCTTTGAAAACAAGTATTCATTTATGTTTAATCTTGAGGTATTCTGTTCAGACTCGAGGAAGGGAATGTCATTCTCCAAAGCTAACCACAAATCTATTATGATAATCCGGTGATAATTTTCTAAAAAACAAGAAATTAGGTTGGGGCTTGGCAGTGGCCCCCACCATCCACTCTGACTGCAATGGGAAAAAAGAAGCGCTGGGTCAGTGAACTAACATGACCTGGCAGAAAATCACCATTGCATTAGCCCAGTACAAAGGTCTCACCTACAGGAGTAGCTGTCTTATGGTTAGAGTAGCAAGTTCAGCACCAGTTAAACCAGGGTTCAGATCCCACTGACACTCTTTGTGGCCTTGGGCAAGTCACTTAACCTTCCATTGCCTCAAAGTTAGATTGTAACCCTCTGGAGATAGGAAAATACCTACTGTACCTGAATGTTACTCACCTTGAACTCCTGAGAAAGGTGTGATCTAAATCCACTTCCCCTATTTCTATGTGTCTAAATGAACTAACATTGCGGCCACATTAGTTTATTCCAATAAACACTGTACATGTATAATGCAGCAAAATCCACAATAACGAACAAAGTTATAAGTGGTGACCATGCATCAAATACTGACACGACCCTCGAGAATCACTCTTGCAAGCTCACTAGATGTAAGCAGTGCTTATAGCAGTGATCCCATTCCTCAAGGCCCGCCAATGGGTCAGGTTGTCAGGATATCTCATAAATATGCATAAGAGAGATTTGCATACTATGGAGGTAGTAGGCATGTAGATCTCTCTCGCACATATTCACTAGAGATATCCTGACAACGTGACCCACTGGTGGTCCTCGGGGACTGGGTGTGAATACCACTGGTTTAGGTCGAAAAACTGATGAAAGAAGCTGCCAGTACTGCAGTTTAGGCAAGTACGGAACCACCAGACGGACCGGCCGCCCTTGCTGCTAGAGGAAGGAGGGAAGAGTAGGAAAGGGGAGGAGAAGAGAAGGGCAGCCCAAAAGGAAGGGAGGGAGGAGGTCGAGGGATGCAGTGTGCAGAGCAAAGGTCTCCAAACGTTTCAGATCCAGGGTCACATAGGGCATTTCAAATCAGAGCCGCTTTAAGGAGTCATGGGGCCTTGGACAAACTTTGTGGATGGGCCCCTTTTATTTTTCCAGATTGTCCCTCTTCTAAATTAAGCATCCGTTAAATACTAAATCACCTTCCAAGGCACAATCATCTCTAAATTTCACCTTGCCATGCCATATCGCATTAAATATCCCGAGGACCAGAAGTACTCCATCTAAAGATGACAAGCAGCCAGGATCAATACGTCAGGAAGCAATCAGTGTTTCGATTTACCCCAATATGGGAGTGAAGTCTAGAACCTCTGCAGAAGGAGACCGGACCTCAATAGAAACACTGCAAATCCATTTCTGTCAATGTATCCAGCATTCACAGAAACTCCTCCAACAGCAGGTGCATAGCAGCAGAAGCTAAAACACCAGGAACACCCCTCAAAACATAGCCAGAGCCCCATCTGATACTGTACAGAATAAAGGAACCTCAGATTAGGAACAGAAACATGCAAACGCTGAACAGCAAACGTCCAAGAAGCCAGACTGCATGACATGCAATACTGGAGATATAGAAAGAGACAAACTTCCTCTTGCACTCTGAAATATATAAAGACAGAAGAGATGTCGTATTTTGAAATTCTCATGCTGACACCAAGATTTTTAAACCCAACAATGAAATGATGTTTTAATCTTTGCCTGGACATTTGGGACCTGTTTCCACGACCTACAAATACTTCATTTTTCTCCAGGGCTATTTCAGCTACTAATGCTGCGCGGCACGCATCTAATGAGGTCATCACGCTACTATACATCACATCACATGGGATATATTACTGCAAAAATGGAAAACTGGAATCAAATATGTCAAGCAAATGCTAGAATACCCAAGAAAACAAAACAGACTTCATCCACTTTTCTAGTGCTTACTAACCCCAGTACCAGTGATGGCTTTAGAGGGCGACAAACCAAAAACCGCTCGAGGCCTCACATCTTAGGAGGAGATTTTGAAAAGTGCATTTGCATTCTACCACTCAACTGTTTATTTAATTCTCCCAGATTCATAACACAAATTCCACTGCAATTTTATTGATAGGGCAAAGAGAAATTGATACACAAAATGTCCACACTGCAATGGTCCCAAACACAGCCCTAAGGCCTCCGCTGCCTGGTACTTCTACTCTGCCAATTTACTTCTAATATACTGTATTCGTTTTTTCAATAAAATGTTTTCGAACTTTTGTATTTCTTGCTCGCCATCCTTAATCTTTCCTTTCGTCTGATTCCACTGATTTCACTTCTCTTTCTTTCATCAGTTTTCTATTCTTTATGCTTTAATTTAAACTTCATAGTTTAATTTTTGTTATTTTTCCTATTCATTTTCTATTTACTTATATTTCTTCTCCCCTCTGATTTTTCTATTTCCTTCTTCTTTTACCCAATCTGTCAGCCTTCTAAATGTTTCCTTCCCATTCTCGCATCCCATTTCTTTTATATAATGTATTACTTTTGTTTCTTTATCTGTAGGAATCTACCATGCTTCTCTTCTCTCAACATCTCTCTCCCTCACGCTCACCTCATTTCCCTCTTGCTAACACATGTCCCTCTCACACAATGCACGCACTCCTCCACCATCACTCACGCTTTTCTATCTCCTCCATCTGACCATCCTTCATCTCCATCCTTCTCATCTTCATCCATCACGGTCTTCTCCATTCTTCCCTTCTTCACTTATCCTTCTTCTTCTCCTCCTATCTCCTCCACCCGTTTCTCCCTTGTCTCTCTTCTACCTCTCTTTTCCTCACTGACCATGTGCAGGCGGGCATTGCCTCTTACTGCAGCTTGCCTCTGAACAGGAAATGTCTTGAACGAGGGAGGAAGCAGCAGTAGGGGGAAGGGAGGCAATGCTGCCTGCACATGGTCAGTATTTCCCATTGGGTTGGGTGCCACCGGCTTTATACAGAAGAATTTCCAAGCACATCTTGACAAAGTACTCATACCTGTTACATCTTACGAACTCCAGCAGGAGGCTCTCTTTGGCACAGTGCAAGTACTACGCCGAGCCTTAGTAGTAAATTTGAGAGACTTAGATAATACTCCCCATGCACTGGCTCAGAAGTGAGGTTCATGACAGTCATGGTATGCGCAAACTCACCCATTTGGAGAAACTGCTCAGAGACCCTGCCTCAGAGGAGAGAGCTGGAAGCAAGGGAGGAAGCAGCTATGGACAGAGGTAGTGCTTCCCGCACATGGTCAGACCCCATGGCCGTGGTGCTCTCACACTGCTCCATGGCGCATCAAATAAGCAGAGCATTTGCTTCAGGTCCCATGTCACCACAGTAACTCTACTCCTTGATATAACTTCAGTTGGTGAGTTGGGGGACTGGTGACCAATGAGTGCAGGCAGCTTGCAAAGAGACATGCTTTTACCTATGGGTCCTCTATTATGCAGGGCCTGAGGTATCTGCCCCTTTTGCCCATAGATAAAAGTGGCCCTGTTTCAAATTACAGACAAGGCCAGACAGGACTTTGCTCACCCTCAGAGAAGAGTTTGCAGAGCATGAGGAGGGGGTAGGAAGAGTGATTATGTCTGATCTTTTTCAGTGATTTCAAATACTGGGGAAGGGGGAAGATAGGGGCCTCGGCATCTCCATGTTTGACAGAAGGGGATTTACCTCCTCCTCAGCATCTTGCCCCTTCTGGGGGGCCTGCCGATAAATCTCTTCCTCCATTGTCATCTGTCTCCTCACTGGAAATGTTTGGAGATTTCCTGCCAGATGTCTCTGCCCAGTAGATGTTTCATCTACATTGGAGGGAGGTATCGCCACAGCAATTTTGGATGTTACGTTACCTCAGTCTGTGTCCTTTTCTATCAACTAAGCATAAGGCTTCGGCAGTTAAGAACATCTCCTTGAATGATATCTGGCAAGTTGTGACCTGTATGGAGGTGATGCTTAGGGGACTGTTTGTCACAAGATGGTTTTTCCGAGGACACCATCAAGAAGCTTTCTGATTTGGATTCTAAAGTGACTTTAGTGGATAAAAGATTATTTTTGATGGAACCTCAGGCTGCCTCTCTTCAGACCGTGTATAATTAATCTATTACAGACTCCCTATCCTACACTTTCAGCAGAGGATTTACAGAATTCTTCGAGGAGGAATAATTTGAGTTTTATAAAATTTTCCACAAATGTATTTGCTATCCTCAAAGATCCTTTCTAGAAAACACCTTACAGAAGAATTGTTTTTTTCCTCTTCTAATTTATATTATATTTCCTCAGAAACTCGACAGAAAGTTTCTAAAGAGTCTGATTATAATTGCTCAGTTCCTTCAAAAGAGATCAATTTTACCTTTTTTTAAAATCCTCATGATAGTATTGAAGATAGGGCTACACTTGTTGCTACCGTCCTTAATGAGATTGATTCAATCAGGATCCCAAAGGCTTATTTTATGAAGAAATCTGTCTCCCTGGCACAGATATTTAGGAAAGGTTTCTTGGAGTTGAAATTCCAGGTCTTGGCACTTGGGATTACTTACTTTTTAAAATTTCCATGTAAATATTTGGTGTCCTATCAAAATCAAAATTCCATCTTTTTTTGTAGTTTACAGTTGGAACAGCTTTTGGCTAAGAAAAAATAGTGATTTTTGATTTCATTTCTGTGTTTGCCGAGCGTCACATTGAGAGGTAGGTATGAATATAAGGCCTGTTGTTGTGTTAGATGAATGAATCAAGTGTTATTCATCTTTGATTTCTTATCATGGAGTGGAGGAGTGGCCTAGTGGTTGGGGCAAGGTACTTCAAGCTAGAAGGTTGGGAGTTCAAATCCCACTAGAGGACAGCAACCTTGGACTGGAAGGACTGGGGTTTCTAGTCCCACAGGTGCTCCTTGTGGTCTTGGGCAAGCCACTTAACCCTCCATTGCCCATGTTCCCTGTAAAATAGTTATCTCCAAGTTATAATGCCCTGTTCAATGTAATTTCAGTTTGTTCAATGTAAACCGCACTGATGCAGAATAGCAAGGTATATAAGAGAATGTAAATAAATTTGCTGCATTCATACTAGCAGTTCCTCCTTGATCTGGACTATTGCTCTATGTATTTTTCTTTTATTTTTGATTTTGTGGTACTGCTTTGCTTTGCCTTACCATGTGATGTTTAGATTTAACTTAAAATACCAATTGAAAAAAGGGTTGGGTGGCTTCACTTTGGCAGGTTTAGCAGTGACTCTTTTCAGCCTTGTCACTCTCTCATTTTATTCCTGGAGAAGTTGCCACTTTCTCAGAGAGGGTGAGAGGTGGATCTCAGCAGGGAAGCAGATATGGGAAGGATATGGGAAACAGAGGCTGGAATGTTCACGGTGTGTTGATTGAAATCTCTGAGCTGCGTGAGAGAGGGTGAGAAAAAAGGCAGGGTGGGGCACATGGCAAAACTAAGCCCAAACCTTGTACTGGGGGGGGGGGGGGATATCTGATCTGGACATGGGAAAAAGCAGGATGACCAGAAAAAACACTTGCTGCAAGGGCCACATTGCGCACATGGACTTTAGTTTGGGTCCCCTAGTGGAGAGGACAGGAAGAGTGGGAGGGATGGGATAAAGAGGAGGAATGAAGGCATAAAGAGGAGAAAGAGACTGGGGGGAGGGGAGGAAGTAGGGAAGGGAGGGGTATAGGTGAGAAAGAGATTGGATGGAGGGAAAGAGGGCAGACAAAGGAGGGGGAGCAAAGAAAAGCCAAAAAAATTAAAAAAAAAAAGCAAAAACAAATCCAAGCAAACAAAAATGAAAAAATTAAATAAAAGGTGAAATTCTGAGGATGAAATATTTCCCTCTAGCTCCTACAAATTTTGGCTAGTTCCCAAGCACTTTGAATATTTTCTCAGCTCTGCATTCCTTCCCCAGCTGCACGCCGGTCCTTGCAGAGCCCATTCTGGAGCCCTAGCTGAAACTGACAGAACATGCAAACAGGATATCTTGATAGTCATGGGTGACTGGAACCAAAAGGTGGCAACAAAGAAGAAGGCAAAGTAGTTGGAAAATATGGACTTGGCAACAGAAATGAAGCTGGAGAAAGACTGATAGAATTCTGCGAGACCAACAATCTATTCACCTCAAACACCTTCCAGCAACACAAGCGGCGACTGTACACATGGACTTCACCCAATGGATTGTACAAAAATCAAAGTGACTACATCTGTGGAAGTCAACGATGGAAAAGCTCTGTAACATCAACAAAGACAAAACCTGGAGCTGACTGTGGTGCAGATCATCAACTACTAGTATGCAAACTCAAGCTAAAGTTGAAAAAGAGCAAACCACTCATGAATGCAGCAAAATATCACCTTGAGAATATACCACTGGAGTTTAAAGACTGCCTGCAAAATCAATTTGCTGCTTTAGATACAAATGACAGAGCTCCAGAAGAGTTATGGAATGACATCAAGAAGGTTGTGTTGGAAGAAAGCGAGAAGTCTCTACAAAAGGTGAAAAAGCAAAAACGGCCAAAATGGATGACGGAAGAAACTCTGAAAATTGCCCAGAAGCGCAGAGAAGCTACAGCCAGAGGAGAAAGAAAGACAATCGCAGAACTCAACAGAGATTTCCAACGTGCAGCAAGTCAGGACAAGGAAACGTACTACAATAATGCATGCAAGGAAATAGAAGTAGAAACTATTGCAGGAAGAACAAGATTGGCTTTCCTAAAGCTACAAGAGTTAAAGAAAAAGTTCCAGCCTTGAATTGGAATGTTACAACATACTCAAGGTTCTATGTTGAATGATGCTGAGAAGATCAAGAAAAGGTGGAAGGAATATGCAGAGTTTTTACATGATAAAGATAAAGTGGACCAACCTGTACCTTATGATATAGAACCATTGGTGATGAAAGAAGAAGTCGAAGCAGCATTGAAAGTCTTATCAAAGAACAAAGCACCAGGCATCGATAGCATTCCCATAGAGGAATTATAGCAATCTGATGCAGCTGTTACCGTACTTACAAGGTTCTGCCAAGAAATATGGAAGACAACATCATGGCCAGCTGACTGGAAAAGATCTGTATTTATACCAATACTAAAGAAAGGTGATCCAACTGACTGTGGAAATTATCGCACAATCGCTCTGATCCCACATGCCAGCAAGATTCTACTGAAGATTATCTAAAAGAGACTACAACCATACCTGGAACAAGAACTACCTGAAGTGCAAGCAGGGTTCAGGAAAGGGCGAGGGACGAGAGACATCATTATGGATGTGAGATGGATCCTTGAAAAGACTAAAGAATACCCAAAGGATATCTATTTGTGCTTTATCGACTATAGCAAGGCTTTTGACTGTGTAAACCATGAGAAACTCTGGGCCACATTAAGAAGCATGGGTATACCAGAACATCTGATCGTTCTCTTGCACAATCTGTACATTGATCAAAAAGCAACAGTTCGAACGGAACAAGGAGAAGCAGAATGGTTTAAAATAAGCAAAGGTGTAAGACAAGGCTGCATACTTTCCCCCTACCTGTTTAATTTATATGCAGAACAAATCATCAGAGAAGCAGGATTGTATGAAGACAACAGAGGTGTGAAGATTGGTGGGATACACTATGCTGATGATACCACATTACTGGCTGAAAGTGAAGATGATCTGAAACATTTGCTTCTCACAATCAAAGAACATAGTCTCAAAATGGGCCTGCACCTTAATGTAAAGAAGACAAAGATCATGACAACTGGCATAATCAACAGGTTCATAATTGAAGAAGAAGAAATTGAAATCGTGAACAACTTTAACCTACTTGGATCAACTATCAATAAAGAAGCAACAAGCAGTCAAGAAATCAGACGACACATTGCTCTTGGCAGAATGGCTATGAAAGACCTAGATAAGATTCTCAAGAGCAGAGATGTCTCTCTCCATACTAAGATTCGACTTGTTCAGGCCATGGTATTTTCAATAACATCATATGGATGTGAAAGCTGGATAGTGAAAAAGATAGACAGGAAGAAAATTGATACCTTTGAATTATGGTGCTGGCGGCGAATACTGTGTATACCATGGACTGCCCGAAGAACAAACCAGTCGGTACTAGAGGAGATCAAACCTAAGCTTTCTTTAGAAGCTCAGATGACAAGACTTTGACTTTCATACTTTGGACAGATCATGCGAAGAGAGAGATCATTAGAGAAAGACATCATGCTTGGCAAGATAGAAGGTCAACGCAAAAGAGGAAGGCCAGCAATGAGATGGATCGATACAATAACAGCAGCTACGGGTACCAGTCTGTCAACAATGAGCCGCCTGACTGAAGACCGAACACAATTTAGGATAGCTATCCAGAAGGTCGCCATGAGTCGACTCCGACTCGACGGCACTTAACAACAACAACATTTGCTCTTCACAGCACTGCAGGGGGCAGAGGGAGATAAAGCACATGAATTCAGACTTGCACTGCCTCTCATTAACTTTCAAGCCCCTAAACCTTCCCTCTCCCCCAGGAATTGGATAATTAAACCATATGAGATACAGTGGTGATCACCTCAATAGAACAGTCCTGTAAAAACGCCTGGGTGAGCATCAAGTCAATGTTTACCCCTCTTATTTTTAAAAGCTGGTCGCAGCATTTTAATGTTTCACATATATTCAGTGCCACTATAGGTAGAAATAGTGGTGTTGAATATACATAGAGACCAGCGACTGCTACCATAGTATGGATTATGGGAATATTCAGTCCTTTATCCATATAGCTAAACAGTTTAACTTAGGATACCGTAAAAATATATTATTGTTTGCACTGTATATGGTTTGTGCAATAAAGAAGGGAAAGAGTAGCAGAAGGAAGGAAGAAGCTCTTGAATTCTGAAGGACAGGATATACAGTACAGGACATCCATTGGAGCTGTGTCAAGGAGGGCCAGGCTCTACCACGGTACTGCACAAGTGACCATGTCCAAGGCCAGCGTCCAGCTCCGCGAGGTATTTTGGAGAAAGAGAAAACGGACTCTCCATCTCAATGGGGGCATCCAAATGTAACCTAAGTGACTTTACCAGTTAATTCAGTTTTCCTCTGCATTATTTGTGTTTGTCAGTGAACCCTTAATGATTCTCAATAAAACTCTTGCTTCAGAACAACAAATCTGGCCTGGATTGATTCAATGGAAGGGGTAGAAAGTGGAGTAAGTGGATCTGGAGTGTCAACGGCCTCCCAATGTTAATGGTCCTGACCTGGAATCCTGAAAATTTCCAGAGAGTTAAACTTGAAAAGACGGTGCTATCGCCCTGAAGCTGTACCCTAGTCTGCCACATAGCAGAAATTAGCTGCTGTGAGGACTCCCAGACTGGTAGGGGCTACACACTCTCTCTTCTACTCTCTCTGCCTTCCCCTTCCCTCTACCGAGACTCAGCCCAGACAATATTACTTGCTTCACTTTAGCTGCTGCCTTCCATCTCACAAGGGAGACATTACAATATGATGGTGGGCACCTACTGCTTGAGCTAGAATGGGGGAGAATCCTGAAGGGATCCTTACAGCCAAATTCCTTAGCCCCACCCCCACTCCTAAGCCAGAGGTGCAGCTCTGTCTCCCCCCCTATCCCAGCACACCTCAAACTTTGCCCCTGTTATTATTCCTTCGGTACATTGTTATTATCGCTCTTATGAGTTTATTTCTTCTCTTATTTGAACCATTTTGAGGGTAATTTTCTACAGTCCATATAGTTAAGGCATGCCAATCACATCTATTTCATAAGGTAAAGTATGCATGTACTTTGTAAAATAGGGGTGGAAGGAGTGGGATACACATGTCATATCTAGGCGTGATCGCTTACACCAACCCTATGGCTAGTGTAAATGTCTGTAGCTAGATTTCTTTAGAACGCGTATACCTTATAGTGTGTAATAATGTATATGTGTCAATCTGCTGTCTGCCCAAGCTCTGTCCATGTGCACACCCATAGTGCAAGTACGAGCCATCAGCCCGGTATGCACACATTCAGAAGAGCAACCGGCTAAGGTATGCGCGTAAAGACTCATTCATGTGCGTAAATCACTAACAAACGTGATTTATGTGCATTGACGGCAGTTCTCTTGACGCAGCTTCTTATAAAACCCCCCTTTAAGGATCTCTTGAGCATGTTTTGTCATACAAATATGGTTTCCTGAACCTGAGCAGAGTTGCCAAGTTACCCAGTTCCAGGACAGAGGCTTTCTGACTAATCGAGGCTTTGATCTTACATCCAAGGAAGCGTGGGATTTATAGGCCCTGATTCTACCCATTGAAATCCATTCTTCCTCTTGAAACTGGGTAACTCGGTAGCTCTGTCTGAGGGGGAGAGAAAGTTACATAACGTAGACACACTCAGTTCACGATGCTTATCACGTAGTCAGCAGAGGATGCTACAGTCATGCCAAGAACAACTGGTTGTGACCAGTCCTGTGCTTCATGTAAAATAAACAACTGGATGCAAGGACAACGAAGAGCTAAAGGTGGTATAGAAAGAGTTGGAATAAACATCAACATGACACCTCTGCAGGGGAAAGTGCTTCCTCCCTTGGGACTGTAGCTGGAGTGGAAGAGTAGCCTAATGGTTAAAGTAGTGGACTGAGAAGCCACTATGAACAAATCTCACTGCTGCTCCCTGTGACCTTGACCAAGTTGCTTCACCTTCTACTACCTCAGGTACAAACTTACAAGCCAATGCAGGAGCCCTGTACTAAAGCTCAGTGTGGGGTTTCCTAACGTAGATGTTGTGCTATAAAGAAATAACATGCAAAAGTCTGTGCTAAACAAGGAGAACAAACCAATGCACACACGGGTCTGCATTAGCAGTAACTATATCTTGCACAAAAAAACCCAACAATCTTATTTTGAGCAAGTGCGGGAATTGCTATCTGGCACATAATCTGCAATATTAATCTGTGCAGAAGTTCTGCTCAGAATAATATCAGTATTATATTATAATAATATAATATAATATTCATAAACGCCACTATTATTTGCCTTCTCAGACCCTTTTCAAATCCAGGCTGAAAACTCATCTTTTCGCTACCACTTTCGGATCTTGACACCTGGTCTCCTTTGTGTTTCCTTCCCCTTCCCCCTAGATATATCCCATGTCTACAGCTACTGTGTTGTCTGTCTAGACTGTAAGCTCTGATGGGCAGGGAGCATTCTTTGCATGTCTCTGTGCAGCGCCATGTATGTCGTGTAGCGCTATACAGATGTTCAATAGTACTAGTGGTATTCTGCACAGATTGATGTTTATATTCCAGGAAGCATTCCAGCACATGTGCGTAGCTTGTCCCGCACAACTCCCCTGTCGTCTTTTTTCATCTCTCCCATCCGCAAAGCCAGGAAAAAGTTGCAGGTTCTGTACATACAAGATAGAGAAGAAACAGGCATAAATTTCTCACCAGCACTGACCTGTGAGCTAACCCTCCACTCTTCTTCAGACCTTGCACTAAAATCCTAGCACTGAGCTCAACCTTTTGGTCTTCGGTACACTTAAAAACATAGAAACATGAAGGCAGAAAAAGACCACATCTAGTCTGCCCTTCCATATTAGCTACAATAGTCTCCCTTTTACCTTTAGTGATCCTCTGTGTTTGTCCCATGCTTTTTTGAATTCAGATACTGTCCTCATGTCCATCACCTCCACTGGGAGACTATTCCATGAATCTATCACTCTTCCTGTAAAGAAATATTTCATGTATTACTCCTGAGTCTATCCCCTTTTGCTCTCATCCTATATCCCCTCATAGCAGAGCTTGCCTTTAATTGAAAGAGACCCTCCTGTGCATTTATGCCATAGAGGTATTTAAATGCCTCTGTCATATTGCCCCTATCCCGCCTTTCCTCTAAAGTATACATATTAATATTTTTGAGTTGTCCTCAGCAGCTACAGGTGCCAGTCTGTCAACAATGAGCCTACTGATTGAAGACCAAACACAGTTTAGGACAACTATCCAGAGGGTCGCCATGAGTTGATACTGAGTTGATGGCAGTTAACAACAACATATGCTACATAATGAAGACCACTAACCATTTTAGTAGCCACCCTCTGCACCAACTTCAACCTGCTTATATCCTTTTGAAGGTGCAGTCTCCAGAATTGCACACAATAGTCCAAATGAGGTCGCACCAGAAACATACAGAGGCACTATCACCTACTTTTTTCTGCTGGTCATTCCTCTCCCTATGCACCCAAGCATCCTTCTGGCTTTTACAGCTGCCTTGTTTACCTGTTCAGCCACTTTAAGATTGTCAGACACAATTATGCCCAACTCCTGATCTAATTTAATGGATAGAAGTAACCTCATCCTGTACACTGCACCGCTGCTTTGGATTTTTGCAGCCCAAATGCATGACCCTGCATTTTTTAGCATTAAATTTCAGCTGCCAAATTCTAGACCATTCTTATTCAAGCTTAGCTAGATCCCTCCTCATATTATCTACTCCTTCCTGGGAGTCTACTCTATTGCAGATTTTGGTATCATCCGCAAAGAGGCAAACCTTACTCGACAGCCCTTTCGCTATATCACTAACAAAAATGTTAAAAAGAATCTGGCCAAGGATAGATCCCTGGGGCACACCACTGGTAACCTCCTTCTCCTCAGAATGAGCTCCATTTGCCTGTACCCTTTTCCACCTCCCACTCAACCTATTTCTAACCCAAGCAGTAACTTTAGGGTCCCTTCCTAGGGTGCTCAGTTTGTTTGCTTATAAGTCACCTGTGAGGAACAGTGTCAAAGGTTTTACTGAAATCTAAATGCACCACATCTAGGGGTCTCCCTCGGTCCAACTCCCTGGTCACCCAGTCAAAGAAATCAATCAGATTTGTCTGACAAAACCTGCCTCTGGTGAATCCATGCTGCCTTGGATCCTGTAATCCGCTGGACTCCAGACACCTCACTATTCTCTCTTTTAGTACACCCGCCTGCACACCTCGGTTCATTCCCTCATGCTAATATATAGTTATCTGCTCTGAGCACTTGAATATTACTGTTCTCCATTGTTTTCAACCCAAGTTAAACTGTTCTATGTGAACCTGTTTGATGTTTTACTGTTTTACTATTTCACTGTTAATGTTATTTCCAATTCAATGTAAATTGTTTTATGCAATCTGTTCTCTGTAAACCTGTTTATTGTTCACGTTATATGTATACCACACTGATCTTAAAAAGCGCGGTATATAAAAGCAAAAAAATAAATGTCCAAATATTTATTAACCATAGAGATTAGACTAACTGGCCTGTAGTTCTCAGTGTCATCCTTACTTCCGCTTTTGTGTAAAGGCACCACATGAGCCTCTCTCCAGTCCTTTGGCACCACTCCCAACTCCGAGGCATTGAAAAGGTCAGTCAGTGGAGCTGCTAGAACATCCCCAAGTTCCCTCAGTATTCTAGGGTGTATCCCATCCGGTCCCATCACTTTGCCTACTTTAACTTTAGCTAGTTTCTCACAAACACAGTCTTCTGAAAATTGTTCAAGATGTCCCTTGCTTCTGTTCCTGTTTGTGGGTGTTTTCTGAGGTCCTGTTCCTGGTTCTTCATCTGTGAACACAGAACAGAAATATTTGTTAAGCAATTCTGCTTTATCCTCATCAGCTTCTACATATTCCTCCCCTTCACTCTTGAGTCTGACAATACCACTTTTGCCCTTCCTCTTCTCACTAACATACCTGAAAAATCTCTTATCCTCCCATTTTATTGCTTTGACTATTTTTTCTTCTTTTTGTACCTTTGAGCTGTGGCCTGCTGATAGCAACGCAGATCTACCCATGTTGTGGTCCTGCTTCTGCTGTGTCTTCACCTTCTTGCAGCTCTCCAGCCTTGTCTCCCCTCCCCTCTCCCCGTTGATGTGTGCTTTGATTGTTGCCTTTCCCTGTCTTTTCTCTATTCTTTTCTATTCCTTAATGGCGTTTCTTTCTTCCCCAGCAGTCTGTATTTTTTAAGCTTTTAAATATTTTAATTATTGTAAACCGCTCAGATGCCTTTGGTCTTGGGCGGTATAACAGATCTTTTAATAAACATAATAAACATTTGATTTGTCATTTTTCAAGGGATCTCCCTCTGTTCAAGGCGGCGAATGATCAAAGATAAAATCCATAAAACAGGTTACAAAGCAAAAACACAATAAGACAAGACTCAACAGCGTTAAGTACAGCAAAACTCAAATGTATACAAAATATCATAAATAAAATACTAAACCCACATTTCCACATCTTAGCCCAGGTTAAGTAATTTGAAGGAATAACTATGGGACCTTTTTACTAAAGTGTGTTGTACTTTTGCACCTAATGCATGAATAATTCAAAACTTCACCCGTGTCAATTCCAAAACCACTGCATTAACTGTTGGGGGCATGGACAGCATGTTCCCAAAAGTTAATGCATCGTACCCTAAATCAGGGCACTATTATCGCAGGGAGGCTGTGCCATTAATCCACTACTCTTTCTGTGAAAAAGTATTTACTGATACCTTTGGTTTTACCCTCTTCGAACCTTATAGCTCATAACAAATTTGTTGTGTTTGTTTTTATGTTTCATTTTACTGTTTTTTATAATTTCTTGTTTATTTTTTTGTATTTAATTTTAATTTATTTTTTTATTTTTTAGCTTAACTTATGTGAACCACCTAGATGGGCAGTGCTTGATTGGCAGTTTAGTAAATTCTGGAAATAAATCAATATTTAGGGATGTCAATGATATTTCCCATTTTATTTCAAATCATTTTCAAATGAAAAAGATACAGAAAAAAATAGTGTGCACAATGGACAAATAGAGGCAAATTTTAGAAACGCCATCCAAGTGCAATCTGGGGCATCTAAACTAGAACATCTGAAAAGAAAAAGGAAGGAACACACAAGTGTGGACTTGATTTCACAAATCTGGATGTGTCCGATATGGACATCTGCTGGTGCGTCTACATAGACATCCTCAGAATGGTATTACAGAACCTGGAAATCTAGGATAACCGAAAGATTAGAGTAGTTGACTAAGAGTAGGGCAGCCAGGATTCAAATTCTGCTGCTGTGGTTGTTGACATTGTGCTGACTACTGGGGATTATTGAGTGCAAACCTCCCTATACCCTCTGGATGTTTTTCAGCTAAAATAAACACTTAGTTCCTGGGAATGCCCCAGTCACACCTCCTCCACACCCCCATTCAGATTTGGACATCTTCATATTGGCTATTGAGATGCCTCTATGCCTGTTTTTCGATGTTCAAAGCACGAATAGTGCTTCTAAAATTACCCAGATAGTGTGCGCTATTAAGCCATAGTGAGTTCTATTGCTCAGTACTGTGCACTATTAACAAAAGATGGGAAGTGATAAAAAATGTGTAAAACAGCATGAAACAAACATTTTTGCTCACTAAAGTCAGAAAACAAAACAAAACAGAATGATTTGCTGGCACACTCCTAATAAATATCATGACCCTTTGTTTTAGAATTTCTTTCGCACTAAGAAAGGATCACTTCTTGTGCATTATTAATATCTTAACATAAGAACATAAGAGATGCCATACTGGGTCAGACCAAGGTCCATCAAGCCCAGTATCCTGTTTACAACAGTGGCCAATCTAGGTCATATGTACCTAGCAGTTTCCCCAAGGGACACAAGTTCCACAATGCTTGTACTGGGTCAAGCAGTGATATCCTGGGTCCCTTTTAATAATGTTTTATGGACCTTTCCTCCAGGAACTTGTCCAAACCTCTTTTAAACCCAGCTACACTAACAGCCTTTACTACATCCTCCGGTAATAAATTCCAGAGTTTGATTACACGTCGAGTGAAAAAATATTTTCTTTTATTAGTCTTAAATAGTTTACCCTGTAGCTTCATTGCATGTCCCCTAGTCTTTCTATATTCTGATAACGTAAACAATCGATCTACGTTTACCCGTTCCACTCCGTTCATTAATTTATAGACTTCTATCATATCTCCCCTCAGCCGTCTCTTTTCCAGGTTAAAGAGCCCTAACCTTTTTAGCCTTTCTTCATAGGAGTATCCTTCCATCCCCTTTACCATTTTGGTGGCTCTTCTCTGAACCTTTTCTAATATCGCTATAACCTTTTTAAGATACGGCGACCAGAATTGCACATAATATTCAAGGTGCAGTCTCACCATGGAACAATATAGAGGCATTATAATATCTTTTGTTTTATTTTCGATTCCTTTCCTTATGATACCTAGCATTCAATGTTCCCTCTAATTTTCTGTAGGCTGTGTGCGCATAAAATATCAGCTGTGTGCAGCTTTTGAAGGAAGGTTAAATTTTTGTGTGCCACATAACGACACATGGCGTTATATACTTTAAAATTTGACTACACGTCAGAATACAGTATGTACACCACATTAATTTTAATCAAATTAAATGAAAATAGACGATTACTAAATGAAGCGGGAAATTTCTAGTAATTACAATCATAACTTTTAAATTTTAAGACATCTGTGTTTTCTATCAGAATTAGAGCCGTAATTTTTGTGCGCTCTGTTGTAAAGTATGTGCGCTCGCTCGGCGAGATGTGTGCGTGCGCACACGTGCATAGCTTAGAGGGAACAGTGCTAGCATTCTATTTGCTCTCTTGGCCGCTGCTGCACACTGGGCCGAGGGTTTTAACATGGTATCCACAATGATGCCTACATCTTTTTCCTGGGTGGTGGATCCTAATGTGGAACCTTGCATCGTGTAACCATAGTTTGGGTTGTTCTTCCCTAGGTGCATAACTTTGCACTTGTCCACATTAAATTTCATCTGCCATTTTGATGCCCAGTCTTCCAATTTATCCAGATCCTCTTGCAATTTTTCACAATCCTCTTGGGTTTTAACAACTTTAAATAGTTTTGTGTCATCTGCAAATTTGATAACCTCACTCGTTATTCCACTTTCCAGGTCATTTATGAATATGTCAAAAAGCAGCAGACCCAGCACAGATCCCTGGGGTACTCCACTATTCACCTTTCTCCATTGGGAAAATTGGCCATTTAGCCCAACCCTCTGCTTTCTATCTTTTAACCAGTTTTTGATTCACAGTAGGACACTGCCTCCTATCCCATGACTCTTTAGTTTTGCCAAAAGTCTCTGATGTGGGACCTTGTCAAAGGCTTTCTGAAAGTCCAGATACACTATATCAACCGACTCACCTTTCTCCACATGTTTATTCACACTTTCAAAAAAAACATAATAGATTAGTAAGACAAGATCTTCCTTGTCTAAAGCCATGTTGGCTGTCTCCCATTAGGCCATGACTATCTACATGCTGAGTAATTTTATTCTTTATGATGGTTTCTACCATTTTTCCCGGTACTGACGTAAGGCTCACTGGTCTGTAGTTTCCCGGATCACCCCTGGAACCCTTTTTAAAAATTGGCGTTACATTGGCAATTTTCCAATCTTCAGGTATTACAGATGATTTTAATGAAAATTCACAGATTACTAATAGCAGGTCTGCAATCTCATATTTCAGTTCTTTCAACGCCCTTGGATGTATACCATCCGGTCCATGTGATTTGCTACTCTTCAGTTTATATAATAGTTGTAATACATCTTCCCGATGTATCGATATTTCCTTCAATTCTTCCGCATCTTTAAATACCACTTCAGTCATGAGTAACATTCCTACATCTTCCTCAGTAAAGACCAAAGCAAAGAATTCATTCAGTCTCTCCGCTATCGCCTTGTCGCCTCTTAGTGCCCTTTTAACTCCTCTATCATCTAATGGACCAACTGACTCTCTCACAGGTTTTTTGCTACGAATGTACTTGAAAAAAATCTTTATTTCGCATTTTTGCTTCTGCAGCAAGCTTCTTCTCAAATTCTCCCTTTGCCTGCTTTATCAATGCCTTGCATTTGACTTGCCCGTGCTTGTGCTGTTTCCAGGTTTCGTCGTTTGGCTCTTTTTTCCATTTCCTGAAAGATGCTTTTTTGGCAACAACAGCCTCTCTGACCTCCCCTTTAAACCATGCTGGCAGTTGTTTGGACTTCCTTCCACTTTTCTTAAAGCGTGGAATACAGCTGGTCTGGGCTTCCAAGATAGTAGTTTTCAACAACACCCAAGCTTGATGTAAGCCTTTAACCTTTGCAACTGCTCCTTTTAGTTTTTTCTTAACTGTTTTCCTCATTTTATCATAGTCTCCCTTTCAAAAGTTAAAAGGTAGTACTGTGGATTTCCTTACTATCCCTCCTCCACTAATTAAATCAAAGGCGATCTTGCTATGATTGCTATTGCCAAGTGGCCCCAACACCCTTATCTCTTGCACTAGATCTGGTGTTCCACTAAGGACTAGGTCTAATATGGCTTCCCCTCTGGTCGGTTCATGAACCAGCTGCTCCAAGAAGCAGTCATTTATGTCATCTAGGAACTTTATATCCCTAGCATGTCCTGCCGTGACACTGACCCAGTCGATACCAGGGTAATTGAAATCACCCATTATTATTACTGCGCCATAACTTTTGTTAGCTTCCTTGATTTCTTTGAGCATTTCATCATCCATTTGTTCATTCTGGCCAGGCGGTCGATAGTACACCCCTACTGCCATCACCTTCCCCTTTTTACATGGAATTTCAATCCATAGAGATTCTACAGCAAATTTTGTTTCCTGCAAAACTTTAATCCTTTCTGACTCAATGCCCTCTCTAACATAGAGTGCAACCCCTCCACCAATTTGATCATATCGTGTGGGTGTCTATCACATCTTCCATTCTGGATACATATATTTTCGTTCTCAAGTCTCATCACCACTTTGGTCTGGGCTGTCTCCATTCTATCCACGTTCTTTGGGAGGGAAGGTCTCACCAATGATTTTCAAAATAGTAAAATCAGTTTCCTTTTTTTCCTGCTAGTTAAGGCTTTCCCTGTGCATCCTAACATCCAATGGGCTTTATCCTCTACCTAGTTACTCCATTTTGTAACCTTGAAATCATCAGATATAATCACCCTAAAGTCTCTTTCCTCTGTGCTTCTGCTTTCGGTAGGAAATGAACCCAAATTATTTAATTCCAACCACACCAAGGCTGTAATGAACCTCACTGTATATGCTGGTCCATATTTAAACCCCATATTCAAGGTTTTTATAAAATTGCAACTGTAACGTTTAAAGGTTTTAGATATATTCAGTGTCACTATCTGTACAAGTGGAGCTGCTAAATGCATGTTTAGAGCGGTGGCCGCCTCTGCTGTATCGATAGCAGAGATATTCAGTCGCTGTCTGTGGAGCTAAGTGATTTCATGAAGAAAAACATTTTTGCTGGCCTAAATCAAACTGCTCAGCTATAAGGACAACAGCTGTATAGTGACAGCTATCCATATAGCTAGAGTCAATGCTGACATTTAGTCCTTGCACTGCCTGGCACTCTGCATATTACCGGGACAGTATGGAGCAATTTACAGCAACACCATATCTATAGGGCCACTGAAAATTCACAGATAGGGCACGCATACACTAAAAGGCATCTCTTAGAAAGGCTGTTTTATGTAGTGGGAGGGACCTGGGAGTGAAACTTCTGAAATCGATGTCAGTTTCAGAAGAGAGGGCTGATGTGTGAAACTGACATCTCTCCGCCCCTCAAAATGGCCGGGCTTATTTAAAATGAGGCACGGACAGAAGGCAGTGCAGGAAGGCACAGGGATTCACACCCTCAGGCAGCGGAAGGCCCATTTCACCGATGTACATGTGGGAAAAAGTGGCGGGAGAAATCAGCAACTTACAAGTGGAACTGCAGCCGTTTCACAACAAACATGTATATGTCACCACTTATCCATAGATCTGGCCATTGTGCAATCCTAAATGTGGAGATACATAGATACCATATGGAGGAGGAAATAAGCACGGGGGTGGAGGGGGGGGGGGGAGTGTAGGAGGATATCCCCCTTAGTCCTCTTGGAAAGGGATGGTCAAAAGGAGAACTTTTCAAATAACTTAGCTATGCCAGGGAGTGGGAGTAAATCCAGACATGGAGAATTTTGGGCTTACGTGTGCATTCTGTATATGAAATGGGGTATCCGCATGTTGGTTTTTGTCCCACCCAGGCACACTCCCATGCACCTTCGATGTGTTATGGTCAATCACATGTAAACTGGACTCTTTCTAAAATGTCCATTTACATGTGAATGTGATTTATACATATCTATGGCTGCATATACATGCTAAAATCGTAAATAACCCTATACGCAGCTGCCGCTGAACATAGAAGTGCTCTAGAATATACAGTCGACGATCTGAGTTTCTCAGTTTTACTTGCATCATGCCAAGAGCGCCTCCTCTTGGAATTCACTGGATGGAATGTGCAGAGGCAATCAACTTGCGCTTGGAAGCTCTTTTCAATCAGGCCAGTGGCACCCAAAACAATGGGGATTATTTCCTTATTATTCTACAACATTCTCTGGCTGCGTTTCTTGGTACTGAAGGATCTTCTCTCTCCTCTCGACACGATTCTCAGAATAATCACTTGGCACCACACCTCTGCTGTCAGTGCCATTCTCGTGGTTTTCTCCTTTACCACTAAGCCTGGTTGTCTTGCATCGAGCTTTTATTGTTTGGAAAGGGAATGTCCTAAGTGACCATAATCTCTTTTTTCTCCACAGTTTTCTCAGTGTTGTAATCGCAGTGCTTTTCCGGTACGACAGTGTCACAACCTTCATAGTGGCTTCTTCATTGCAAGACACAGTCCAGTACTGGTTTTAATCCTGGGTTCAGGTTCTGGCCAAGAACCTAGGAATCATGCAGGTATCAGCGCAAGATGTAAGCTATTAGTCTTTATTATTATTCTTATTATTATTTCTTTATCATTTTTTATATACCGCCTTTCAGTTTTATCAATGTGTTTTACGTTGAACACAACAACAATTTTACATGGACAGCTAAACAAAACAACAATTTTACAAGGAACAGCTAACATTACAATTGTATATATCACAATTCAAACTTTGTAACATTTTGATAACAACTATTGTGATACAGTGGAGCCAATGGAGGTTAGTGGGAGTGAGGAACTCACCTCAAACTTGGCTAGGCAGAAGGATTCAGCAGGGCTAGGAAGGGCTGAGCAGCCGGTGCCATCAGCACAGATAGAACAGAAAAGGGTTTAAAATGAGGTTTCCTTTTCTGAGCAGTGACGCAGATAGAATTCAGGAACCTCATTACAAACACCTGTCCCCAGAACCTGACGTAATGTGCAGAGAGGGGAGGTACAAAGGGCCCTGGTTAGAACCAGGAAGTCAGATTAAGAGTCGGATTCAGTCTCAGGCAGAGACTCATGCCAAGAGCAGGAAGGAGAGCACGAGAAGAAGTCCAAGCAGTTACCTGAAAGAAAGCAAGCAGGACTCTGAGGAGGAGAGTGGCAGTCAGATGCAGGTGGAGTTCCAGCATCAGGCAGGCAAGTCTCCGAGGCAGAAAGAGTCCCAAAACCCCAGGAGACGTTACAACTCCAGGGGAAGCTTTGGAGGTCTGGGAGGACCAAAAGCTCTTAAGGGAAGCTCCAGGCAAGAGCAGTGGAGCAGTAGAGAAACGAATCTCTGGAGAGATAGTCCCCGAGAGGATTTCCCTTCAAGCAGGAAGTGGGACACTAACTCCGAGGGTTTTCCCAAACCACGGGGAAACTTTCTACATGCTGGTAAAGCTTTGCTGAGAGAAAGAAACCCCACAGCTGACTCCAGAAGCACACAGAAGGTAACAGGGTTAAAGCCTTATGCTGGGGAGAGAAGAGAAGCTGGGAGTTTTTACAATCCATGTTTTGAGCAAAGTTTTAACATAGGAAAGTGTACAGACTTCCCTGTAAGAGAGCCAAGGGAGGCTGGCCATAAAGAGACTTATTATACAAGAGGTTTTTACAACCCTGAGCTAGGCAAGTGTCTGGGAGAAGAGAGAGTCTACCTTCCCCCAAGTGAACCCAGCACATGCTATGAATGTGAGCCGGGCTGTAACAGTCACCATCCAGATGTAATACAGGGAGAAAGCAATAATATTTATCCTGATCCTGAACCGATGGACTGTACGATATGCTTGTCTGATGAGATAACATCTTTATGCTGAACTGTCTTGTAAAAGGAACAAGAGAGAGAAGGAAAAAGTATTCCAGCTGTTTTTGTTTAGTTTGTTTCATCGTTCTGTATTTGTTTGCAAAGAAATGATATCCGCCAGGGAACAGGAATAAACCCTACTTTAATTTACCACTCTGACTGACTGACTCTGTATACAAAAGAGAAAGCAGATCAAGGTATTCACAACACCCTAGGCAGTCGCCTAGTGGACACGCGGAGTCTCCTACTACGAGGCCCGTGACAAATGGCATAGTTGGCAGGATTTTTCTTTCTGGAAGCAAGCCACCAGGACGTGCACAAGCTCAGCAGGAGGAACAGAAGTTGCCACGCCCGGAAGGATCCAGAAGGAGCCGGAGTGGACTACAGCGCACAAGCACCTTCTCAAAGCGAGACCCTCCACCTAGTCCAGGTAAAAGGGATTTGGGCATAGGCTGGGGAGGATCCGGAGTGAGAAGGGGTGCTCTTTGAAAAAAAAAAAAAAAAGTAAAAAGGGCAGAAAAAGTCTTTTGTCCAGTGGTACCGCACTTGGTGTTGTTGTGATTGTGTTTTGCAGAGTAACAGCTGAAGATGGATGTCCAGGAGGTTCTGCGCTGGATGAGCGCCCAATTCGAAAAGCAATGGGAGCTGGCTCAGCTGAGTCAAGAACAGGCCCTGGCTGCTCTCCAGGCGCAGCAAAAGCCCCTGACAGACCTCGTGCAGACACTGTTGGGAGAACCACAAGAAAAGAAGACACCAGAAGGCTTCAGTGGGGTAGGCCCACCACAGTGTGGGATATGGACATTTGGACACATGACAGATAAAGACAATTTTGATGACTTTATAGAGTCATTTGAGAGGGTAGCTCTCCACGCGCACTGGCCTAAGGAGCAGTGGGCGGTTAGACTCGCCGCATCCCTAAAGGGAGAAGCTCAGGCAGCGTACCGAGCAATGCCTGCCGCTTTGGCAGATGAGTACGCAGAAATCAAAAAGGCAGTAAGGGATAGGCTAGGCCTAACACCAGCTGTGTACCGTAGAATGCTTAGATCCACAAGGTTACAAACAGGCGAAACGCCTAAAGCACTGTGCCATAGGGTGCGCAGTTTAGTGTTGAAATGGTTAGAGCCTGAAGGTAAAACTGTGGATAGCCTGATTGACCAAATTGTCTTAGAGCAGTATTGTGAGGCAGTTCCCTCCGATATAAAAGCCTTTTTAACATTGCAAGACTGCACAACCTCCATAAAAGCAGCGCAGCTAACCGAGCGGTTTCTTGAAGCCGAGCTGGCTAAAAAGATGCCCAAAAGCGCTGAGTGGAAGTTGGGCTGTACCAGTCCTGCAAAGTTAAAGGAAGGTTTGCCACCAGACACACATTGTATGAAAGAATGTTTGCTTAAAAGAAGTAGGTATAATACTGTTGTAACATGCTTTAAATGTGGAAAGGTAGGGCATGTAAAAAGGTATTGCCCAGACCGCACAGCCTTGATAACAAAAGGTAGTGAGCAGGCACAGCAGGGGTTCCGCCTTGATGTGGAGGTGGAAGGGGTCCCGGCCAGAGCCTTGCTAGACTCGGGGGCCGATCAAAGTATGGTCTCCCGGAAATTTTGGGACAGTATACAGGCCAAAAATGATTTTCCCCCGAGTCAACCTGAAGGAGTTGCGAAAATAAGATGCATTCACGGCTCTTCCACATGTTATCCTTTGTTCAACCTAATGATAAAAGGTTTGGGAACACGCAGGAGAACACTGATAGCCCTAGTACCAAAGCTACCGTTTGATTTGGTCTTAGGTAGGGATTGGCCCCCGTTTGACAAAGGGCTAAAGGGGGGTCTGCACCCAGTGGAAGACAAGACATCAAAAGGAGCCCAGCTCACGAACCCCGAAAAACCTCTAAGGGATAGGGAAGGGTCCAGTGAGGGTCCCCGCAGAGAAACGTTAACAGAAAAGTCTCAGCCAGTAAGCAGGGAGAGAGGGGAAACCCTAGTGACTTTAGTACCTGGGCCCTTGTTTGGAAAACCCCCAAAGAAAACTTTGTCCCAAGCAGCAGACAGAGGTAGGAACACCCACTAAGGAGGGTTTCACGTTGAAATTTTGTAAAATGTCCCCAAATGCTCAAAGCCCCCAAAAAGCAACAGCAGCATCTGCAGGTTTTGACCTCTGCAGCGTCGTAACAACAATAGTGCCAAAAGGGGGAAAAGCCCTAATCGCTACAGGGATACAAATCCAACTGCCTGCAGGGTGTTATGGGCGGATTGCTCCCCGGTCCGGCCTAGCGTCAAATATTTCATTGATGTCGGGGCCGGGGTTATTGACCCTGACTATAGGGGAGAGGTCAAGGTGCTCTTGTTTAATTTTGGAGAGCAGGAGTTTGAGGTGAAAAGTGGGGATAGGATTGCCCAACTTATATGTGAGCGATTTGGGTCACCTGAGGTTAAAGAGGTACCGCAACTGTCCCCTACAAGGCGGGGAGGTAGCGGGTTTGGCTCCACAGGCCAAAGGGAGGTTCAGGGACTCACCGCCACTTCAGAAGAGCCACTAGAAGATGATCTAGGCCCCCAGGTGGAGGACTGCAAGGCAGAGGTAGCTCCAAAGATGGGAACAGAATTGTCATTGCAACAACAGTACCAATTAACCCAGTTGCTTGCACAATTCAAGGACGTTCTCACGCCCATACCGGGGGAAACAACACTAGTAGCCCACGAAATTCTCACCCCTCCCGGGAAGATCGTGCGGCAACGATCTTACCGCTTGCCAGAAGCGCGTAAGAAGGAAGTCGTGTCTCAGGTTCAGGACATGTTGTGTATGGGCATCATTGAGGAGTCGAAAAGCCCCTGGTGTAGCCCAGTGGTCCTGGTTCCGAAACCTGATGGCAGTCTTCGATTCTGCATCGACTTCCGGCAAGTCAATGCCATATCGCTCTTTGATGCCTACCCGATGCCACGCATCGAAGAGCTGCTAGACAGACTGGGGCAGGCCCGGTACCTGACTACCCTTGACCTCACCAAGGGGTACTGGCAGGTACCGCTTACCCGTGCCTCCAGGCCCAAGACGGCATTCAGTACGCCACTGGGCTTATTTCAATTCAAGCGCATGCCCTTTGGCCTGCATGGCGCCGCCGCGACATGTCAGCGGTTGGTTGACCAGGTCCTTCGCCCACACCAGAGTTATGCGGTGGCTTACATGGATGACATCGTTATCCATAGTACCACATGGGCGCAACATCTTCCACGGGTGGGAGCGGTGCTAAAGGCCTTAAGGCAAGCCAGATTGACATTGAATCCGGGGAAGTGTCTGTTCGCAGGAACAGAAGTAAAGTACTTAGGACACATGGTGGGGAAGGGGATGGTCCGACCCTTGCAAAATAAGATCGAAAGCATACAAAGTTTTCAGAGGCCTGTGAACAAGAAGCAGCTCAGGAGTTTCCTGGGTTTGATCGGGTACTACCGGCGCTTCATACCCAGGTTTGCTGAGGAGAGCGCAGTGCTGACAGAGATGCTGCGGAAAAATGCCCCCAATGTCTTGCGATGGACACCGGAAGCGGAGGCTGCCTTCACATTGCTGAAGGGAAAGTTATGTAAAGCTCCGGTCCTGTATGGGGTGGATTTTGAGCGCACGTTCATCTTACAGACGGACGCATCAGAGTCTGGGCTAGGTGCAGTACTCTCCCAGGAATTTGAGGGTTCCGAACATCCCGTGTTATACTTAAGTAGAAAGTTGTCCAAAGCGGAAGGCAATTACTCCACTATTGAAAAGGAATGCCTCGCTATTAAGTGGGCGGTTGAAGCGCTCCGCTTTTTTTTTTTTTTTTTTTTTTTTTTTTTTTTATATAATCTGTTTATTGAATAAAACAAACTGCATAAACAATCAACAGGTTCACAAAACACCAGCAAGAAATTATGTATTTACAGAACCCCTCCAGGCGTGGTTGTGTCTGATCCAACGCCGGAGGCCAAGAACCTCAACACCAGGCAGAACAAATTGGTCAGAAATTGTCCCTACTAAACCCCCCCTCCCCCCCCTAGGTCCGCAACACTGAACCAGGAGCGTCTCTATCCAACCTGAAGCACCGCGCTGCGGGCGATAGGACTCAAATTCTGAATGTAGGGCATCCAGATCAAGAGAAATTGGGCCCACCGCCTGGGAGAGCCCAGTGTACGGCGTTGCTCGAAAAGCATAAGCTGATGGAAACAGTTACGCCATTCGCAAAATGTAGGGGCCGCGTCTTCCCTCCACCGACGGAGAAGAGGGCCTTTCCCCACCAGACAAGCCTTACGCACTAAAAGACGCTCCCAGCGCCCCTTAGGGTGGAGTGGTCCCAAGCAATCCAGGACTACTAATAACCCTGTCCAATTAACCCGTTGACGCAATAGCCCACCAAGATAATCTCCAATACGCTGCCAGTAAGATTGTATCACCGGGCAATACCACCACATATGGCCTAGGTCCGCTAAGGAACACGAGCACTTAGGGCAACCGCCAGATTCGGCAAGATGACTCCTCAACGCCCTCCTTGGGGAAAAGTGTGCACGCAATATGGATTTATATTGCACCTCTCGCCATCGGGACCCCTCCGCTAAGCATCGAATCTGACGTAGTGCAGCCGAGACGGAGCCCGGTTCAACCGCCCGGCCTAGGTCCCGTGCCCAGGCCTGCTCCACCGCAGAGAAATCCACGGGGCGTTGAAGAGCATCCAAGCGCTTCTTCAAATCGGCAATAGAAGGGGGGCTCTCTGCTCCCAAGCTCAAAAATTCCAATATTTGTGTCGAATGCTCCACACAGAGCTCCGACTGGGAGAGAGAGCCAACGTAGTGTGAGAGTTGGGCATGAGCAAAGCTGGAAGTGACCCGATTCAAACCATATTCCGCAACGAGCTTCGCTAGCGATTTACATTTCCCAGCCTCATCCACCACATTTCCTAATCGGCCAATACCGGCTCTTTCCCAGTGTAGAAAAGCGGCCGAATCAGAACCAGGGGTAAACTGAGCATTGCCCCTCAGGGGTAACCAGGACGACACGGCAGGATTGCTGCCCCAGTATTTATTTAGCTGCTGCCAAGTACGCCGCATCGCCTGCAGTAAAACGCTATTGGTCAGCCTAGCCGGCAAGTGTGCCCCAGGCAGCTGCAAGGCCGCTTCAAGGGCATGCGGTGCCACAAAGGCCCGCTCTAACTCACGGGGGGTGTATACCGCCGTATCCCCCAACCAGTCACTAAGATGACGTGCTTGGCAAGCTAGGGCATACTTCCATAAATCCGGAGCCCCCACCCCTCCGGTCCTCCAGCCACCCCTCAGCCGAGAGAGCGGTATACGCGCTCGGGCCCCCTTCCAGAGGAAACACCTGACTTCCCGTTCTATACGGATCATGTCTCGCTTCAACAGCCACACTGGGAGAGTCTGTAACCAATAGAGTATACGTGGCAGTATAACCATCTGTAAGGCCGCCACCCGGCCCAACAAAGAGAGAGGCAGCGGCATCCAGGCCCGGAGTTGCGCCTGGAGCTGGAGAAACACCCGATCAAAATTGGTCTTATACAGTGACGCGGGCTCTCTAGTCAACACTATGCCTAGGTAAACAAAGGCCTCATCAGACCATCTAAGGGGGAAGGTGCCTAACCATCGGGCCCGCAGCGATCCCCCAACATCTAGCGCCTCTGATTTCTCTGTGTTAATGCATAACCCCGCGAATCTCCTATAAGTGGAGAAGGCTGACAACAAAAGTGGTAGGGAACGCTGGGGGGAGGTGAGATGAACCAATATGTCATCCGCAAAAGCGGCTGTTTTAAAACCCACTGCCCCGATCTGCACCCCCGAGATGGTCGTAGAGTCCTCCACGGTCCGTATTAGTGGATCCAAGGATAAAACAAAAAGTAAAGGGGAGAGCGGGCATCCCTGACGTGTACCCTGTTCCAGATGGAAGGGATCGGAGAGCAGTCCATTACAAAGGATGCCCGCCGTCGGGTCTGCATATAACAGTGTCACATAGCTGCAAAACGTATCTCCCATTCCATAATACGGCAACAATCCTTTCAGATAATCCCAGTGCACCTGATCAAAGGCTTTCTCGGCGTCAAAGCTGATCAGCAAAGAAGGCATGTCCCGTTCCCGGACCCATTCTAAGGACGCCAGAATCTTCCTTAAGTTACGAACAGCGTATCGCCCTCTCACAAAGCCCACCTGCGATTCGTGAATCAGACCATCGAGCACCGAGGCCAGTCTATCCGCCAGTATTTTTGCCAGAATCTTCGCGTCAAAATTCAACAGCGAA
Source organism: Ichthyophis bannanicus (assembly GCA_033557465.1). Classification (NCBI taxonomy): domain Eukaryota; kingdom Metazoa; phylum Chordata; class Amphibia; order Gymnophiona; family Ichthyophiidae; genus Ichthyophis; species Ichthyophis bannanicus. The sequence continues at coordinate 99,124,744 of CM066043.1, read as the reverse complement.
ATGGGGCGGTATGATGCCGCCCGAGTAGGATCTTTCCCAGGCTTGGGTATCAGAGTAACATAGGCATGGTTCGATCCCCAGGTGAATCGCCCACTCTGCGCCCTACGAGCGTACGTTTCCACAAGGACCGGGGAAACCGCATCCCCAATCACCTTGTAGAACTCAGCCCCAAAACCGTCAGGCCCAGGTGCCTTGCAACATTGTGCTCTCTGAATAACGCCGCAGACCTCCTCTACAGTGATCGGGGCGTCCAGAGCTGCCCGTTGTACTGTGGACAGTTTTGGCAACGTCAATTTCCGTAAATAACCCCGCATCTCAGACATGGACCCTTCCCGCCTTGCATATAGCTGTTGAAAAAAGGAACGGAATTGTCCCACTATGGCCTTATTATCTTTGTGCAAGTGCCCGGTCTCATCTCGTAAGGCGGCTACCGGTCGGATGCCCCGACTGCCAAGGAGGCAGCGAGCTAAGAGCCGGCCTGGCTTATCCCCAAACTGATATAGACAGTATCTGTAATAAAAATGAGACTTTTTCGTCCGCTGATGTATAAGTTCATTGAGTGCTGTTTGCAGTTCCCAATAGCGTTTGCGGTTAGCCCCTGAGGGGTCTCCGGCACAACGACGACGCGCCCGGACCACCTGTTTCTCCAATTGCACAATTTGCCGCGCCAAACGTCGACGTTTCCGCACTACATATTCAATGATGTTACCTCTCAGCACCACCTTAGCAGTCTCCCAAAGCAATTCTGAATCGGCAACGTGTCCCTTATGGTGAGCCAGAAAATCCTCCCAGCAGCGCCTGAGGTGGGACTGGAAATCAGGATCGTGGTCAAGACCTGCGGGGAACCGCCAGATACGCGTCGTATCAGCTACCACTCCCCACGCCAAGTCCACCCAAATCGGGGCATGGTCCGACACCTCAGTGGGACCAATCTGCGCATCATCCACTCGTGAGAAAATCCCTTCCGAGAGCAAAATATAATCTATGCGGGCACTGGTCCCGTGAGCCCGCGATTGGTGCGTGAAATCTCTCTCGAGGGGGTGTAGTAAGCGCCATGGATCTACGACACCCAAACGCCGACACAGCTCCCGAAGCGTTGCCGTAGTAGGGCCCCTCCCTCGCTCACTTACCGTCCCAACCGTGTCCATGGCTATATCTAAGACCCCATTCAGATCGCCGGCTAAAATCAAAGGAACGTCCGGTAGCTGTTCCACTTGGGACGCCAAGCGGGCATAAAATGCGCGATCGAGAGCGTTGGGGCTATACAGGTTCCCGAGAACTATTGGCTTGCCATCTAAGTGACCATATAGCAAAAGGTACCGACCCTCTCGGTCAACAATCTCTTTAATCAGGTCGAAACGTGTCTTTTTACTAACAAGTGTGACCACTCCACCCTTTCTGCCCTTGGCGGGGGCTCCTCTACTCTGGCCCACCCAGGTTCTTTGCAATTTTAAATGTTCATCGGCTGTCTGGTGGGTCTCTTGTAGCAAGGCAACATCGCATTTGAGGCGCGCTAGAACTTGTAATACTTTTGATCTCTTAATAGGATTGCCTATCCAACAGACATTCCAAGAAATAAGCCTCAGGTTGGATAGTAGACACTCCGCAGATATGAGACGAACCGGCTAGCATAGTGTGGGCGAACCTCCCCAGCCTGAGGTCCCCCTCTATATAAAGTAATACTCCTGGTTAATTTTAGTCGCTCACACCCCCCTTCCTCCCTCCCCCTACCTTACCCAACTCCCCCCCACTACTTCCCCCCACCCCCTCCCACCCTCGCCCCACCCTACCCCTCCCTCTACCCAATGAACTCCTCTCCCAGCTCATTAGAGACCTAAAGGATGTGAGGAGGACCCCCCCCCCCCAGCTATAACCAAACTCCCCTCAGCCCTCCCCCTCTGTCCCACAAGCCCACCAACCACCCCAACGCCACCCCAGCACAGATCTTCCTACCCCAGCCCCTTGGTAAGCCCACCAGATAGTTCCGTAATACCCCAGCATAACATCTCGTAGATAAACAGATCAAAAAAAGGAGAGAAGAAAAAAAAAAAAAAAGAGGGGGGGGGGGGGGGAAGGTGAGATGCCCCATAGAGTCAAGCGCTGCTACTGCCACATTAGTCCAATCAGTACAAGGTAGGATGGGCAGCACTCCAGCAGTGGTAGGTGATCGTCAGGGGGGGGGGGGGGTGCCAGAGAAAAAATAAAACAAATCAACCCAACCAAGCAAACAAACCAATAAAGAAAAAGAAACCCCCTAGGTCATCCCGGAGGAACCGCAGATTAATCGCTGCAAAAGTCAGGTCACACGAACGCAGTGTGGAGTGCTCCCCACCTACTCAGCCCTCGAAAGGCCTCCGTCCCCGATCTCCCCGCTGGCAGGTCCATAAAAGGAGGCCACGCATAAGGCGCTGAAACCGGCGTTCCCTCTTCAGGGTGCGATGGATTAGGGTGTTTCCTTCGGGAGGGCGAAAAAAGGGGGGGGAGCCCCAACGCCCCGGAAGAAGGAGGATCCCAAGGGGCCGCACGCATCCGCTGCAGGGTTCGGTGCCCAAGCTACTCTCCAAGAGCACGTATCCATAGACCCTCTCTGGGGCCCCCCCCAGACTGTAACGGGGGTCTACCAGGGAGTGTCCACTGCACGCAGTCCAAGGGTTTAAACACCCTGCCTACCCGACTAATACAGAACAATTACGTTGTTGCAATAAATGTAACCTTCAAATAGATACAATGTGGCAGTGCGGGATAAACACAGTTGCTTGGTATTTTATTTATTTATTTATTTTACATCTTTTCTATACCGCCACTTCCAGCGATCAGTGGCGGTTTACAGGTAAACAAAGTTTAATAATAGCATGCTATTATTTTACATGGAACAGGTTCAGAACTATTTTACATAGAACAGGATTAGAACTATTTTTACAATAGAACCTCCTCCTGCCCTCTGTGCCGGGCCGTCTTTTCCGAGGGAACAAAAGATTCCTGAAGAGGAGCGCGGGCCTCCCCTCCACCCGCCACCTCAGCACATGTTGGGGCCTGTACCCCCGCACTACGCCGATCGAGGGTCTCTCTCACAGGGTGTTTCGGGAGGTCCAGTAGAGTATTTCGGTGAAAAAGAAAAAAAAAAATTAAACCGATAGTAAAAGGTCCCGCAGAGCAATCAGCCACACTTGCGTTCCCCACTTCAACAGGAGCCTTGACCGGCCAATTTGCAGTCTGTTCCTGGGGAGGCCAGTGCACCAACCGAACCGCTCCTCATCCGTACTTCAGGGGGTACCCTCTCACTCACTTGGCGAGATGCTCCGGCTCGTCGTGGGTGCTGTAAGTTGCTCCACATAGGCAGTCGCCTCGCCCGCCGATTCGAAGCTTCGGCGGGTCCCTCCGTGCCAAATCACCAAGCGCGCTGGGTATTGCACCTGGAACCGGACATTAGCATCTATAAGTTTCTGGCAGAGGGAGGCATAGGCTTTTCGGCGCTGACTTAGCGAGGCTGAATAGTCCTGTGTGACTCGAATGCGCATGTTGTCCCAGTCTACTGCTCCTTTCTGCCGGACAGTTTTAAGCAAGTCTTCTTTTTGTGGGAAGCTTAGGAATCTCGCCAAAACCACTCGGGGACGGCGATCATTCGTCGTCTGCTTGGGCCCGATCCGGTGAGCACGCTCCACTATAATGGGGCTGGACATGTCGGTATCAGCTCGCAAGGATGTCGCCAAAGCCTCCACCATCCCCCGGAGATCCTTGTCGGGTATAGTATCAGCTACCCCCAGAAATCTTAAGTTATTCCGCCTGGACCTGTTCTCTAAATCGTCCAGCTTGAGCGCCTGGTCCACGGCCAGCTTTTGCGCCGCCTGGAGCTCCCGCCGAAGTGTCTCCAGGCCATCCTCAGTCTGGGTTATTCGGGTCTCGGCCTCTTGCATGCGGGACCCCAGTGCTGCCAAAGAACTTTGGATCGCATCCATTTTAGAGTGCAAGGCGTCAAATTGCCCCGCTAGCGCAGCGGTCACCGCTGCCGAAAGTTCAGCCGTCAATATCGGCGCGGCGGGAGACCCGGTCTGTTTCGGTGGAGAGTCTGCCATCTTAGTTGTCCCGGCGGCCCGGTCCTTCTCTCTTCGCCCAAGTTTCCCCGTGGAAGCCATGGCGATTCGGGGGTGATGAACGGTTCCTGGGATTGGTCTGGTCTCCTTTCCCACTGGGGTAGCGGCTGAAGGCTTTTCACGGCGAAATTTTCACGGTTTTAGGGGGCCGGGGGCCCAGAGCTCAGACCGGACACGTCCGTTCGAGCTCACCACATCACGTGGTCTCAGCGCTCCGCTTTTACCTAACTGGTCGGCATTTTGTGCTCATTACTGACCATGCGCCTTTAAAATGGTTAGGCACGATGCATAACCACAACCCTCGCCTCACCCGTTGGCACCTCGCATTGCAGGCTTTCAGTTTTACCATTCACCATAGGGCAGGCAAGCTACATTTAAACGCCGATGCGTTGTCCAGGATTCCGGGCTGTGAGAAGGATAGTTCCCCATCCCGGAATGTCTTAAGAGGGGGGATATGTGATACAGTGGAGCCAATGGAGGTTAGTGGGAGTGAGGAACTCACCTCAAACTTGGCTAGGCAGAAGGATTCAGCAGGGCTAGGAAGGGCTGAGCAGCCGGTGCCATCAGCACAGATAGAACAGAAAGGGTTTAAAATAAGGTTTCCTTTTCTGAGCAGTGACGCAGATAGAATTCAGGAACCTCATTACAAACACCTGTCCCCAGAAGCTGACGTAACGTGCAGAGAGGGGAGGTACAAAGGGCCCTGGTTAGAACCAGGAAATCAGATTAAGAGTCGGATTCAGTCTCAGGCAGAGACTCATGCCAAGAGCAGGAAGGAGAGCACGAGAAGAAGTTCAAGCAGTTACCTGAAAGAAAGCAAGCATGACTCTGAGGAGGAGAGTGGCAGTCAGATGCAGGTGGAGTTCCAGCATCAGGCAGGCAAGTCTCCGAGGCAGAAAGAGTCCCAAAACCCCAGGAGACGTTACAACTCCAGGGGAAGCTTTGGAGGTCTGGGAGGACCAAAAGCTCTTAAGGGAAGCTCCAGGCAAGAGCAGTGGAGCAGTAGAGAAACGAATCTCTGGAGAGATAGTCCCCGAGAGGATTTCCCTTCAAGCAGGAAGTGGGACACTAACTCCGAGGGTTTTCCCAAACCACGGGGAAACTTTCTACATGCTGGTAAAGCTTTGCTGAGAGAAAGAAACCCCACAGCTGACTCCAGAAGCACACAGAAGGTAACAGGGTTAAAGCCTTATGCTGGGGAGAGAAGAGAAGCTGGGAGTTTTTACAATCCATGTTTTGAGCAAAGTTTTAACATAGGAAAGTGTACAGACTTCCCTGTAAGAGAGCCAAGGGAGGCTGGCCATGAAGAGACTTATTATACAAGAGGTTTTTACAACCCTGAGCTAGACAAGTGTCTGGGAGAAGAGAGAGTCTACCTTCCCCCAGCAAGTGAACCCAGCACATGCTATGAATGTGAGCCGGGCTGTAACAGTCACCATCCAGATGTAATACAGGGAGAAAGCAATAATATTTATCCTGATCCTGAACCGATGGACTGTACGATATGCTTGTCTGATGAGATAACATCTTTATGCTGAACTGTCTTGTAAAAGGAACAAGAGAGAGAAGGAAAAAGTATTCCAGCTGTTTTTGTTTAGTTTGTTTCATCGTTCTGTATTTGTTTGCAAAGAAATGATATCCACCAGGGAACAGGAATAAACCCTACTTTAATTTACCACTCTGACTGACTGACTCTGTATACAAAAGAGAAAGCAGATCAAGGTATTCACAACACCCTAGGCAGTCGCCTAGTGGACACGCAGAGTCTCCTACTACGAGGCCCGTGACACTATTTACAATTATAGTTTTAGGACTCAGTGTAGTGTGGCATATGATAATGTGGGCGGAGTGATTGGCAAGAGTTTTTGAGTGTTAAGGCTGTGTGTCTAGTGTTGTGTCAAAGTACTGTATTCCGTGAGCAGGTATGTTTTTAGTTGTTTTCGGAAGTCGGTGGTGTCTGTAGTTGATCTTAATAGATGTGGGAGTGAGTTCAGAGGGTCGCGCTGAAGTACTCAAACACTCTTTGGAGTGTTATTTGGGAGGAGCTGGTCTTGATAGTTGTTGTTGTTGTTGTTGTTATTTGGCATTAGGACAGGTCTCAGCTGAGGTGCCAGACTAAGAAAAAACACCCATCTGGGCAGCAGCAGAATGGGACGGTGTTGGTGGTGGAGGATCACATTCCTGTGACAACGGCAACACTAGCATTACCTGCATGGAAGAAAGGCCTGGCAATTTACTTCCATATCTTGCCATGAAAACCCAATGGATAGTCACAACAAAACAAATTGCACTATAGTGCTGGAAGATGAGACCCCCCCCAGGTCGGAAGGCACTCAACTGGCTACTGGGGATGAGCTGAAGACCTTTCAGAGTAAGGTCAGCATTTATGATGCAGTTGGATCAAAGCCCTCAGGATGTCTGACTGCTGATGTAGCTGCATATGAAATGAGCATCAGAAGCTGCAAAGATGTCTTACATAGTGGGACATAGAATGTATGAAGCATAAACCAAGGGAAGTTGGAGGTGGTCAAGAATGAAATGGAATGTGTACAACTCTATCTGTTAGGTGTTAGTAAACTGAAATAGACTAGCATCGGACATTTTGCATCTGATGATCACATGGTATACTATGCTGGAAATGGAAGACAAAGAAGAAATGGTGTTGCATTTATAGTTAAGAAGAAACCTGCAAGAACTGTAATGAAATACAATGCAATCAGTGAATTTCTGTTTGTCTTCGGGGAATGCCCATCAACACAAGTATTATTCAGGTATATACCCCAACAACAGCTGCAGAAGGAGAAGACGTAGATGAGTTCAATGAACAAGTACAAGCTGAAATTGACAGAACATGCAAACAGGATATCCTGCTAGTCATGGGTGACTGGAATGCAAAAATTGGCAACAAAGAAGAAGGCAAAGTGGTTGGAAAATATGGACTTGGCAACTGAAATGAAGCTGGAGAAAGTCTGAAAGAAGCAAAAAAATTGTAGATGCTCTCCAAGATGCATTACTTAGACAAATGGTCATGGAACCAACCAGGGAAAGCTCAACGCTGGATTTAGTGCTCACCAACGGTGATAGCATGTCGAATGTCTGCGTGAGTGCCCATGTGAGCAACAGAGATCATCACACGGTGTGGTTTGAGATAAAAGCTAAGGTACAGGCCAAACATAGCAAGCTCAAAGTCCTAAACTTCAAAAACACTGACTTCAATAAAATGGCCAAGTACCTAAAGGAGGAGATGACGGGATGGAAGGAGATAAGGGAAGTGGAATTGCAATGGGCTAAAATAAAGGTGGCAATAAAAGGGGCAACGGATAAATATGTAAGAAAAATAAATAAAAACAAGAGGAGAAGGAAACCTATTTGGTTTTCCAAAGAAGTGGCTGCTCAAATAAAGGCAAAAAACACAGCTTTTGCAAAATTCAAAAGCTTGCAAACAGAAGAACACAGAAATGAATACAGGATCAAACTCAAAGAGTCAAAAAGAGAAATAAGGATAGCAAAATCAAAGGCAGAGGAAAATATGGCTAAAGATGTTAAGGGTGGCAACAAAACTTTCTTCAGGTATATTTGGGAAAGGAAGAAGATCAGAGTTGGAATTGCAGGACTCAGAAGTGCTGGGAAAGGACTCGTGGAAAGTGGCATAGAAAAAGCGAAATTGCTAAACAAATACTTCTGCTCTGTTTTTACTAAAGAAAATACTGGAGTTGGACCAGCTGTGACTCCCAAATATAAAAATGGGAATGAAGTAGATACCACACCATTCACAGACGATGAGGTGTTGGAACAACTTGCTAAACTGAAAGTGGACAAAGCCATGGGACCGGATGGGATACATCCCAGGATACTGAAAGAGCTCAGAGAGGTTCTTGCAGGTCCATTAAAGGATGTATTCAACAGATCCTTGGAAACAGAAGAGGTTCCTCAGGACTGGAGAATGGCTGACGTCGTACCTCTACACAAAAGTGGTGACAAGGAAGAAGTGTCAAACTACAGACCCGTGATCCTTACCTCGGTGGTGGGAAAAGTAATGGAGGCGCTCCTGAAAGAGTGAACTTTCTCAAAACTAACAGGTTGCAAGATCCGAGGCAACATGGATTTACTGAAGGACGGTCTTGCCAAACAAATCTGATTGAGTTCTTTGACTGGGTGATCAAGGAACTAGATCAGGGGCATGCGATGGATGTCATCTACCTGGATTTCAGCAAAGCCTTTGATACTGTTCCTCATAGGAGGCTTGTCAATAAACTCAGTAGCTTGGGGATTAGAAATTGGTTGACTGACAGATGACAGAAGGTGGAGCTCACTCGGATGACAGAAGGTGGAGCTCACTCGGATGAAAGGAAGGTGATTAGCGGGGTGCCCCAGGGTTCGGTCCTGGGCCCGGCACTGTTCAATGTATTTGTGAGTGATATTGCTGAATGACTGAATGGAAAAGTGTGTCTTTTTGCAGATGACACAAAAATTTGCAACAGAGTGGACTCCCCCGAGGGAGTAGATAACATGAGGAAAGATCTACAAAAGCTGGAAGAATAGTCTAATGCTTGGCAATTACAATTTAATGCAAAAAAGTGCAGTGTCATGCACTTAGGTAGCAGAAATCCAAGGGAAATGTATGCAATAGGGGGCGAGAGGTTGGTGTGCATGGTTTAGGAGAAAGACCTTGGTGTGATTATCTCTGATGATCTCAAGGTGGCAAAACAGTGCGACAAGGTGGTGGCAAAAGCCAGGAGGATGTTGGGCTGCATACATAGAGGAATCACCAGCAGAAAGGAAGAGGTACTTATGACAAGAAATTCATGTCGGACTGGTTGAAGATATTGAACAAGTGTTCCTTAGATCTTATGATCTTGTTGATAAATACTTCTAAACGCAGGACAACAGTTCTAAAAACACAGATAGAATCCAAGGTTGAGAATCTTAAGAAACAAGATAAACACTTTGATAATGAAATGAAGGAATTTGAAAAAAATAACTTAGAATATAAACAAGAAATAAAGAGTATGAAGATAACCAAATATCGGAGGGATGAGGACGATTATAAACTTCAAACAGTGTATTACTGGACCTATAATAAAACGGAACATAAAAATAGGCGGAGAAGTACATCTTATAAGAAGACAGCTAGATCTCCACGGCGATCATCTAAATACCCTCATAAATATGATGAGCGGAAAACAGATAAATCTGAATCTCCCATGCGAGACCATAAAAGACCACGACAGCAATCTCCACATCCTATTGAACCCTCCGGTTCTCTCTTCTCCTCCTCTGCCCCGATTCCCCCTAGACAACCTCGGAGTCCCAAACGGGATTTTCAAATGTCTGCCCTATGGAAAGGAGGTGGCAGAGGCATATCACCCAAGTCGCCTATCGACAGGCAGACGAGACAACAAGAACAACATGTCTCCCAGCCACATCGAACAAATCGGACCCAGAGCTTCTCAGCCAAAAGGCAATTGGAGTGGAATCTTTAGGTGGCATCATTAACTTGTCTAACTATACTTTATCTGACACTGAAAAATTTCTTTTGAATAGAGGGCTGTCGTACGTACCAACAAGACAGCATGACAAATTCACTACACAGGTGGAGCTTTACAAATTTTTCCGGAAATTGAGAATCATTTATCATTTCACAAATATCTCTGAAGTTACCACAGACCCATCCGTGGTAAAAAATCCCTCTAAATGGATCCCACCCGTCACTAATACCATGATTTCAGCATTTGAAAATGTGGTCCTTTCAAAAATTGATGACCTGTACAGACATAACAAACGATCTGGCTATTTTAATTTGAAATAATCACAACTACAGGCGCTCAAGACATTACAATCTAACAATGACATCATAATTAAGCCAGCCGATAAGGGTGGCGCCATAGTTATCCAGAATAGAGAAGATTATATTAATGAGATTACACGACAACTTAATGATCAACAATTCTATCAGAAGATATTTGATGACCCTACACCAATGATACAACAGAAAATTGATACTCTTCTTTTCTTAGGCAAAGAAGCAGGTTATTTGACTACTAATGAGACTGCATTTTTGCGTGTAATGCATCCTATTATTCCTACTATTTACACTTTACCTAAAATACATAAATCCTTACAGAATCCACCAGGTCGTCCGATTGTGTCCGCTATAGGTTCAGTTTTGGAACCCATTTCCAAATTTCTTGATATCTATCTTAGACCATTTGTTACACAGATACCTTCTTACATTCGTGATTCCACACACATCATCAATATTTTACTAGGATTTAACCAATATCATGACCAACTCATATTAGTTACCCTGGACATAAATTCTCTATATACTAATATACCTCAACAGGCTGCACTTGAAGTTTTAGCCAACACCTTAATACAAAGAACGCGACCAGTGCATACCCCCACGGCTTTTCTAATACAGTTAGCCTCAATAGCGATGACAGAGAATTTCTTTTACTTTCGTGGCCTCTTCTACAAACAGATAAAAGGAGTAGCCATGGGCTCCTCCATGGCTCCAGATGTGGCTAACCTCTATGTGGCAAATTTTGAAGCACAATATTTAACTATTCATCCTTACACATCTAATGTCCTTTTATGGAAGAGATATATAGATGATATTCTGATCATATGGCAAGGTCCAGAAGATAAACTGCAAGAATTTTTCCTATGGATTAATTCTCTGGACCCCCATTTGCAATTTGAGGGTACCTTTAGTTCTGACAAATTCCTTATCTTGACATCATGATAAAGAAGGACCATAGTGGTTTTGGTTACAGAACTGTATAGAAAACCCACTGATCGCAACACTCTCCTTCACTATGACAGTTGCCACAATAGAGCATTCAAAAAAATCTACCAGTTAGCCAGTTTTTGAGAATCAAAGAACTTGCACCACAGAGAGGACTTTGAACGCCACGCTGTTGATATGCACTATAGATTTAAAACGAGAGGATATCCAAAAGAAAGTATTAAAAAAGCATACCTTCGTGCCTCTACTGCTGATCGTTCTCTTTTGTTACAGAAAAAGAAAATTCCAACTAATCCTGACAGGGTTGTTTGTGCTCTAACATTTTCCCAATATTCTAAATCAATAGTGAACATCTTAAACAGGAATGGCATTTATTGACCACCTTACCAGCATTTCATACAAACACATTATGGTTGCTCACAAAAGAAATGCAAATTTTAGCCAACACACTTGTTCCATCAGCTCTATTAAGGTCACATGCTCCCCCTAAAATTAAGGGACACTATAGTTGTGGAAAATGTTCCATTTGTTACATACCATACATCAAAAAATAGCTTCACGGATTTAAAATCAGGACATAAGATATACCTAAACGACTATACAAATTGTAGAACATCCAATGTAATTTATCTAATACAGTGCCCATGTCACCTTGTATACATTGGAAAAACTAAAAGAGAAATTCGTATCCGAATTACTGAGCACAAAAGTTGCATTTCCCGAAAAATCACAGAGAAGCCTTTGGTCTCTCATTGGATTGCCGCTGACCACAAAATCAGTGATTTGAAATATTTAGTTTTGAAATGGATAAAAACCATCTTGGAGAGGAGGAGATACAGACAAAAAACTGTTGAAGCTGGAACAGAGATACATTTATGAATTTAAAAGTCTATCCCCACATGGTCTTAATCAAGAAATAGACCTCTCTGTTTTTCTGTGAATTTATGGACCTTTGTAATGTTCTATTGCAATCCTGATGCTTATCACAATATATCTCTTCAACTAACAATATCATCATCGATGTTTTTCTTATTTCACCTCTGTTTTATTTGCAAGTACAATTACATATCACACTGTTTCTCAGCAAATGTTTATTAACATTACATTGAGTTTCCCCAAGTTTATATTACCAATTGCTTACCTACTAATTGCCTTTAACATTAATGTAGAGGCTCTTTGCAGCTTATGCATTATAATTGCTCCCCCTTTTTGATTTCTATGTAGTTGGTATAATATGCTCTCTCTTCAGCTCATGCATTTAGATTTTTTGATTCTTCACTTTTTACATGCAGTACCAGCGATTGTATCCCTTGAAGATAGATTATCTCTAATGTTTGCACCTTGTACAATAGTAGAGGCATAAGAAGACATACAATTTGTCAAGTATTGAGTTCGTTCTTTCCCTTTTTAATAGTTTTTACCGATAATTTTACTGTAATTCATGGTTCATGTCATGATGTTCACTGTCCATTTTATTTTACACATTCATTGATCTAGATAATTGTCCACGCTATTTTAGAGACACATCTATTTATATATTGGTCTTGTCATTCTCTGTTTAACAACAGTAACATCGCTGATATCTTGGTCTTTATTTTACTAACAAGCTGTTTGCAATGCGCATCCATTACACATTGGTATCTAACGATCTTATTCATTTATATTATAATGAGCTTCTACGTGCTTCATCTCATTATTCATCCCCCAATCAGCTTTCTTGTTCCTTTTTGGCGCCAAGTTCAAAAAAGCTATATCAAATCCCCCTGCAGCTAGTGCACTTTCACTTTCGATTTCATGAGAGCAGCATCAGCTTCTTGCATTTCTCCAAGGCAGATATATTTCTTGGATTCGCTCGGAGGATTGACGTGAGTAAATTACTTGCACACTATACAATAGCAGTAGTGTGAGTTTAAGCAATACATAATGCTATATTATGGAAACAGTCCGCTTTGGGACCTTTATTGTCACTTTCATTCTCCTCCGTGTCTCACGGCATTATCCCCACTGCGTTCAGTTTGACACATGCAAACAAAGTAGTTTCAAGTGTAGTTTTACATTGATTCAATACTTGTTTTATTCACAATGCACATGTTAAATACTTAGTTTTCTCTTTTATAAAACCTTTCCAAGTAACAACCTGTTTTCATACAGTAATTGAACGTATTTTTACATTTAGGCAACGATCTTGGAAGGAACAAGACCTTTTTAAGGTAATTTACACTATGATTCACCACAATTGTATCTGAGGCATTACATCTCTTTTCCTCGAATCAAACCACCATGCCGGTTAGTTTTAAATATACTTTGCCCATTCCTTCCTAGGTCTGCTATTTAATGATCACATGTGATTTTCTCTAGCTCACAACAGTACGCGATATTATATCATGAATTTTTCCACTACATAAGTTCTATATCGTTAACTTACTGCATCTAGAGAATGATATAACGTTATCAAGAAATCTACACATGTCCTTTAAATCAATTATATACTGTTCTCAATTAATGTCATTGTCCCAATATCAGAGTCTTGATCATAATACTCTTGTTGTATTTCCTGACACAGGATTAATTAAGATCATTGTTTTTTAATTCATTAAATTTTTAAGATAAACCATATTTATTCATTTATCTAATTAATTAATTATGCATACATACAGTTTTTTAAGATTTAGATAAGCGTGTGTTTTATTAAACATATCATTAGTGGGTACGCACATCTTATTACATATATATCCTCTATAGTAATTTTACTAGAGCTAACCTTTTTACTATCATTGGTCTTCCCTCTCAATACAAAGATATAGGTACAAACACACATAATCATCAATTTATAATTTATTATTTAAATTATTTGTGGTTATCTTCATACGTATAAAAGACTTACTACTCAGACTATTTAATGTTATTTTATATGTTTACAATCTCGATTTATACAATTTTTACCTCATTGGAATAGTTGTTATGTCTTTCCTGGTTTTACTTTTTTGCCATGATATAGATTCTCAACCTTTGACTCTCTGTTCATTAGTCTCTTTTTTTTAAAACAGCCATATGGTCCGATAATCAATATGCTTATTAACATTTATTGATAAAACAATATAACAATGCATTATATGATATATTACTTTATTGTTGTTACCTTTTCACTAATTTAATTATTTATGATTTTCTTAACATTTTGAGTTCAACTGATGTCTTACCTTGCTACTTATTATATTTGTAGTCCAACTTAGGCAACATTCAGTCTCTCAAATATAGTGAGACAGAACGTACACAGCCTTGAACCTAGGATTATACTTTTAGTCCATGCACATGATTGTATGTAAGTACCAGAATTTTTTGAATCATTTTCTTTTTCTCTTGATGTTATGAGACTTATGTTGTTTTTCATTTACTTTTCTCAGACATACTTTTATTCATAATTGTTTATAAGTGTTTATGTTTACCATTATTACTTTTGATTATCACATTTCTATGTCCTGCGTTTTTATACATTTTCATACATTTGTCTTTGTTTTATTTTATTGATGTTAGCTCCACCAGTCCCAGTTTTTATCCAGATTATAACATTTCAAGTATTCGTTTATTTTATTGTATTTTATTTATTCCTTTTACGGTAGATGTATATCATTATTTTTATTTACATTATAGCTGTTACCCCCTGATGAAGGCATCATTGCCGAAACGCGTCGGGGTCTGTCATCAATAAATTGGTTTTGAATAGTCCTGACTTTTGGTTCTTGCTTTTTGTGGTTCCTGCTGGATTTTTGCAAGCACAAGTGCTCCTTGTTTTTTCCCCCCACAGGTCACTGGTGAGACCTCACCTGGAATACTGTGTTCAGTTTTGGAGACCATATCTTGCAAAAGATGTAAAAAGACTGGAAACTGTTCAGAGGAAGGCGACCAAAATGATTTGGAACCTGCGTAAGAAACCTTATGAGAAGAGACTTGAAGACCTAAATATGTACACTTTGGAGAAGAGGAGGGACAGGGGAGATATGATTCAGACCTTTATATTTAAAGAGGAACAAACAAACCTCTTCCAAAGATGGGGAAGCTGCAAAACTAGAGGGCATAACATGAAGCTGCAAGGTGGAAAATTGAAAGGCAATGTCAGGAAATATTTTTTCACTGAAAGGGTGGTGGATGCTTGGAATGCCCTCCCGATGGAAGTGGTGAGGGCAAACACGGTGATGGAATTCAAAACAGCATGGGACAAGCACAGCAGATCCCTTTACAGCAACAGGATAAAAACAAAATAAACTGAACCATCTAACTTCTCAACAAATAGGGGTGTCCTACATGGAGTGGTGGGTCCACCCCTAAACCAAGACATGGGGAGGGGTGGCCTGCACAGAGCGTCAGGTGCACCTACTCTTGCTGTATTGCTGGGCAGACTGGATGGACCATGCTGGTCTTTATCTGCTGTCATTTGCTATGTTACTATGTAAATATAATCCAAATATTCAGCACCATTACCGAGATTGCAGGCAGTCCTGAATGTCCGGATAGAGTAATGAGAGCCACTGCTATCAGGATCGTGGTGATATTGAGACGGTTATCTCAGTAGCTATCGGATAAGGTTAGGGCAGCTTGTTTTCTGTCCTCTAGTTATGCGGATAGTGGTCTGAATATCGCCACTCTCTCGATAACTCCACATATCACCCCTTAGTGGCAACTAAGGGAAATATCCAGACAATGGCTGCCGTTATCTGGATAGCTGGCTTTGACATGATCCAGATATTTCTTTTCGAATATCAGGCTGGTTATTGATTGATTTGATAGACTGCCTTTCGTAAAAAACATCATTGTGACTAACAATAGCCTTGCAGTAGGAAGTGTGTTCGCACAGTTTCTAGGGGACGGGAGGTGCTGCTTTTCTGTGGGTCTGATAATTCAGTGATTTTGCTCTGTGTGTGTCTGTATGTTTCTACGCCACTGTCATGCTCTTATCGCTGTGTGTGTGTAGTGTTGTATTTCTGCTGTGTGCTGTTATGATTTCCTTGAAAACCTCCTGCTTGGAGGACCTTAGCACCATGAGAATCTGAACATTTACTAGCAAAGCCACAGGTCATAGAGAGCACAGTACGGAGAAGGAGGTTTATGCAAAGATCCGGTCAGTAGAGCTCAGAGATGCCCCCTCTGAAACCCTCCTTTTCCATCTTGTCTCCTCTTCATCCATTTCCTCTCTACTTGTTCCCCTGAGCTTTGTCCCCTTTGCCTTTCATTCTTTCTCTCCTTCTGCCACTTGCCCTGTTGCCCCCCCCCCCCACTCCCCTGTTTGCTCTCCTCTCCACAAACTCCCAAGTATCACGATTCCTCTGTTTTCTCCTTGCAGTCTCTTGGTGCACGTGTCCCTCCCTTTCCAGCACTGAGTCAGTGGCAGTGACTATGACTGAGGTTTTCCTCCCACTCCTCATTCTGGCTCCAAGAATTAACTCTTCAAGGAGGCTTCATCACTGCAGCATGTCCCTCGTGTAAAAATGAGACCCTTGCCTCCTCGGGAGATGAGTGGAAAGTTTTAGGCCAGGGTTGGGGGTCTATTGCCAGAGAAGTGCATACGTGGAAAGGAGAGACTGGAACTAACTGAGCGTGTTGAATGAATCCTCTCTCATATCCCAGAAGAGGGTCACAGAAGACTATGGTTTGGTTGGGTTGGGTTCTGCTGTGAAAGAGAGTGCATGTGTATGTGAGGGCCAGAAGTCCAGACTGAAAAGAACAGACTGTATCTGAGAGCCTGATCCCTTCACGGCAGGGGAGCGTATTGGGGGGAGGGAGGAACCCAGTGGATGTCACTGAGGGAAGCCCAGCATAATGTAGCAGAACAGCCCTAGTGTCTCTGTCCTATGGAGACAGTCTTCACCCTGGCAGGGGGAGAGAGGATGAATGGAGACCGATTGTACCCCCAGGGAAAAAAAGAGGTGGATGTGCAGGACAGGGTACAGTCTGACATATGCAGACTGCTTACCCCAGGAAGGAGGGTGGGTGAGGGACAGAGGGCATGGAGACAGTCTACCCCAGAGGACAAGAATAGGACAGAGCCAGGGCATAGTCTGTGCTGTGGAGAGGGACACAGATCCCACGCAAGAGGATTTAGAAAAGAGTGAGAGTTTGCTGTCTCCCTGGAGTGGAGTTTCCTGGGGTGACTGTTGCCATGCCCTTGTTGAGAGCAGTTAGTCCCAGCTCTAGGTGTCTTTGTATGGTGCTTGTCTCCTGAGACCTCTTTAATTTGTGAGTTGTTTTTCCCCTTTGGTAGTGCGGCCCCCGCAGTTGCTGCGCCTTCACACCATCTGTTACTTGCTAAAGGAAAGAGGAAAAAAAATCCAGCAGGCTTTTTTATTCCCTTCTTAATGAGGCCTTTGAAACTATTTGCAAATCTGTTTTACCCTCTCCTCCCCCTGCTATCCTCCTACCCTCCCCATCATCCACCTCCCAATGAAAACAAGAAGTTAGAAAAAAGAGGAAGGGATGTCTCGCAAAGTGACTGCATTCAGACAGTGTTTTGCTTCTTTCCTTGGGATCTTACAGGATGTCCCCTGTCCTGAAAGGGGGCCTGGTAGGCTCTATGTGCTCAGTTTGCACAGCCCAAAGAGGAGAGGAAGGAAAATTACAGGCGTGTAGAGCAAACTCTTGTTCATAGGCGATCTATCAACTCGGCTCCTCGAGTGATGCAGTATGTCAGCAATGCCTTCTACCTACAAATGGAAAATCTAGATAGCAACCCTACTAGGGACAGTGTAACTGACCAGTTTTAGGCCAGCCGAGCCGGTTTTACAAGCTGGCGGCTGGCAGGAGGATAAAACCAGCCAATGAAGGACTGTTTTTCTGCCAGCTATTGGCCTGGGCTTCTCCCCGTGCTGCCGGAGCCGATGCGACCCACTGTGCAAACAGTGCACATGCACAGAGCGGCGGCTCCAAGGGGCAGCAAGGGCTTAGAGTGCTGAGGCAGGAAGAGAAGGTCATGCAGCATCAGAGAAGAACTATCTCTGGCCCTGGCAGCGGCAGCAGTAAGACGTATGACCCAGGCCTGGCAACGGCAGGTATTGCACACGGCTCCAGCAACCACAACTATTGCACAGCCCCAGCCCTGCGTAATTATTCCTCCATAGGGACAGATTGCCCTACCGCTGG
This sequence comes from Ichthyophis bannanicus, assembly GCA_033557465.1. Lineage (NCBI taxonomy): Eukaryota > Metazoa > Chordata > Amphibia > Gymnophiona > Ichthyophiidae > Ichthyophis > Ichthyophis bannanicus. The sequence goes on along the minus strand of CM066043.1, from coordinate 99,106,771 downwards.
GTCAATCAGATGGACGCTGGAGCAGGGGTGGCCGTCTCACTTCAAACCAGCCTTTCTCCCCCTCCATACTGCTGATAATCAAAGAGCCTTTCTGACCTAGGCCCACCTCTCAGGCTCTCCCTGTCCCGCCTCCTCTGCATACTTGTCGCATCAGAGGGGGCAGACCTAGGAGGGCCTGAGAGGCACGCATCTGTATTGGAAAGGTTCCACGCCTGTGCTATTTGCGATTACCAGCGGTGGGGAGAGGGAGGAGGTCTTGATTCAGAAAGAAAATGCTGGTATGAGGATTGGGGGGGGTTGGACGATTAATACAGGGGAAGAAAGAGGATTAGGATATCCAAGGCACAGGGATGGAGGAAGACTGAGAAAATGCTGGCCATGGGGTGGGGGTAGAGTGGGCGATAGAGGTGTGATGCAGGACATGGGGTGTGGGTAGAGTGGGTGATGGAGGTGTGATGCTGGCCATGGGGTGGGGGTAGAGTGGGTGATAGAGGTGTGATGCAGGACATGGGGTGGGGGTAGAAGAGGTGTGATGCTAGATGTGGGGAGGAAGCGCCAGGGGATATAGAGATGCTGAGGCTAGGGAGAGAGAAGGGAGATGCTAGACAAGGGAAGAGTGGAGGGGGGGGGGGGGGAGATGCTGGATGTCATGTGAGGGAGAGAGAAGGGGAAGACGCTGGGTAGGGAGGGTAGTAGTAGTAGCAGCAAAATCCCAGATAGGGGGAGAAAAGGGGGATAAAACGCTGGGCAGAGAGGATGAGTGAGGGGTTGAAAATGCTGGATGAGGGGGAGTTAGGAAAGATAGGAGGGGGTAGAGAGAGAGGGAGTAGGGTTGCCAACTGGCCAGTTTTAGGTTGGCCTGGCCGGTTTTGCATATTGTACGCTGGCGGCCGCAGAACAGTAAAACCGGACAATGAAGGGCCGTGTGATGGAGTGTACAGGAAACTCCCCATCTCCCGCTGAGACATCCCCCAGCCAAGTTCAGAACTGGTGAGGCATTTTCCCTGTAAAAGTCCAGGTCCCTTTAAGAAACTAGGCTGGAAAAGGCCGGGTTGGGGGGGGACCAGGCAACAAGGATTAAACCAGGAAGCAGGAGACCTGGGGGAGAGAGAGAGAAGCCCAGGGCTCTATGAGTTACATGCTGGCGATTTATCTGGGAGAAGGTAGGAACAGGACCTGCTGAAAGCTGCTGTTTTTCTGGTCTATATGTACGTTGCCTTGTTTCTGAAAAACTGACAAGTGTATGAACTGGGTTGTGCTGGCTAGAGTAAGGAAACTGTGGAGCAGCTTTTGTTTTGTGCCTTTGAAATACTGTTTGTAGATGCACCAAGGCCCAAAAAAGGGCCTGGCAGCCTGTCTGATCCTGCACAAGTGCATAATAAAGTTTTTGTGTTTCCCTATCAACCTCCAATTGGCTGTGGATCTTTGGGGTCATTGCCTTTTGCTTGCATGCCTATACCACATATGGTGTGAGTAGTGGGATGTTTTTTCTTAATCCAGTGACAGAAGAAAACCATGCCCCTCCTGGGCTCTGACTTCTCCACAGTACAGGGAAGTAGGAGAGAGGAAGGTTTTTTTTTTGGGGGGGGGGGGGGGGGTAAAGGGGTTAGCCCTGCTGCAGTTAGGGAAGGAACCTCAGTTTTAGTTAGAAGCTGGACAGGCAGGAATTTGTTTTCTTTCTCCTACATTGGGTGGATTGGAAAAAAACAATTAAACCAAAATGGAGAGATTACTACAGGATCTGGTGGAAGGGCAACAGCAGCAGCAGCTACAGTGCTCCCTAGTGGAAGGACAGCAACAGCTGCAATGTGCTCTAGTGGAACAAGAAGAAGCAACAACAGCAGCAACAGCAACAGCTGCTACAGGACATTTTGCAACAGCATGTACTACAGAAATCTTTTGAAATACAGCAGGATTCACTGACACAAGTCTCCCAGTTGCTCCAAGGGCGGCAGCCACACTTCCTGGTACCATACCTGCCTGAAAGGGTGGAGGGCGAGGACCCGGACCACTTTCTAGTAAATTTTGAGCAGACAGTCCTGCTGGCAGGGTGGTCGGAGACGATGTGGACTACATATCTGGGGAACTCGCTGACTGGAAGCAGTCAAGCTGTCTTCCAGGAGGCCAGTCCTGACGGAGGAGCCGTCTATGCATCAGTAAAGACTGCCATGCTGAAGTGAGCTGGGTGTACACCGGAAGCTTACCGGCAGTGGTTCAGAAAAGGAGTTCTGAGGCATAAAGAAAATCCCCAGAACCTCTTCTTTAGACTGAAGGAGTTTGCTTGGAAATGGCTACGACCAGTGGAGAAGACCGGAGTGGAGGTAGCCAAAATTGTTCTGTTGCAACAGTTTCTAGAGGGCTTGACCTCCCCATAAGACAGTGGGTGCGCCAGTTCTCTAAATTTTATTCTATTTTTTTTTTTTTACTTAACATGTCTTTTATACCACTTTATCCTTCAGTCAAAGTGGTTTACCTTGTAACTTAAACGTGATAATGTGCATTAAATAGGGACATTGATAGCTTGGATTTTTCTCAGGCAATGGGGGGTTAAGTGACTTGCCCAAGGCCACAAGTGCTAGTAGGAAATGAATGCTGGTCACTTGGATCCCAAGCCAGTGTTCTAACCATTAGGCTACTCCTCCTCTCTGGAAAGTGCGATGGAAATAGAAAGATTTTATGAAGCTCAGCCTGTAATTGAGGCACCCAAGGCAAAGGAAACAAGGCCAGCCATAACCCAAGGGGCTGGGGAGGGAAACTTGAGCTTTTGAGGGCCCCCACACCAAGGCCTCTATGGTCCCTAACCTCCTAAGGTTGCTTCAAGTGTGGGGGCAGGGGCCACTATGCCCATGAGTGCCCCATGGCAATGGGGGAACCAATGGATACAAATGTTATGACTATCATGAGTGAGGTATTGTGGAAGCATCCCTAGTGGAGGGGGATATGTTTGTGATACTCGAAGAGCTAGAAGGCAGTTGTCTGCAAGCCCTGGTGAACTTGGGAAGTATAAGGACTCTCAATAGGCAGGACACCAGGACAAGGCATCAGATGAACTATGAAAAACTTGTGACCTTAGCTTGGGTCCATGGAGATCAACGGTCATATCCGATGGCGCAAGTTGAATTAAAACCCCCCGTGGGAACGGAGACTCTTGGGGTGGCGGTCATACCCTGGCTGACTTATCCAATGATTATAGGTTGAGATTTCCCAAATTTTAAGGACATCTGGAACCAGGGAACGTGCAACCCAGGGGACAGCAGAGGATTTTCCGGAACTCCTCCATTTGAGATACTCGGACTTGTTTGTGAAGGACCCTCAAACTCCTAAGTCCCACAGGCAGTGCCGGTTGGAGAGGGCCTGCTTTAACTCAAAAGTGGAGGCAGCTGTAGAGGGGGATTCTGAGGGGGGGGAGGGGGAGTCTACAGAAAGAACCGCAGATAATTCTCGAGGAAACCCAGCACCACAACAAAGATCCCCAAGAACTGGGAACAGCCCACTTGAGTAGGGTGGCATAGAGAGTCCAGACCAGTTTAAGAGAGCCCAAAGGGAAGATAACATCCTTAGGAATACCTAGGACCAGGTTCAAGAGCTAGAGGGGGCCCCAGTAGGTAACACGGACCCTTCCCTAAGGGGCTTTCCCTATTTTTTGGTGTGATAAGACCTACTGTATATGGTTATCAGAGGGGCAATAGAGGGAAAAAAAGATGGAGCAGTTGGTAGTTCCCCAGCTGTATCAGTGGCAGCTAATGCAGTTTGCCCATAGTCATCCCTTGGGTGGACACTTGAGGGTGGAGAAAGGTCAGGAGAGCACTTTAGCCCAGTTTTATTGGTCGGAGATTCATAAACATGTACAGCTGTCTTGCCAGTTCTGCCCCACCTGCCAGCTGCATAGTCTGGCAAAGGTTAGACCTTCCCCTCTAGTGCCAATGCCTGTCGAGGCCCCATTTGAAAGGGTTGCGATGGATTTGGTGGGACCCTTGGAATGCACTCCCCATGGCAACAAATTCATCTTGGTGGTAATGAACTATGCCACACGGTATCTAGAAGCGATACCAAAAGGAATACTAAGACCACAACACTGGTCAATGCACTATGGAAACTCTTCTCCTGATTGGGGATACCTACTGAAATCTTCACGGATCAAGGGACACCATTTGTTTACTGCGTAATGAAGCAAATATGCATCTTGTTGAAGATGAAGACCTTGTGGACATCAGTGTATCATCCACAAACCGATGGTTTGGTTGAACATTTTAACAAAACATTGAAACAGATGCTAAGGAAAATTTGTGAATGAAGAGGGGAAGGACTGGGATCTTTTACTCCCCTATCTTTTGTTCGCAATCAGAGAAGTACCTCAAAGTTCAACCGACTTTTCCCCTTTTGAGTTGCTGTATGGGAATAACCCCTGGGAATCTTACCGATACTTCGAGAGACCTGGGAAGAGAACCCAGTCCTGGCTAGAATATGTACTTTGGATGCAGGAGCGCTTAAGGACAGTATCTGGAGAAAGCTCTGGAGGGCCAGATCCGTGCCTATAATTAGAATGCAATGCAGCGGATTTTCCAGCCCAGGGTCCAGGTCTTAGTTTTGCTCCCTATCTTAGAGAATAAACTTTTCTGTAAATGGCAGGGCCCCTATAAGGTGGTAAAACAGATGGTCTTCTCAACTACATGATTGTGCAGCCAGATAAAAGAAAGAAACTCTCAATCTACTATGTGAATCTGCTGAAGAAGTGGACTCCTGCCCAAACTGGACCAGGTTCCATTCAGGGAATACCTATCAAATGCCCAGAAAGTGGATCTAGAATATCTAGTTCAACAGAATAGGGACATGTTCTCCAATTTTTCAGGGCGTTCCCATCTCGCCTATCATGACATTGTCACAGATCCTGGGGTGATGGTGTGACATCGGCCTTACCAAATTCCAGAAGTGCAAGACAGGCTGTGGTGAAGGAAGTAGAGGATATGCTTAAATTGGGAGTAATAGAAGAGTCCCAAAGTAGCTGGTCGTCTCCTTTTATTTATTTATTTATTTACTTCTCTTATATACCGCGCTATTAAAATCAGTGCGGTTTACAATTGAACAAAAAACATACTGCAATGTCACACGACAATTGAGTTTTTACATTGAACATGGACGAGATAACCTGGAGGTAACAGGGGTAACTAATTACAGAGTAATTATTCATGGAGTATGGTGAGAAATTATACATATAGTATAGCTTGGTTTCAACATATTTATGAGGTTTAATCAATAAGATGTGTGATCAGTACCAATAATAAATAAGAGAGGGGATATGGTGGTAGAGCTAGTCATTTTCTTTATGGTGTTGGATTTTGGGTGGGGTGGAGTAGGGTGTAGAATGTGAGGATGGGTGGTTGTTTCTGGGATTGGATTCTGGGTAATGGGTGAGGAAAAGGTGTTTGAGGGCTTTTCTAAATGACAATAGGTCTGGGGTGGAACGGAGCTCAGTGGGGAGGGCATTCCAGGTCATGGGTGCAAATAGAGAGAAGGCTCTATTTGCAGTAGCCTTTTTGCACTTAGTTAGAATGTTGGGATCTCTAGAGTGTTTGCTTTATTAGATCTCCTGATCCTGTTGAACGGCTGTCTTTGAATGAGTTTGCTGATGGGTGAGGTGATCTGGTTCCTTAGGGCTTTGAATGTTAGTACTAGGGACTTATACTGGATTCTAGCCTGAAGTGGAAGCCAGTGGAGATCCATCATGACTGGGGTTATATGTTTAGCTCTTGATGTACCTGCAAGTACCCTTGCTGCAGCATTCATTGCAAGGCGAAGAGGCTCCTAGTGTTGACTGAGGGAGGCCATGAAGGATAATATTTGCAAAGTCTAGATGTGGGAGCACCAAGGCTTGGAAGATAGTTCGGTAGTCATTAAAGTCCAATAGGGGGCGCAGGTGACGTAGTATCCGGACCTTATGGTAAATTGCTTTTGTGATGTTCTTCACATGTGTAAACATGTCGAGTCGTTGGTCAAGCGTGATGCCGAGATAGCAGATAGTTGATTTTGCTATCAACTCGATATTGTTTACTTTTAATGTGGGGGGTGGGGAGAACATCTGGTTCTTGGTGAGGAATAAGACATCTGTTTTACTATGGTTGATCCTTAAATTTTGTGTTGTAAGCCATTGTGATACAGCTTCGAAGCAGCTTGATATAGGTGAAAAGTCAGGTTGATCAATCAGGAATGGTGAGTAGATTAGGACGTCGTCTGCGTAGACTAGGCATTGGATGTTGAAGGAGCGGATTAGGGTACAAATTGGTTGCATATATATGTTGAACATTAATGCAGATAGGGATGAACCCTGGAGGTACACCTTGATTGAGAGGGAATGGGTCAGAAGTCATGGGACCTGTTCTGACTTGTTGCCATCTGTTAGATAGGTAGGACTTGCATCATGCTATAGCTATAGATATTCCTATCTCCACAAGACGGAGTATCAGAGTTTCATGGTTGACTGAATCAAAGGCTGCAGCAATATCCATGAAAATGAGGACAAATCCCTGGCGGATGTTATCAAGTCCTGTAACTAGATCATTGAAGAGAGTTGTGAGGATGGTGTCGACACCATCAGCTTCTCTGAAGCCATGGTGAGATGGATCCAGTGGAGCTACATCGTCAATATGTTGTTGGATTTGTCGTTGAACTACCTTTTCAATGATTTTGGCGAGTAGGGGGATGCTTGATATTGGGCGAAAGGATTCAACTTTGGAGGAATCAAGTTTGTTGTTTTTTAATAATGGGCGGATTGAAGTAAATTTCAGGCTTTGTGGGAAAGATCCTATGGAGAGGGATTGGTTTGTGATTCTGCTTATAGCGGGACTAAGTTCTTGGCGTAATTCTTTGATCCAACTACCTGGACATGGGTCACTAGGGGCAGTGGTAAGATTAATGGATGTGATAATATCTTGTATTTCTTTGTTGGATACTTCGCAAAATTTGAGTAGAGGGGTTTTACATGTAGTAGAGGAGATTGTGCAGGTTGATAACTTGTTGGCTTGGATTATCTTTGATTGTAGGTAGTTTGCATAATCTTGTGGGTGAGGCATAGTTGTTTGGGCGGGAGCTGGGTCACCTGTTAGGGACTTAACTATGCTGAACAGATCATGGGGTTTGTTAAGCGATCGCTTTAGAATATCTGCATGGTATTGTTTTCTTTTTTCCATCGTCATTGCTCGATGAGATTGTAGATAAGAGGTGTATGTACGTAGAGATTCAGGGGACCGGGCGTGGCGCCAGTGTCTCTCTAGTTTACGTAAGTGAAGGAGCGGTGCTCTAAGGTCATTGGTGTACCATGGAGCATGTTCTCACTTCTTGATGTTTATTCTTGTGGTTGGAAGGGAGGCAGCTGATTTAAGGGCGTGGTCCCAGTTGGAAACTAGTTTACCTGGGTCAGATAGTGTGATAATAAGGCGAGGTAAGATTTCCTCAAGGGCTTTATCCTTAACAAAAGGCTTAAAACGTGTAGATAGAGAACTCGGCGAGGCTTGTGCCTTGATAGTGCTGTTAGTCTGATGGATGGTGGGTATCTGAAATGTGATAAGATCATGATCAGACCAGGGTACTGAAGTTATTGATGTGGCAAAGTGGTGAGCTATATTTGTTGCTATCTGTGGGGCGAAGATCAGGTCAAGTGTGCTTCCCTTGATGTGGGTAGGTGATTCAATAATCTGATTGTATCCCAGATCTTTCATAGCATCAATGAAGGCTGTTGCATGTGCAGTTGTTAGAGAAGACAGGTTAAAATCTCCCATTATCCAGCTTGGGATACTGGAATTGCAAGCAAGATTGATTATTGTTGGTAATTCGTCTGGTGAGGGTGTTGGAGCTCGATATAAAAGGTTGATAGAGCAGAGTTCATTTGTTATAGTAATCATATCAAGGTGAGTGGTGCTGGATGCATTGCTTGTTTTGAACTGGAGATTGGATTTTGTGAGGATGAGTGTACCTCCTCCTTTTTTTTATTAGATCTGTGGCAAGTGTGGATGGTGAAGCCAGGTGGTGACATCTGGTGGATGAGAGCATTATCGCAGTCTGATAGCCAAGTTTCGGTTATCATTAGGATATCAAGATTGTGTTGAGATATCAGGTCGTGGACCACTGGCCATTTCGAACGTATAGATCTTGCATTTATAAGTGCACACCTGATTGGGTGTTGGGATTTGTTTTTCTGGCTATGGTCCTTTTTGAGGTTTTGCAATGGGATGTATAGTAGGTGGGGGTGGGTTGTGATGGGTCTTGATGAAGGGTGACGGGGGGTTTCAAACCATTTTCTTCCCGTGTAGCGGAGAATTGGGATGAAGCTGGTGTCAGGGTTAAAGGCGTGAAGAAGGCTGGGGTAGTAGGAGGTAAGGAGGAGTAGGGTTAAGCTCAAGATTGAGTGCATTTTTGGTATCTTGAGTGAAGGGTACATATGTGATTGCAAGGTAGGTAGATTTTAGGATAGTAAATTAGAAAAGGCCTGAATGTCTTAGTAGATCTGTATTATTGTGAAATAAATAGAAGAGACTATAGGGTGTCTATAATGTGGTTATGTACTATGGGTTACAAGATATATACTATAAGTACATTGTACACATTTGTATAGTAGCAACATTAATTAAAGTAATGCAAATATAAGGAACAGTAATTTTATTTATTTTATTTTATTTTAGCTGTATTTATATCCCGCTTTTCACTGGGTCAAAGCGGTCAATTGGGAGATACATTTAACACGAGGGGATATGACACACATACGCTAATACTTACAGGGAACATGGGCAATGGAGGGTTAAGTGGCTTGCCCAAGACCACAAGGAGTGCCTATAGGACTAGAAATCCCAGTCCCTCCGGCCTAAGATTGCTGTCCCCAGGTGGGACTTGAACCCCCGGCCCTCCGGCCTGAAGTACCTTGTCCTAACCACTAGGCCACTCCTCCCCTCCCATTGTATCAGTAATGGTGGTAACTAAATATAGGTAGTCAAACTAACAATGGAACACCAGTGTAAATAGCATTTTTGATAAAAGGATCAAATTATAAAATTACATTAGTGTGGTAGCATTATTAATTAAACTAACATAGTAGGCAGTAACAGGTAGACAAAGGAGATAACATTAAACATAATGTTGATTTAAGGTAGTGAACCTGGTTGCAGAAATTTGCTCAGTGGTGTTGGTTCAGAAGAAGATTTGAGTTTGGGATTTGATTTGAGATTGGGCAGCAGGTCTGATGGCTGTTAGCTGCTGTTTGAGATTGGGCAGCAGGTCTGATGGCTGTTAGCTGCTTCAGCTATGCAGATGGAATCACAGATCCCCAGAGGGGACAGGAGCTGGAGACAGTCTCTGTCACAGAGCCTGATGGTGCTTCTTATTTTGTACTGGTGCCTAAGCGTAAGCCAGATGGGAGCATCTGGTTTTGCATCGACTTTGGGAAGATGAATGCAGTTTCCAAGTGTGATGCCTACCCCATGCCTAGAGTGGATGACCTTATTGAACGCTGTCGCCCCCGCCTGGCCAGGTAGATAACTGATACCAGGTGAGGTCGCCTTTTTGGCTTTAAAATAAGTTTCCCTCAAAATGGCTGCCAGGAGGGCTGCTGGGAATTGTAGTCCTATCTTAAAGCAAAGGAGCTGTGATCCGAGGGTTAGGCATAAGACAGAGAAAATTTATTTAATGTAATCAGGGGTTCCTTCATACACAGGACACAAGTGGAAAAATCAAATAAAGGATTTTTAATCCCACGCTACAGCTTCAAAAGAAATAGGAACAACTTTGCTTGTATTTCAAAAATGCAAAGAAACAGGCACAACTTTGCTTGTAAATCAAAATGCCACTTATTCCAAAACTTTTAAATTCTTAAGTGTTTCTCTTCTTTACAGGAACAAAACTCTTGCAGCAAAACAACTCTTTAAATGTCCCTTGAACATTAGTATCAGCTTTCAACCTTATAAGTTGAGCTTAGCACTCAGCTGTTTTCTTCGGTTGTGACGTCTTCACAATTCAGGCTGCTTCCTAAGCAGGCATACATTCAATGGCTTTCTGGCTCAGCTCTCTTCTACGTCAGAGGCTTGACATATAGCACATTGCATTTCAAAGGAACTGTCTTCCATATCTGTTATCTCCATATCTTCAACGCTATCATTCTCACACACATCCAAAGACATCTGAGGGGAGAGCTTGCTATTCTCTTTCTTAATCAATTCACTCAATTTCTTAAGCAGGGCTTGTTTCTGCACTAGCTCGTCTGCTATGTGAGCTACTTGATACTTAGATAAACAGTCTCTCTTTATCCTGGGGTTTGGCTTATTGCTGGAATCAGCTTTTAACTCTAAAGCTAATTCTCCCCAACTTTTACTGTTTAAGAACTGAGAAGGACACACTTGCCTGGTTTCAGAGGTATTCAGAATCTCTCTCTGCCCTGCAAGCCAGTCATGCTGTCTTCCGTTTGTAGCAGCTTCCTTAGCTTGCACCAGCCTCTCTTTCCTTGTTCTCTCAGCTGGGCTTGGCAATCTCTCATCAGTTCTCTCTCTTCGGCTTCCAGTGTTTCCTTCACACTGTCTTTCATGCTCAGCAAGCACTCTCTCACTTGCTCTCGCTTCCCTCTTTGCGCTCCTTGTTCTTGCTGCTTCACTTCCTCCTTCTCCTTCTCTATCTGTGTTTCTGAAAGTCAGTTTTTTAAACTTTCCTTCTTCCTGAGCCACACCTTGCTCCCAGCACATGTGATTAGGGTCAAGCTTCTCCCTGACGTGCTGCTGTGGGCGGGGCTTAGGGATGACTAGGTTCTGAGTCAGAGACTCTTGGTTACTAGGGAAACCCTTGATACTTTCTGAATTAAAGTGATAGGACTCATTTCCCTGTGTATTTCTATGTTCAGCAGTGCTTTCCTCACCACAACGCCTAGGGGGAGCCCGGTTCATTTCAACATTGGACTTGATGAAGGGATATTGGCAGATCCTTCTAACTCCTGCAGCCAGAGAAAAGACCGCATTCTGTATACCCAAGGACTATTCCGCTTCATGGTGCTGCTTTTTGGACTGCATGGGGCTCCTGCTACATTTCAGCACCTAGTCAACTGCCTACTGAGATCCCATGGGGGTATGTGGCAACCTATCTGGATGATAATCCGATCTATAGTTGCAACTGAAAAACCCACCTGTTGCATCTACAAGCAATGTTGATGAGTTTGAAGAAGGCTGGTTTGACGGCCAGCCCATGCAAATGTTTCCTGTGAGGCCGAGAGACCCATAAACTGGAATAGTCAGTCGGGAATGGTCAAGTGCAGCCTCAACTTAAGAAGGTAGAGGCCATTTCCCAGGTAACAGTTCCTAAAAATATGAAACAGCTACAGGCTTTTTGGGAATGATTGGCTATTATCGCCGATTCATTCCGCATCTGCCAGTAATAGCTGAACCCTTGACCCAGCTCCTTCAGCAGACAGCCGCAGACAAGATCCTCTGAGCAGCTGAGAAGGTCTTTAGGAAATTGAAGAAAGTCTTGTGTTCTGAACTGGCCTGGTCAATCCAGACTTCACACGGCCATTCATCATTCAGATGCCTTGGCTGTTGGTCTGGGGCCATCTTAGCCCAGGACGTGAAGGGAGAAGAGCATCCAGTGGCTTTTATTAGCCAAAACGTACTGCCCCGGGAAGAACATTATGCCACCATCGAAAAAGAGGCCCTGGCGGTCAAGTGGGCTCTAGAGACTTTCCAGTATTACTTGCTTGGCCGCCCTTTTACGTTGGTTAAGGATCATCAGCTACTCAAGTGGTAGGCACAGAATAAGGAAACCTACGGATGGATCATGTGCTGGTTCCTCAGCCTCCAACCCTTTCTGTATGAGGTTCGATATTGGGCTGGTAAGGCACACCAAAATGCTGACTTCTTGTCTCGGGGTAGTTTCTCCTAACGGGTTAGTTTTGCGCATACTATGGCTGTCGTGAACCTCACTTCTAAGCCAGGGTATATTCTTGTCCTGTGTGGAGAGCCTGGGGATGTTGGAAGCTTAACCACCTAGGGGTGAGCTGAGGGGGGAGGGTATGTGATGGAGTTTATTGGAAACTACCCATCCCCCGCAGAGACATCTCCCCAGCCAAGCTCAGAACCAGTGAGGCATTTTCCCTGTAAGAGTCCAGGCCCCTTTAAGAAACTAGGCTGGAAAATGCCTGGGGAAGGTGTGGCCAGGCTCCAGGGTCTAAACCAGGAAGCAGAAGACCTGGGGGGAGAGAGAGAGTGAAGCCCAGTGCTTTATAAGTTGCATGCTGATGACTTATCTATGAGAAGGTAGGAACAGGACCTGCTGAAAGCTGCTGTTTTTCTGTTTTATGTGTACACTGCCTTGTTCCTGAAAAACTGACAAGTGTATGAACTGAGCTGTGATGGCCAGAGTAAGGAAACTGTGGAGCTCCAGCTTTTGTTTTGTGCCTTTGCAATACTATTTGTAGGTGCACCAAGACCCAAAAAGGGGCCAGGCAGCCTGCCTGATCCTGCACAAGTGCATAATAAAGTTTTTGTGTTTCCCTATCAACCTCCAATTGGCTGTGGATCCTTGGGTCACTGCCCTTTGCTTGCATGCCTGTATCACAGGCAGGGCTGGCCCATCCATTGAGCAAGAATGTTTTTTGCACAGGGCCCTGTGTTTCAGGGGGCCCCGCGCAAAAACATTCTTCATTGCACAAGTAGAAAAAAAACCCAAACCGGCTGCTGCTGCTGCCGCTGCCGCTGTGGCAGCGGCAGAATCAAATGTCCCGTCGCGGGGCCCCGCCTGCCCGGCAGAGCCTCCCTTCACCATCAGCTCTCGAGTCCCTCCCAATGCACGGGCTTTCAGAGCCGCGAGAGCTTCTCTGACCTCTCGCGGCTCTGTTAATCCCGCCAGGGCTGATGGGAAAGCAGCAGCAGCCGGTTTGGGTTTTTTTAATCTATCAGGGCTGATGGGGGGAGGAGGTTAGGACTGGTAATGGGCTATGGGGGGGGGGCTAAGACTGGAAGTGGGTTGATGGGAGATGGGGGTTAGGACTGGTAATGGGTTATGGGGGGGGTTAGGACTACTAATGGGCTATGGGGGGGGCTAAGACTGAAAATGGGCTGATGGGGGGTTAGGATGTAATGGGCTGATGGGGGGGTAGGACCGGTAATGGGCTATAGGGGGGGTTAGGACTGGAAATGTGCTGATGGGGGGGTTAGGACTGGTAATGGGCTATGGGTTGCTAAGACTTGAAATGGGCTGATGTGGGGTTAGGACTAGTAATGGGCTATGGGGGCTAGGACTGGAAATGGGCTAATGGGGGGGTTAGGACTGGAAATCGGCTGATGGGGGTTAGGACTGGTAATGGGCTATGGGGGGGGCTAAGACTGAAAATGGGGTGTTGGGGGGGCTTAGGACTGGAAGTGGGCTGATGGGGGGTTTAGGACTGGTAATGGGCTATGGGGAGCTTAGGACTGGTAATGGGCTGGGGGGGCTAGGACAGGAAATGGGCTGGGGGGTGGCTAGGACTGGAAATGGGCTGAGTGGAAGGAGGGCTTGAACTGCAAATAGCTGTAAGGGGAGGGAGCTAGGACTGGAAATGGGCTGAGTGAGGGGGGCTAGGACAGGAAATGGGCTGATGGAGGGCTAGGATAAGACTGGAAATGGGCTGAGTGGAAGGAGGGCTTGAACTGCAAATAGCTGTAAGGGGAGGGAGCTAGGACTGGAAATGGGCTGAGTGAGGGGGGCTAGGACAGGAAATGGTCTGATGGAGGGCTAGGATAGGACTGGAAATGGGCTGTTGGGGGGGCTTGGATTGAAATGGACTCATGGAGGGGCTAGAACTGGAAGTAGGCTCATGGGGGGCTTGGATTGGAAATGGGCTGAGTGGAGGGGAGCTAGGATTTGACATGGACTGATGGTGGGGCTAGGAAAGGACTAGAAATGGGCTGATGGGGGGCTGGGATTGGAAATGAGCTGATGGAGGGACTCGGATGGGGAGCTAGGACTTGAAATGGGCTGATGGGGGTTAGGACTGGTAATGGGCTATGCGGGGGGCTAAGACAAAATGGGGTGATGGGGGGGCTTAGGACTGGAAGTGGGCTATGGGGGGGCTAGGACTGCTAATGGGCTGGGGGGGGTGGCTAGGACTGAAAATGGGCTGAGTGGAAGGAGGGCTTGAACTGCAAACAGCTGATGGGGACGGGGCTTGGAATGGAAATGAGCTGAGTGTAAGAAAGGCTTGAACTACAAATAGCTGATGGGGAGGGGGGTTTGGAATGGAAATGGGCTGTGAGGGGAGGGAGCTAGGACTGGAAATGGGCTGAGTGGAAGGAGGGCTTGAACTGCAAATAGCTGTAAGGGGAGGGAGCTAGGACTGGAAATGGGCTGAGTGAGGGGGGGCTAGGACAGGAAATGGGCTGATGGAGGGCTAGGATAGGACTGGAAATGGGCTGTTGGTGGGGGCTTGGATTGAAATGGACTCATGGAAGGGCTAGAACTGGAAGTAGGCTCATGGGGTGCTTGGATTGGAAATGGGCTGAGTGGAGCGGAGCTAGGATTTGACATGGGCTGATAGTGGGGCTAGGAAAGGACTAGAAATGGGCTGATGGGGGGCTGGGATTGGAAATGAGCTGATGGAGGGACTCGGATAGAAACATAGAAACATAGAAACATGATGACAGAAAAAGACCACAAGGCCCATCTAGTCTGTCCTTCCATAACAACTACAACAGTCCACTTTTTACCTTTAGAGATCCTCTGTGTTGGTCCCATGCTTTTTTGAATTCAGTTACTGTCCTCATCTCTACCACCTCCACTGGGAGACTATTCCACGGATCCACTACTCTTTCCGTAAAGAAATATTTCCGCATATCACTCCTGAATCTATCTCCCTTCACCCTCATCCCATGTCCCCTCGTAGCAGAACTTGCTTTCAATTGAAAGAGGCTCTCTCCCTGAACATTTATGCCACGGAGGTATTTAAACATCTCAATCATATCACCTCTATCCCGCCTTTCCTCTAAGGTGTACATATTAAGATCCTTAAGTCTGTCCTCATATGCTTTATAATGAAGCCCATTAATCATTTTAGTAGCAACCCTCTGCACCGACTCCATCCTGTTCACATCCTTTTGAAGGTGCGGTCTCCAGAATTGCACACCATACTCCAAATGAGGTCGCACCAAAGACTTATACAGAGGCATTATCACCTCCTTTTTTCTGCTAGCCATTCCTCTCCGTATGCACCCAAGCATCCTTCTAGCTTTTGCCGTCGCCTTTTCTACCTGTTTAACTACTTTAAGATCATCAGACACAACCACGCCTAGGTCCCGCTCTTCTTTAGTGGACAAAAGTACTTCACCTCCTATACTGTATTGCTCCCTTGGATTGCTGCAGCCCAAATGCATGACCTTACATTTTTTAACATTAAATCCCAGCTGCCAAATTCTAGACCATTCTTCAAGCTTAGCTAGATACCTCCTCATGTTATCTACACCTTCCTGGGTGTCTACTCTATTGCAGATTTTGGTATCATCCGCAAAGAGGCAAACCTTACCCGACAGCCCTTCCGCTATATCACTAACAAAGATGTTAAAAAGAATCGGACCAAGGACAGATCCCTGGGGCATGAGGATGTTCTTGCTGGATTGTCTTCTGATTCTATTGTGTTGTGGTTTTTGGAGTACAGTGTGTAGGTGAGATGCACGGTCAGAGTTGATGGCTTTGTGGGTTAGGAGGAGGGTCTTGTATTTGATTTGACTGGTTAGACGTAGCCATTGTACTGTAGATCTTTTTAGTGTGGGTGTGATATGGTCATATTTTGTTGCTCCTGTTAAGGTACGTGCTGCGGTGTGCAGAGCGGTGCTTAGGGAAAGCATGATTGATTGTGGAAGGCCTTGATAAATGGAGTTGCAATAGTCAATATGTGGTAGGATTATAGCTTGGAATGCAGATTGGAAGTCTGTTGGTTCCAGGAATGGATGTATCCTTTTGGAACCAACAGACAACCTAGGCCAGGGGTCGGCAACCCGCGGCTCCGGAGCCGCATGCGGCTCTTTCTCACCTTTGCCGCGGCTCCGGAGCACACTGCCCGCCTGGTATTTATGGCGTTATGGGCTCCCTCCCTTCTTCTGCAGCCGCGGCTCCCTGCCTCTTAGGGAACCGCGGCTGTGCTTTTAAAATCATCTCGGAGCCCTTCCTGTCTTGACGGGCTCCGTGCAGCATTGTCCCGCCTCTAAAGGAAGTTTGGAGGCGGGACAATGCTGCACGGAGCCCGTCAAGACAGCAAGGGCTCCGAGATGATTTTAAAAGCACAGCCGCGGTTCCGTAAGAGGCAGGGAGCCGCGGCTGCAGAAGAAGGGAGGGGAGCTGACATGGAGGGAGGGAGCTGATATGGATGGAGGGAGGGGGCCTGACATGGAGGGATGGCGGGGGCTGACATGGAGGGAGGGAGCTGATATGGATGGATGGAGGGTGGGGGTCTGTAATGGAGGGCGGGAGCTGATATGTATGGAGGGAGGGGGGCTGACATGGATGGAGGGAGGGGGGCTGACATGGATGGAGGGAGGGAGGAGGGGCTGACAGGGAGGGAGGGAGCTGATATGGATGGAGGGAGGGGGGCTGACATGGAGGGAGGGAGGGGGCTGACATGGAGGGAGGGAGCTGAGATGGATGGAGGGAGGGGGGCGGACATGGAGGGAGGGAGCAGATATGGATGGAGGGAGGGGGGCTGACATGGAGGGATGGAGGGGGCTGACATGGAGGGAGGGAGCTGATATGGATGGACGGAGGGAGGGGGCTGACATGGAGGGATGGAGGGGGCTGACATGGAGGGAGGGAGCTGATATCGATGGAGGGAGGGGGGGCTGACAGGGAGGGATGGAGGGGGCTGACATGGAGGGAGGGAGCTGATAGGGTGGGAGGGAGGGGGCTGACATGGAGGGATGGAGCACTGGTAATGGGGTTGAGGGGACGAGCACTGGAAATGAGCTGATTAGGGGAGGCTAGGACTGGTAATGAGCTGATGGGGGGTAGGACTGGTATTGGGCTGATTAGGGGAGGCTAGCACTGGTAATGGGGTTGAGGGGGGATTAGCACTGGAAGGTACTGGGAGTGAGGACTGGAAAGGGGCTGATATTGGGGAGGGTTACTGGGACTGGAAATAGGCTGATGGAAAGAAGTGAAGAAAACGAAAGAAGAGATAAGAAATGGCAGATGGACCATAGACCACAGAAAGAGAGCTAAGAGAAGACAGGAAAGCAGAAGCCTCAGATCGGGACCAGCATGATCAAAGAATAAATTGGTCAGACAACAAAGGTAGAAAAAATAATTTTATTTCATATTAGTGATTTGACTACAAAATCATCATAATTTTGAAATCAAATATTGTTACTTGTTGTTGTGATATTTTCTGGCGGTTTTTTTTTTTGGTGTGTGAAGGAAGAGGGGTAGTCTTATACGGCGAGTATAGGCCAAACACCTATATTTTAACAGGAAAAGTAGGGGGTCGTATATAGCATTAAGGTAAGAAACAATATATGCAGTGTTAGATTTGTTTTAAATGTCGCAATGGTTTTGCGGCTCCCAGTTTTTTTTTTCCCTTCGGAAACGGGTCCAAGTGGCTCTTTACGTCTTAAAGGTTGCAGACCCCTGACCTAGGCGATCACTTCTGAGGGTTGGCAGAGAGTAGGGCATTCAAAGCTAAACAATAAATTATAACAGCCAGGGAGGACATACTGGTTAAGATTTCCTTAGGGTGCCAATACTTTGAATCAATTCTGGGACTGGCCCTGATTAACTCAATGTGCTTGGTATTGAGAGAAATTTTTTTCTTGTGTGTTAAGTTTTATGGGGAAGGTTCTAGCTCTGCTCTGCTCTGCACATATTGTTGGGGAAGAGGCCAGAGGGTGGAGTTCGGTGGATGCAGAATAAATGTTTGGATTTAATGCCATATGGGAGAGCATATGTGTGTTGGAGGGGCCTGAGAAGGGGACTGTGGCTGAATAGGTGCTGAAGACTTCAACCTCTTGTAACTGTCCTTGATATAGCCTGCAGACACTAAAGCCTGTCCTTGATATAGCCTGCAGACACTAAACACTGTACTGTTGCCCTCTCTGTAATTACAGTATTTTTATGGGGTGGGGCTAGGGCGGGGGACAGGCATGGGCAGAGCATGGTAGCCACATGTGATGGGTTTTTCTCTTTCAGAAAGTTGTCAAGCCTAGTCCCTAGCCTGTGGGCTCTAAGCATGACCTTACTTGCTGTCATTCTCTTCAGATTTCCAGGACAGTCTCTTTTTTTTTTCCTTCTGTTCTGGTCTGTGCTCTGAAATAGAGATGATGTTTTTCTGGACCTGGATAGATGCAGGTGTCCAGAGTTCCCATCTACTCCTGTAGTTTCCTCCAAGCTAGAGCCACATCCTCACTCCTGCTCCAGATCTCCTTGAAGCGTCTGTGGAGTCACTGGCCTTTCCTGTTTAGGTGCATGGTTGTCATTAAGGAGTCATTGTCCTCTATTCTTTTCTAGTTGAGGCTCAAGTGTTCATTAAGGAGTGAATCTCCTGCCCTTTTTTTACTACCCCAGTGTCATCTCTGTTGTTGTTCCCAATATTACATACTCAAGGCCTGGATTTCTCAAGCCGGTTTTGCAGTGGCCAAAGTTCAAATGAAGGGCCCCAAGCAAAATATCAAAGTCCTTGTGATAGTGTGGCATGCGGTGGGAAAGAGTTTTCTGTACAACACAGGCCAGCATTTCAGTGAAAACAAAAGCAGTTTTTATTCTGTCCCAGCTTGTTAAACCTCCACAAGTTGGTTCTTCTGGCCCATCCTCCACATCCAGATAAAGTTCCTACCTCAGAACTCCTCTGTAAGGCTTGCCTTTGAAGGACCTCTGACTCCATGGGCCTCTCTTCCTGCAACCTGATGGGTTCTTAACCTCTCGCTGAGAGCCAAGCCCTCCTAGCCCTGAACTCTAGGCCGCAGACTGTCTTAAAGGGGCCTGTTGATTCCTTTGGAGGGGTACTTGTAACATTCTATAGACCCATCACACTCTCCCCCACAGCTCAACCATGCCCCGTTAAGTGCCTGCCTCAACCAGGACCCCTACCCAGGAAAGGAAGTCCGTGTTCAGATGAGTCCGACCAGCCCTATGGCAGTCTTGAAACTGGTAGGGTTGGAGACTTAAAAACTACCACATAATATGGCCATTGGACTCCTTATGTCGAGCTAGTCACTTGAGGGGTTGGTGGTCCATAAAAGCCCACTTGAAAACAAAGGCTTCCTTCTCGATCGCCACATAATGCTTCTCCTGAGGAAGCAGCTTCCTGTTGATGAATGCTATGAGATGTTCTTCACCCCTGACTTCCTGGGCCAGAATAGCTCCTAGGCCCTCCGCTGGAGACCTCAGTTTACACAATAAATGGTCGAGAGAAATCAGGGCTGGATTCAGAGAATACAGCTTTCTTGAGGTGCTGGAAGGCCAGGTCCAGGTCTGGTGACCACTGAATCCATTTGAGGGCTCTCTTCCGGAGGAGATTGCTTAATGGCTCTGCAATCTCTGCAAAATTAGGAATGAATCGGTGGTAATAGCTGATCAATTCAAAGGCATGAACCTCTTTCTTCGACTTCGGGGTGGGGACCTGGGCAATGGCATCCACCTTCTGTAGTTGAGGTCGTATCTGCTCATTCCAAATTAATTATCCCAGGTATTGAATGTCCCGACCTCTCAAAGTATTTTTTAGGGTTGGCTATTAACCCGGCCTTCCACAGGTTGATCAACTTGGTTTGTACTTGGGTTAGATAGCTGGTCCAGTCTCTGCTGTAGAGGACTATGTCATCAAGGTATGCAGCTGCATACTCCGTGCGGTCTCAGTAGACAGTCAACTAGGCAATGAAATGTGGCAGGAGCCTGTATAAGCCAAAGGGCAGTACTGTAAATTGGAACAGACATTGCAGTGTCGAAAAAGCAGTCTTCTCTTTGGTAGCTGGAGTCAAGGGCATCTGCCAGTATCCCTTGGTCAGATTCCAAGGTCGATTAAAAAAAAGTGTGCTCCACAGAATTGCTTGATTAGCCCATCTACTTTGGGCAGGGGACACGCTTCCAGTTTAGAAGCTGTACTAACCCTCCGGAAGTCAATTCAGAATCTGATGCTCCCGTCAAGTTGAAGAACCAAGATGATGGGTGACGACCAGTCACTTGGACTCTTCTATAACTCCTAGATTAAGCATCTCTTCCAGCTCCGCAACAACAGCTTGTTGCCAGGCCTCTGGGATCTGATAAGGTTACTGCCAGATAACCACCCCAGGGTCAGTAATGATATGACAAATGAGGTTGGTTCATCCTGAGCAGGCAGAAAACCTTTAGGCTCCGGTGGATCAAACCTTCTAGATTTCTTCTCTGAGCAGCAGAGAGTTGGTCTCTCATCTGGACGAGCTGGATCTGACTGGGCTGAAATTTCCAGCCCAAAATCATCTCCCTGTATCACCATAGCTGTCACTGAAGTCCACTTTTTCAATAGGTTAATATGATAAATTTAGGCTTTCTTCCATTTATCTAGCTGAGCAATCTTGTAGTTAACAGGCCCCACTTCCTCTTCTACCTCATAGAGCTCCTGCCATTTACAGAGTAACTTGCTCACGGATGAGGGCAACAAGACTAAAACTCTGTCTTCCTGTTGGAAGGTGCGGTGCATGGCTATCTGATTGTAGCCCCTGGCCTTCTCGGCTTGGGCTTTTTCCAAACTGAGTTTGGCCACCTATTTGGCTTTCCTCAGCCAGTCTTGCATTTGTAATCCACCAAATTATGCCTGGCATGGGGTTCTTCTTCCCAGGTTTCCCTTAGCACATCTAATATGCCTCTTGGCTGTCTTCTGAAGAGCAACTCAAAAGGTGAAAACCTGTGGAACTCTGAGGTACCTCACAGATGGCAAACATCAGATAGGGTAGGACAATGTCCCAATTCTTCCCGTCCTCCTGCATGAACGTTTTTAACATCTGTTTCAGAGCTTTATTGAATCACTCAATGTGGCCATTCATCTGTGGGCGATATACTGATGTTTGCAGCATCTTGACTTTCACCAAAGCACACATTGATCTGTGAGCATCTCATTGGGTATTCCCACCCACGAGAATACTTCCCAGAGGGCATTTGTGATCTTAGTAGTTTTCATATTCCTTAGAGCAATGGCCTCCAGGTATTGGGTAGCATAGTCCAGTATGACAAAAATATACATTGCCTCAGGTGGTTTGCTCCAAGGGTCCTACCAGATCCATGACCATTCTTTCAAATGGTGTTTCAATGATGGGTATAGGCACTAACAGGGCTGGTTGGACTCTGGCAGGGTTATGAAGTTGGCAAGTGGAGCATGACTGGCAATATTACTGCACCTGTTTAAGGACCCAGAAAAAAACAGGCTAAAACACACTTTAGTGTTTTCTCCACCCCCAGTTGTCCCCCTAATAAATAGTTATGGGCCAATGATAACACCTGCTGATGATAGTTCCCCGGCACTTTCATTTGTCTCTCTTTCCCCCTCTAGGGCACCCTCAGCCACTCTGTATAATAAATCTCCCTTTAGCACAAAATAGAGAAAGAATCTTGCAGGTGACTCTCTGTTACATACTGGAACCCCATTCACCTCCAAAACACGCTCTCTGGCATGTCTAAGGGACTCATCCTCTTGCTGGGCCCTCCCGAAGCTCCCTGGATCTTCCCCTAGCCCCCACTCTGGGAAGGGACAGTTGTATTTGAGTCACTACCATTGAGCCCTGAGCTATCACCAGGGATTTCTTTCTTAGGCTCTTCCTCCAAGGATCCCTCCCCCATACCGCCCCCCCCCCCCCCGATTCTGTTGGTAGCGCAGCTTTTCCTGGCGACGCCAACTCTGAGACTTAGCAAGCTGTCTCCTATTTTGCCACTGCAAGCTCCAGACTCCAATCCTTTCACCTGGCTGCTCCTTATGCCTGGAACAAACTGAGTCTGTATGTCAGGCTTCATCTCTGCCCCTTTTCAAATCCATGCCAAAGACTCAGCTCTCTAAAGCTGCTTTTGGATCCTGATCCGCTTAGTCTCCTATGTGTCTCCTTACCTTTCCCTAATTATATCCCTGTCCTCGGCTGTTGTATTGTTTGTCTTAAATAGATTTATAAGCTCTGATTAGGGACCATCTTTTATATGTATCTGTACAGCGCTGTGTACGCCTTGTAATGCTATATAAATGTTCAATAGTAGTTGTAGTAACATATAGATCTGTGTCTTCCAGCAGGAAAATGTCTGGGAAATCCTCCTGGTTCAACTTAGTGGAGCCGTTAGTTAGCCAGGCCCATATAGCTCTGATGTTTGGGTAGTCTCAGCCAATCACCATGCGATACGTGACCCAGGGCAGCACCACGACCTTGAACGTAGCTTGTCTTGCTGGAGTCTTAAATGAAACCTGTGCCATTGGATACTACCTCTGGTCTCCATGTACACAGGCCAGTGTTGCCATCTTTGCATAGTCAATTTGAAATCGGGTTATGGTTTCCCGGCGAATGAGGATCCGCATACTCCCAGAGTCTATCAAGGCCTGGAGAAAGTTTCCTTCAAACTCCACTGGAATCACAAAGTTCTGTGCCCCTGGGTGGGGAGTGTCCACAAAAGTGCAGGTGTGAAGGGTGGTTAGGCCAACATCCATGGGTTCTTCCTTACTCGAGGGACATTCCCAAGCAAAGTGTCCTTGGGTTCCACACCTAAAACAGGTGAAGGGGGTCATGGCTGGGGAGATGCCCTCACCTAGGAGGTGACTTTGGGGGTTGGAACATTTGAACCACCATCCATTGTGGTTTTCCCTTCTGTCCTGCTGGGCTGATAGGTTACTTCTTCCTCGTCTTACTGTCCACTTCAGTCACTAGCTGGGCTTCATGATACCCCTCAGCTATTTCCAGTGCACTCTTCAGTGTAAACTTGGAGTGTTGATATACCCATTTTTTCATTAGGGTGGTTAAGCCCTCCAAAAACTGCTCCAATAGCACAATCTTGGCTTTCTTGGGCCCAGTCTTTCCCTCCGGTTGCAGCCACTTCCATGCAAGATCCTTCAACCAATAGAGGATTCTCTGAGATCCTCTGGAGTACAGCTGGCCCGTTCTAGTATGGTGGCCTCTTGACGGCTGCAAATGTAGCTTGCCCATCTGGGTTGGCATCCTGGAATGCAGCCTGACTGCTGCCCATCAGCAGATTCCCCAAATAGGTTGTCTGTCACCTCTGGCCACCCAACCATGTGGGCGGTTCATTCAAAGTTCACCAAAAAGTGATCTGGTTCATCTTCTGCCATCATTTTAAGAAGCGCTTGCGCTGGAGGGTGGTGCTGCGGTCTCTGCAGGGCCTGGGTCAGCTGAGCAAGGAACTCTTCTGTAGCTCCTGCTGCACTCTAATAATATCCTGTATCTGCTGCTGCTGCTGTTGCTGCCCTTCCAGCAGAGCGTGTTGAAACTGCTGCTGACACTGTTGCTGCTGACCTTCTGCCAGAATCTGGAGGAGCTGCTCCATCCTGGCTTGCTGCTGTTCTCTTGCAACACTACCGTGGCTTTCTCTTTTGCAGATGAGTTAACCTTGCAATATTCTAGCTCCAACAAACTTTTAGTGGCCAAAACCAAGCTTGCCTGTCTGGCTCGGACTATACCTTCAAGTTCCCTAACTGGGGCGAAGCTAGCCCTTTTAGCCCATACAAACAAAAACAAAATCCTGCTGTACAGGTCCAGCCCTAGAGGGACATGGATTTGACCTCAGCCACATGGTTAGAGGAAATCCCCAAGCTGCCATCATATGTGGTGGTGTGGCATGCGGTGGGAAGGGGTTTTCTGTAAAACACGAAGGGTGGTATATCAAGTTTTTAATAAACATAAACATAAATACAGGTTAGACAGCATTTCAAGGAAAACAAAAGTAGCTTTACTTCTGTCCCAGCTTGTTAAACCTCCACAAGCTAGTTCTCCTGGCCCTTCCTCCAGCCTCAAAGTTCTTATCTGAGAACTCCTTTGCACAGCTTGCCTTGGAAGGACCTCTGACTCTATGGGCCGCTCTTTCTCCTGCAGCCTGATGGGTTCTTAACCTCTACCTGTGAGCCATGCCTTCCCAGCCCTGAACTCTGGGCTGCAGACTCTCTTAAAGGGGACTTTTGATAAACCCTTTGAAGAGGGATGGGTAACATTCTATAGACCCCATCACAGTCCCAAGAGCAAGGATAATCCATCTCAGAAGAAATGGTAATGTCTATGAATGGGTCCCACCTTCCTTGGACTCTTCTTGGGTGGACTTTATGCCCCTGCAGTCCTGCATTATCTCTTCCATCATGCCTCCAGCCAGTCTGATTTTTCAGGATCTCCACAATGAATATGCATACACTGCCTCAATTGGATGTAAATCTATCTCATGCATATTCACTCTGGGTATCCTGAAAACGAGATTGGCTGGGGAGACTCCAGAGCATGATCCTATCTGGACTGTTCTAGGCCCCAGAAGATTACGTAGTCCTGAGAGGCTCCAGGGTCACAGGAATAGATTCCAAGGTGTCTAGTGGGGTTACCCGTTAATGTTCTTTCATAGGCATGTTTTATATTCACGCTTACTTTTGGAAACCATTATAGAACTGCTTTAATGAGAAATATTTCTGGAAAAAATATGAAAGGTTAAGATTTCAAGATTAAAAAGTGGGCCAGAAAACATATCTGTCTTCTGCCAGTTTTGCATCCCTCATCTTTGTGGTACATAGTAAGACATACAGACCATAGCAGGAGAGTGTCCTCAGTTTATTACATGAGGCAGAAATTGCACCAGCCTGGCAATAAGTCAAGCCAGGGCTGGTGTAACGTTTCTAGCTTCCCTTGGTGACTTCTCTGATTGATCCCATTGCTGCTGATATCTTCTTCCTTTCTACCCTCATTGCTAGTGTCTGACGTAGCCTCGATTTTAGCCTTCTCCCCCCTCCCAGGTGTTGATGCTGCTTGCCAGACCTCCACCACATGCTCACATTCCCTATAGTGGCCCTGCCTCTCTCACTTACTTTGGCCAGGAAAGGGGGGGGGGGGAGCTGTTACAGAGATTGTGTGCACACCACAGCCTACAGCCTGATTGCTGGCTGCCCAGGAATGCAGTGAGGAACAGAGTCATACGATCAGGGTCTTCAAGCGATTCAGTGAGTGGTCATAATTGCCTCAACCCGTGTGCTGCTGCTACCACGTCTTCTCCTACCCTGGCCAGCAGCTTTCTCTGTTGTGATTCAAGCAGTGATCAGATGGGGAACAGGCAGGTGCGAAAGTCATGTTGCTGACATGGGAGGCACAAGCAGGAGGAGCTGTTTCATGCACCTGCTCACTGTGCCGCTCAGTCTCCCCCCATCGTGTCCTTGCCATGATGAGCCTTAGCTCTGAGCTGCCTGCAGCCTTAATTCTGGGAGTCCCCATTACCCCAAACCTGATGCAGTCGAACAAGATTGACAGACAAATTGAGGGCAACAGAGAGGAGGTAGGACAGGACGAGAGAGCTTCTTGGGGAATTTCTGGTCTGATATTGGAAAGATTTATTTTTTTAGGGGTTTGAGGTTAAGGATTAACTTGCTAGGGCTGGGGGAAGAGACAGTCTACTAAGCTGATTAGCACTGTGTGACATGATGGTGAAGAGAGAAAAGGTGGGTGACAAGAGGGGGAGATAGAGGGTGAATGTTGAGTACCATGAATAGGGGTAAAGGCAGAGGGGGTTGGGTTGGAAATATTGGTGCTGGGTAGAGGATAGAAAGGTTGGAGAGATGGGATGGAGGCAGGAGAGGAAGATTGAAGAAAGTGAAGGCCAGAGGGGCATTTGGGGATGAAAAAGAAGAGAGGGGAGTGTGGGGTGGGGATCAAGAGGGAAAGAGAAGGGAATGGGGCAGGAGGGGACTGTACAGTAAGGAAGTAGGGGCAGAGAAAGGAAGATCTGGGGGCAAGAGGGGAAAGAGGATGGGGCAGCAGGGGACAAAGGGTGTCGTAGAGGGAGGGAGGTGTATGGTAAAGGGGTGAGAGATAGAGCAGGAGGTAGAGCAAGGGGGAAAGAGGAATGGGAAGGAATATTGATGGTATTTTTGTAGGAGGAGGAGGTGTAACATTGGGGACACAGAAATATTGTCAAGAGATGGAGGGAGAGAGACTGCTGGAGTGAGGAGAGAGTGAAAGTTGGAAGGAAATTGCTGGGATGAGGGAAGACAGACAGAAGGCAATACATGAGGGTGATGGAAAGAGAGAGAGAGAGAGACTGCTGTAGTGAGGGGAATTAGAAGCAGGGATTGACCACTGGTGATGGGGATGGATAGACAGAGACTGCAGGGGGTAGGAGGACAATGCTATATGGATTTGATAATTGGCAAACATATTTCTGATTCAATTATGGATGTACGACTGTTCTGTTCTAGGTATATACGCTGATGCTGGGGGATTATTTGATTCCTTCTGTTATGTGTTTCGGTGCCTTCTGATTGTGGTACATCCTGGTCAGCATGTTTGTTTAACATTAGAAAAAACATCTCTAAATACATATATGAAGGGGAGGGGTTGGGGCGGGGGAGGGAATAAAAATGTATATAAAGGATATGTTTTGGTTGTAAGCTCATGGCATTGTGTAAGACCACCCACATGCTGGGAGTATTGTGGTTTGTACCAATTAATAAAAAAAAATTGAATATAAAGAGGCTTAAAAATAGATATGGACAAGTTCCTGGAGGAAAGATCCATAAACTATTATTAAAGAGGACCTGGGAAATCTACTGCTTACCCCGGGACAAGCATTGTGGAATCTGTGTACCTTTTTGGAAACCTGCTAGCTACTTGTGACCTGGATTGACCACTGTTGGAAACATGATACTAGAATTGATGGACCTTGGTCTGACCCATTTTGGCAGTTCTTATGTTCTTAATAGTACAGCCCATTTAGTGTTTTCCAGGGGCTGGAATTTGAATGACATCATTGGTCCAGCTAGGTTACCAAGATTACGGTCATCTGCAGTAGAAGGTCAGGGACATAAGGCATGTGGGGATTGCCATATTTGTTCTATTATGCTTTCTATCAAGGATTTTGTATATCGGGGTCATTATTATAGAAGCATGACGGCAGAAAAAGACCACATGGCCTATCTAGTCTGTTCTTCCATATCAACGACTACAACAGTCCCCCTTTTTTCCTTTAGAGATCCTCTGTGTTTGTACCATGCTTCATTGAATTCAGATATGGCCTCATCTCTACCACCTCCACTGGGAGACTATTCCACGGATCCACCACTCTTTCCCTAAAGAAATATTTCTGCATATCACTCTTGAATCTATCCCCTTTCACCCTCATCCTATGTCCCTTTGTAGCCGAGTTAGCTTCAATTGAAAGAGGCTCTCTCCCTGTGCATTTATGCCATGAAGGTATTTAAATGTCTCAGTCATATCACCTCTATCCCGCCTTTCCTCTAAGGTGTACATATTAAGATCCTTAAGTCTGTCCTCATATGCTTTATAACGAAGACCACTAACCATTTTGGTAACCACCCTCTGTACTGACTCCATCCTGTTTATATCCTTTTGAAGATGCGGTCTCCAGAATTTGCACACAGTATTCCAAATGAGGTCATACTAAAGACTTATACAGAGGCAGAGGCACTATTGCCTCCTTTTTTCTGCTAGCCATTCCTCTCCATACGCACCCAAGCATCCTTCTAGCTTTTGCTGTTGCCTTTTCTACCTGTTTAGCTACTTTAAGATCATCAGACACAACCACGCCTAGGTTCCGCTCTTCTTTTGTGGGCAAAAGTACTTCACCCCCTATACCATATCGCTCCCTTGGATTGCTACAGCCCAAATTCATGTTCTTGCATTTTTTTAGCATAAAATCTCAGCAGCCAAATTCTAGATCATTCTTCGAGCTTAGCTAGATCCCTCCTCATGTTATCTACACCTTCCTGGGTGTCTACTCTATTGCAGATTTTGGTATCATCCCACAAACAGGCAAACCTTACCCAACAGCCCTACCCCAATATTACTAACAAAGATGTTAAAAAGAATCGGACTAAGGACAGATCCCTGGGACACACCACTGGTAACCACCTCCTCCTCAGAGTGAGCTTCATTTATCTGTACACTTTTCCGACTCCCACTCAACCAATTTCTAACCCAAGCTGTAACTTTAGGTCCATCCCTCGCCTGTGCGGAATGGTGTCAAGCTTTACTGAAATCTAAATACATCACAACTAGGGCTCTCCCTCAGTCCAACTCCCTGGTCACCTAGTCAAAGAAATCAATCACATTTGTCTGACAAGACCTGCTTTTGGTGAATCCATGCTGCCTCGGCAGGTAATCCGTTGGACTCCAGAAGCTTCACTATTTTCTCTTTCAGCAGCCTTTCCAACAATTTACTCACTATAGAGGTTAGACTTACTGGCCTGTAGTTCTCAACCACATCCTTACTTCTGCTTTTGTGCAAAGGGACCACATGTGCCTCTCTCCAGTCCCCTGGCACCACTCCCGACTCTGAAGAGGCATTGAAAAGGTCAATCAGTGGAGCTGCTAGAACGTCCCCAAGTTCCCTCAGTATTCTAGGGTGTATCCCATCCGGTCCCATCGCTTTGTCTACTTTAAGTTGAGCTAGTTCCTCACGAACACAGTCTTCTGAAAATCATTCAAGATGCCCCTCACTTCTGTTCCTATTCGTGCGTGTTTTCTGAGGTCCTGCTCCTGGTTCTTCATCTGTGAACACAGAACAGAAATATTTGTTAAGCAATTCTGCTTTATCCTCATCAGCTTCTACATATTCCCCCCCTGCACCCTTGAGTCTGACAATACCACTTTTGCCCTTCCTCTTCTCACTAACATATCTGAAAAATGTCTTATCCCCCCATTTTATTGCATTGGCTATTTCCTCCTCTTTTTGAATCTTTGCTTTCCTGACTACTTTGCTAGCTTCTCTAAGTTTTTGCAAATATAGATGCCTGCTTTCCTCTCTGTGATCTCTTGTATTTCTTAAAGGCCTCCCTCTTATTCTTCAGATTACAGCTACTTCTTTCAAAAACCATAGTGGTCTCCTTTTCCTTTTACCTTTATTTACCATTTTAACAAAAAGGTTGGTTGCTCTTAAAATATTCCCTTTCAGTTTTGCCCACTGTTTTTCTATATCCCCCAGCTGTTGCCATTCTGCTAACGACATTGGCCCATCTCGGCAAAGTTAGTTTTCCTAAAGTCTAAGACCCTCACTTTTGAATGGATTTTTATCAGCTCTAGTCCTAATACTGAACGACAGCATCTGCTGATCACTGGATGCGAGATGATCTCCCACTATAACATGAGAAACACTTTCACTATTGGTGAGCACCAAGTCCAGTATGGCCCCTTCATGTTGGGTTCTGTTACACCAGTTGCCTGAATAGTTCTCCCTGTAGAGAATCTAGGATCTCCTTACTTCTAGATGATACTGCAGCAGGGATGTGCTAATCAGCATCTGAATTTTGAAATCCCCTATAAGTAGCACTTCCCCTTTCCTGGCAATGCTGAGTATGTCTTCTATTAAAGCGCCATCCACCTCTTCTTCCTGTGAGGGAGGACTGTATATTACACAAATACAAATAGATTTCTCTTTCCCTCTTTCTAATGTAACCCACAGTGCCTCCTCTTTCCCTTTTAGGCCCTGTATTTCCATAGCGTTAATATTTTTTACATATAGTGCCACTCCTCTTACCCTTCATCCTACCCTGTCCTTTCTCAATAAAGTATAGCCTGGTTTAGTTACATCCCAGACATGGTTTTCTGTGAACCATGTTTCTGTAACTGCCACTAAATGCCACTAAATCCAAGTCAGTCTCTCCCATTAAAGCCTCAACATCTGGGATCTTATTTTCCATGTTACGGGCATTTATACACACTGCTTTCCATATGTTGCCCCTTTTGCCCATTTTCATAAAGGTATTTAATGTTTCACTTACCTGGGGGCTTTCTTCACCCATCCCCAATGAATTGAGTTTAAAGCCCTCTTCAGTAGGTTAGCCA